>NDFZ01005325.1:437630-457752 GCA_002192655.3 Mamestra configurata
CCAGGTCACTCTGCCAGAAAGACTATATACGAACATTTATCTATCGAAGGTGTAGAGTTAGTGGGTCATCCTCCTTACAGTCCCGGCCTGGCACCTCGTGACTTTTATTTATTTCCAAAAATAAAAGATAAACTTAGAGGAATTCGTTTTATGAACCCTGCGTTTAAAAAAGGCGTGGAAGAGTGGGCCCACTAGACTGCTTCAGTCAATGGTTCCATCGCATGCGACCGTACTTAGAAAGAAACGGAGATTACTGCGAAAAGTTAGGTATGTGTCTGATTCGTTTGTTTCGTTTCTTCTCTTACCTCACTAACAACAGTAGCATAAGGGATATCAATGAGCTCGAAGTCCCAGCCGTGCCGGCAGGGCACGGTGGGCGTGTCCGGCGGCGGCGGCGTCATGGACTCCAGCACCTGCGTCCAGTTCACGTCGAAAGTGGCGCACTTGTCCCAATCGCCGGTGGCGGCGCCTGGCGCTGATAGGTTGCGTCTGGAAAGGAAGTAATTGTTAATTCTAGATAGCCAGGAAATTCAGTCGCGGTGGAATAGGAGGATAATTCTAATCGATTCTTCGGCTTATACTTTGATATTTTTTGTTCTTCTATGTGGGCATTATGATGCACAGTTCGGGTTGCGCCCCGGACTATCAACTGAAAGTGCTATTTTAAGTCTCAGGCATACTGTGCAATATTATATAGATCGAGGGACGCCAGTGTACGCCTGTTTCCTTGATCTCTCCAGGGCATTTGATCTTGTCTCGTATGATATGCTCTGGGGGAAGATGGGTGACAGGGGTATACCCGCGGAAATATGTGGTCTATTTCAGTACTGGTATGGAAAATCTAGTGAAATGGGATGATACAGTCTCTGAATCGTATAGGTTGGAGTGCGGGGTGAGGCAGGGGGGTCTGACGTCTCCCAGGCTCTTCAACCTCTACATGGATGACCTTATTGTCGCTCTCAGCAGCATGCGTGTTGGATGCAGTGTTGGTGGGGTTAGAATTAACAACATCAGCTATGCAGATGACATGGTGCTGCTGGGTCCGTCAGCGGGAGCGATCAGAGAGCTGCTAAAAGCGTGTGAAGCCTACGCTGCCGCACATGGATTAAAATATAATGAAAAGAAGTGTCAATACATGGTCTTTGAGGTCGGTGGTAAACGCCGTGGAGAACTCGAGTTTCTCGTGAATGGGTCAAAAATTAATAGGGTGTCCACTTTTAAATACCTAGGGCATTTTATTACCGCCGACCTCAGGGACGATGTAGACATCGAGAGGGAGCGTAGGGCACTAGCGGTCCGGAGTAATATGTTGTCCCGTAGATTTGCGCGGTGTACAGACCTAGTAAAAGTAACACTTTTCAAGGCTTACTGCCAAAGTCTGTACGCGGGCGGTCTGTGGGTCAACTATACTAAGAGATCGCTGGATGTCCTACGCGTCCAATATAACAATGCTTTCAGGATGTTGTTGAGACTGCCCCGTTACTGTAGCGCGTCGGAGATGTTTGCGCAAGCGCGTACTGATGATTTCCATGCGATTATACGCAAAAAAACAGCGACGCTTCTGAGGAGAGTGAGGGACAGTCAAAACAGCATTCTGAAAACGGTAGCTGAGAGCCTCGGCTCTCCAATTGTGCAGCAGTTTGTGAAGAGGTTGATTGGTACTAACACTAGGTAATAAGTTTTTGTTTTTATATGTTACTAACACGCTATGGATCGTCGCTATGGCGTCCGAAATAAAGTTATTATTATTTAGGAAAAACTTGAGCTTTGTCTTAGCTTTTTGGCTAGTTTTAAGCTACATTAACGGGCCAAGCCAAGTCAATGTAGCGTGTACTGATATCATTTTAAGACGAAGAATAGTGGTTTTGAGGAGAAAATTCATTTTCCTCTATCTGCATGAACTTTCTCACTATTCTGCAGGTGTTCAAAATTGCAGCTTTTTGAAGTGTTATGTAAACTGAATCTTTGAGGCTTATTAATTTGAGGCTATGGTGCAGATGGTTGGGTATAATCCCTGTAGTAGAGACATATTATTATTATTATTATGGCCGACCCACATTCATACTCAAACATGAGTTGTCGTGATGATTGCGGGGTGATGTAACCCTGATTTCAATATCAAAGAAAAGAAAAAAACCATTTGAAGTTGAGCATTCCTCAAACTCACTTTAGCCTGAAATCCTGTCAATATATATATATATATATATTTAAGGATGGGAAATCACTGGGGATGGGAGTTTTTATGATGGACAATTAAGTCTGAATTAAAATAAATTGAATTGATTTGAAATCATCAAATCACTCCTTCCGCTCTGGGCAGCGCGTAAGGGCGTGTCAGACTTTTTCTGACTAGAACTCATCCGTGTTCCGTTTAAATCCTTTTGCGTTCCTGGCCGCGGTGACATATCGAACAAATTCTGCAAATCCTGTCAATATTTGGCATTAAAGTAGGGGACCCGGTCCTCAGGGTTAAAATTTTAGTTGTCATCATTATCCACGAGATCCACGAATTTTTTTGATAACCTTGGAGTTCTAGGTTAGAACAACACGTTTGTATTACACGAACCTATAACAGTTACTAAAAAATCAGTAATCTGTGCTATAACAGACCATCTGGCCCCATAACCTAATTCTAAAATACGGGTCGTCCGTGACTTTCCAGCTTCCGGAGTTCTGACACCCGTAACAACAGACATAGATATTCGTTAATTTCCGGGATCGACGGTGTAATTAATGTGCACTCCAAGGCCCAGCCAGACCCGATCAGCTTCCATGTAAAATAGTTTATTGTGTATGAAATAAAGGCAGATGAAGATTTGTCCATACAAACGTTAATCAAAATGACTTGTGATTCGAGCATGTTTTCAACTTAACTGCAGACTTGTACAGTAATTTATCTAGATTCCTTATTTTCAAAATTCTAACCAACGACAATATAGGATTTCGCTTACGTATATTTACGGTGTACTTAAATGTAAATAGAGACATGGTGCAAATATATTACTTATTACAGATTATAAAAAAAAAAACAGTTGGAAAAACATTAAGTTCTCATCACTACGTAGTATAAAACAAAGTCGCTTCCCGCTGTCTGTCCCTATGTATGTAAGATCTAAACTGCGCAACGGATTTTGATTCGATTTTTTTTAATAGATGGAGTGATTCAAGAGGAAGGTTTATATGTATAAAACATGCATAATATAGTAGAGAAACACTGATAATTTTAGAGATTTCTAATATGATGTAAATAAACACATTTTTTGCGCAAAGGTTTACAAAACAGTCCGCGGTGGTATATGTCTATCCCTTAGGGATAACCCACAATTACCATTTTTATCTTTTAGTTTTTACGAGAAATAATGGCTTATTCCGATCTCTGCTCATCACAGCCTCCCAGGTTTCGTTCTACCAAGTAAACCGCGGGGGTGCAAAAACCAATATTCGGACTGTTTCACTCGCTTCGATTGCGATTGCGAGCCTTCTCCGCCTCGCTTTTATCGGACAATAAAACACATAATATTGAAATGGCAGTAATTAATGAAAGAGATAAGGCTAGTAACCAAAAAGTCTTGTTACCCAAATACTCTTCTACTCTTGTTTGGCTACAAAAGTGAAGTAAACAAAAGGCCTTGTAACCGAAATACTCTTGTTTGGCTACAAATCACAGCAAGTTATTGCATCGCGCGATCCTGAATCCAAAATCTAATCAGTCTCCCTCATCTTCTAATCTAATACGCATTCACGGATTAAAGATTGTTGTATCTATTTATACCTTTGATAAAACTCTATTTATCATTGGATTTGTCATGAATTCATGATTTTATCTTGATTGGCCTTCGGGCTTTTCAAGATAAGGAGAGCGCCATGAAAGTGACATTACCAACCGACAGAGTTATCAGCTGGGTATCCCTAATACGCATTAAAATCACTATCATCACTGTCACTCCATAATGATTATTATGAAAACAAAGCCCCCGCCGCGTCTATCTGCCTGTCTGTCTGTACGCGATTAACTGAAAAACTACCGATCGTATTCTCAAACGTTTTGCATCAATGAATGGAGTGATTCATGAAATTCATTTATGTTTTGTGTGAATTGGCTGAAATATGATGATGATTGTTGAAAATGTCGCTGGGAAATTATTTATTAAAACCAGCTACAGCATCTGGTTTCTGAGGTACTAGCAATCTGCCAGTGTTCCGGATTTTGTTCGAAAAAGTCACCGCGGCCCTGGAACGCAAAGGGCAAGGGAGGAACACGGATGAGTTTTAGTCAGTAAGAGTCTGACACGCCCTGCCGCTCCACCCAGAGCGGAAGAAGTCATTTGATGATTTACCATCTATAAAACAAGAAATATGGTACTAGCAATCCACCCTATTGCCACCTTAGAAACCACATGCTGTGTGCCATGCCCTAAATAACCCGCTGCCGTACCCTTCGGAGAATAAAGACTTATTCCCCGAAGGGTACCTACGGCAGAGATAGAGGTCAAGTAGCATTAAACGACACCTATATTTCGCAAGCTTTGTCATACACCTAAAAGGGACACTATTGATCATAATCTACATTAATGTAATAATTATTTTCGACCATCAGCATCTGTGCAAGTTTCAAACTACATAAATAAACAACATGGCAACACCTCGCGAATATGCGAATGTTTGACATCGACATAGGTACTCGGACTCGCATCCATTAGAAGAAGCAGGAGGCCTCGCACCACCAGGATCCAGACATGAAGATACCGCAAACAAAAATGCAAACAAGTTAGCTTTCTCCTCAGCGGTGTAGGCCAACGACCCGTCGGGTCTCAGCAGTGGTGGTACTGGTGGTAGTGAGGTGCGACAGAAGTTCGATTCAACCGACTTAGCCAGGGACCAAAATGCTTTACCACCTGCTGGGTATGAATCAAGTTTGTTACCAATTCGGCTTATGTGGTACCCCGTCTTGCAGGACTTGGCAGGCATATTAAAAGCTCTCTCTTCTCTTCTGAACCATGCTGTTGTCCTATGTGCTCCCCGAACGAAACACGATAGTTTAGCCTTTAAAGGCTTTTCTTTATAGTTTTAACTTTTCTTGTTTTCGCTGTTACTGCACTTTATAGTCGGGACTTCAGGAGAGCAGTATGGCCGTCAATCAAATTCTAAATCAAAGTAAGTAGGTACCTATTACAGGTAAGTATAGGTACCTACAGACTGTAATCTGCGTTTCTATCATTAAGTGCTAAGTAGAGGTAAATAAATCAAATTTACTTTTTATTTATATGAATATTTTTATCACACGATAGAGATATCCAAACACGATTAAGTACCTACCTACATGTAAACTCTTTTAGTTTTCGTAATAAGTTCGTATTGAGTCACAAAATGATCGGCGATAACTTTATCACCTGCCTACCAACAGGTAGACCAGTTTATGAAACTTTAGGTACCTACTTACACAATGTTATGTAGACTAACGTCATTGTACTTGCATAGTAACCGAATGAATTAGTGAGGCATAATTTATCAATGAACAAGGAAAAAAAGTGGCAAGTAGATATCAATCGTACCTACGTATTTTGTTAATGTCATTAAGTACTTGGCCAAATTATAGAAATGAAAACAAAATCAGCAGGAAAGTCAGGAAAATTTGACATGTAAAAATTGGGCCAAGCGGATTTCTCAATTGTGTATTTTGAGTTAAGAAAGTTCAGTCACTTCTTTAATGCCTTATTTTATTTATGTATTAAAACTTTATGCACAAGTAAAACCACTGTACAAAGGCGGACTTAATGCCTTAGGCATTTTCTACCAGTCGACCTTAGGGTGGTGCAGAGACAACATGGCAGGTGCAACTAAAAGAAAAACTAAAAATAGAGAGAAGAAAATAAAATTATAAATACATAGATACACATAAACAAAGTTATTAAGAAAAAACGAAGCCAACGAATTAACGCTGTTTTCAGGCTAAAGTATCTACAATTTGAGAAAAACTTAACTTCAGCAATTGGATGTTAGTCGTCTGACGAAAAATCTATACTAATAAGTAGCGGCCCTGACAGACTTTGTCCTGTCCGAACGTTTGCTTTATGTATGACGAAAAATTATAGAAATCGATTGCAGCGCCACCTACCAGATCCAATTCTGAATCTAAACCATTCTCGAATACATACAAAAAAAAAACCATCAAAATCGGTCCAGCCGTTTAGGAGGAGTTCAGTCACATACAGAGAGTTTGTTTGTTTGAACGCGATCTCTAGAACTACCGGTCGGATTTGGAAAATTCCTTTTTATATGATAGCCACATTCATAAGGAATGCGATAGGTTATATGGGAAACTCAGGAAAACTCCTACGGGAACGGGAAAAATACGGGATATGCGCGTACGTAGTCGCGGACTGTTAGAGAGACGCGACGTTCGCCGAGAGATGCCCAGCCCATACCCTCCTGACTCCTTTATAGATCGTCAATCAGAGAGCTCTCCACCAGAGTTCACTCTAACGACCAACAGATAGTCAATAAACGAAGATCACGATACGAAATTAAGCTAACAAACACTGTAACAGGGTGACTTCATCGAAAACGAATAGGGTACCTTCGTTGGCAAAATTTCAGCGAGTGAAAGTACACATGAATAAAAGAACTTTGTATAAAAGAACTATGGGATCATGTCAGATATCTAAAATAATGCTGTTTAGTACGTTTACTTTTGCATTGATAACTTAATAAAGTGTAGAATAGGAGATCATTGGATATCATGAAACCTGTCTGTGAAAAAATGCGTGTACACACACCTGTAGCGGCACCATCACCACATGTAAAACTAAGAAGCGAAATTTGTTTGTCAACAAAAAGAACCGCAACGTCATCTATCCTGTCAGCGACGAACTACCAATGAAATACTGCATCGCGCAAGCAAAGTTCTCCGTGCGATTTGAACATATACGTCAGTCCGAATATCGACTATCGTGCAGTTGCCCACCAGACACAACCACCGTCTGTTCGGAGGATCTTCCCATTTTTAATTGAGGTGTGCGGGACTTTACTCTCTGTACCGCATACCTCTATACCCTACCTAATGATTTTGCGTGCAAATAGGTTCTTTTTCTTCATTCCATTATTCACATCTACAAAAAAATGTACAGATAAAATCTCACAGCCAAATTCTACAAAAGAACCCAACAAAAGTAGCGTCATGACTCATGCATGATAGTCATTCCAATACACGAAATTGTTACGTTATTTCTTTGGTAAGTTCATAGATAAATGATGCAATAGTTTTTTGCCATCCTAGACAAAAAAGTTCCGATGATTATTTACGTATATTTAGCAGTCGTTTAATTGTTTCATAATATTTTTACCACATTTCTCATAAGTATCGGAAATTCAGAACTAACTGTTTTTTTTTTTTTTTTTTTTATTACAGAAGAAATAAAAAAAAAGTCCTAAATAAAATATGGTGTCAAAAAATTCATCCGCATCGCTGTCGACTGGAAGTGTACCCAAAAGACTGGCGGCATTGCCACGTTGTATGGCAATGCTAATTCTTTGACCAAGGTAAAAGCCAGACCTTGGGTCACGCGAAGTATCAACTAAGCGTCTTGAGAGATCTTTAAACAAGTTAATGCGCACTCGGACCCCACGACCCGAGAGTTTCAATTTCAACCCCAAACGGCTCGAAAATATAACTATATAATCTTAAAATTATATTTCCGCCGCTTGAGGTTTTAGTTAAGTATTTAGCACTAAAGTCACCGACATTGCGCTTAGAATGAGCACGCTGAAGTGGAAGTGGGCCGGCCATGTCTGTAGACGGACAGACGGTCGATGGAGCAGACATGTGGTAGAGTGGAGACCGCGTATGGGCAAACGTAGTGTGGGACGCCCTGCGGCACGATGGATCGATGATTTGAAGAAGGTGGCTGGCAGCGGATGGATGCGGACCGCTCAGGACCGGGATGGTTGGCGATCTTTGGAGGAGGCTTACGTTCAGCAGTGGACGGCAATTGGCTGATATGATGATTTATTAAAAAGCTTTTTTTAGATTGTACTGAATATCTGTCATTATCTACATCATGTGATGTGTATTGATAATTTGAATTGCAATAGGAATTGATATTACGATACGTTTTGGCTAAAAATAATTAACACGTGGAACAATAGGTACCACGTCATTTTGATATTATGTATCGCTTTCGTAGATGGTCAGCCATTTTTGTACCGATATTATCAGAATTAAATCGGATACAATATACTATTTATTACATAACAATAGATTGTTCTTTCATTTTTTTGCATATTGCGGTCGTCTTAATTTCTGCCACTTTCAAGTTAATAAAGAAAACACCAAATTTACACGGTTCAACCAAACGGTTGAACCGTGTAAATTTGGTGTTTTCTTTTTACTCATAATTTAATTTATGTAATTGTCACGTCTTTGCAGCATTAATCTGCTTGCTCAAGTTGGGCATTCATTACACATCCCAACCTTGAATTTAACCCACAAAACAAAACCTATTTTCCGTCTTTTGTTAGTCTCCCTAAGCTTTCCCTCGTAAGGGAAAATAAGCTTAGAAATAAACAAAGGACCTTGCGTACTGGTTGAAAGGCTAGGCTAGGCCTGTTCTATTATGAATGCGAAGTAGACCCCCCCGAGTCCCCAGGACTCTTTTAAGGACATTTTGTAACCTCCCACACAGGTAAATATATGGTAATAGGTACCTGTGTTGTATTGTATCCGAAGCCCGACTAAGGAAGACTTTTTGAAACATTAGGAGGGAAATGCACCAGACAGTTAAATGGTTATTTTATTTTTGTATTTCTGGCATGAAGCCGCGCCGTAGTTTATTAACATGTCGAAATGATAACGCGACGAATGCTGGTTCACAATGGCATCAAACAGGTTTTGGTCTATAGATTCCTCATAAGTCCCCATGTACAATATTATGTACATCCGTAGGTTTTTATTAGTTCCTCAGATTTTGTGCGACTCCTAAAAATCGAAAAATCGTTCTCAAAGTTGCGCACATTATGTGCTTGTTGGTATTTAGAGTTCAGTAAAACAAATGAAACCCTAATCTCTTCAAAATTAGAGTGAACAGGCTTCTTCTGAGTAAGCTCGCTCCATCGTCGACTTTGTCTCTGTCATCTATGACCTAGACTAGAGTCAAGAGCAAACCCATATTAAGTAAAAAAAAAACAATCTTTACCGTAAACATGATCTTTCCACCAACCTGACTTCCATATCCAGGTGAGCCAACTCGGGCACTGTACACCAGTGCCGCTGCGGTGTCGCGGCTATAAACATTTGCACGAAGTAGATGAACGCGAAGAATATTCCGAAGGGCATCATGAAGGCGAACAGGAACCGCTGGTAGCGGCCCATGTCGCCCACGTGGCCCAGGACCGCTTCCAACGCGTCCGCGTCATTTTTTGTTGACTTTTTATTCAGCTCGTCTTTGGCGTCCTGGAGAAGAGAACGTTTGCTGAATAATTTTGAAGAAAAGGGTGTTTATTTTTGGTAAGATAAGGGGTATTAGGCTGTCACATAAATGCTTTCTGTACATAAATTGCTACCGCTCTGCTACTGCTTTCGGTACTAGAGCACAAAATGGAAGGACCGACTTATTGGAATAAGTCTTGAGTATTCAGCTAGGCTAACATTATTGAAGGACAGGCGAAATTGTAAAGATACAATTAAATTTGACCAGGAAAACCTCGGTATTTTAAATAAATACTCAAGTAAAAGGAAAGAAGCTTTTATGATTAGACTAGCTTTTGCCTGCGACTTCGTCCGCGTGGAATTGTTACTTTGGGCAGCCATTTTTATTTTTAAGATGCAAATTTTTCAAAAACGCTTGTACAAAATGTTTATTTATTTTTATTAAGTGCCTAAACGGTTCACTCCCTAAAGGGACTTATTGGACAAAAATGCATAAACATAAAAATGATAAAAGTCTGACAGTCCTTTTTTATGGATTCTCTTTATTAATTTCCGCTCCCCTTTTTACACCCTTAAGGGATGATTTCGGGGTTTTTAACTGTTCTATACCCTTCCCCACAACTCAAACTATCTCCAAACTAAATTTCATCTAAATCGGTTCAGAGGTACGTCAATAGTACCACATATAGTATATCAATACCTAAGTACGTTTTATTATCTTGATTCCATAAAGGACCAACATAAAGGGCGTGTAGCAAGGTAGATTGGATCATTTGAGAGTTCGTTTGCCTTGATCAAATTATTTTTCTTGAGAGAAATTACCAAAAAGTGTATGTTGTCGTCGTTTTTGCTTATTAATGATTTTCGCCTTTTTATAAACTTCGCGCTAAACCAAGGTAGTTATGAATCTTAGGGCGGTTTTGTTCAGTTGGACCAATCATTTTGCTTTTTTTTTTTGGATGTCCATATCCGAAACTATGAGGAATACTAAAAAATACTCGGGCCCGTTCTTTTTTTAAAAAAACTGTACCTCTATACTTGATTGGATAGTTTTGGATTTGTCGCCATTCCATAGTTATGGATTCGGCCATCTACGTCCACTTGAAAAATTCACGGTGTGTAATCATGTCGATCTATGGGTAGACCGCAGCTGAACTATTGTCATTGTTTCATTAAAGGTTTGAGATAACGGTAGGTGGGCAACTAGACAGATATCATAAAAATATGTATTTTTTTTTTTATTTTTATCGCTGTCGTTATTAACTTCAGCGTTTTAATGAAACTGTCTTTAATTAAATTCACCTCCAAAGTCCGTTTCGCTATTAACAAAAAACAATTGACAATCTTCTCCGTTCAAATAGAAAACAGTTATAAATGAATACTACCTCTATTAGTACAGGATACATAAGCTATTTCTTATTTCACGGTATAGTCGTAAATAAATGTCGTTTATTTCAAAATAAGCAGACAGTTACGGTGCTCAAGGGAAATATCTTATTGCTTAGGTATTCATATGACAACATGAGGAGAACAGTCTGCCAAGATGGTAATTTATAGGGCTCTCACAAGTCGCGCACGGTCTAACTTATTTCGCAAGGTTTTTTAAATCTGACGCCTCGCAAAGCTAGACGGTACCTCATACATAAATAATGGTTTTACGCAAATAATTTCGGAGTTAATATTATTATCAAAAAAATTATTTGGTAGCTTTAAAGATCTCTATAAGTGTCATTTTTTTTTCTAGGTATGTACTCGACCTAACGAGACTATTCAACCTATAAATTCTAAAGTATATTTTAAGGAGTAGCAGACGTAGCAGAAGGTACTTTAAATACATTTGAATAATATTTTTTTATTTGAGATTATTGCCGTGTGTCGGTTACCGAAGGTGTACCAAAGTTCCTGCCGGGGATTGCGGATGTCGCATACGTTCCCGCGATCCCCGGCGTAGGTGGAAGATGGAACACCGGGGTGGTTTTAGTCAGTAAGAGTCTGACAGACCCCTCCACCCGCCCCAGGGTGGAGGATTTCCACGAGGATTTCCCCCCGAGACCAAAAAAAAAAAGGTGTACCAAAGTTGAACCGAATCGGACCAGTACATTGCATTGGGAGCCTTTTCGGAGCAAATTCTCTGAGACAAAAACACAAATAGCCAGCCAAGGGTTCTGTTTTTTTTTCATACGGACGTACAGAACCACAGAAGTTGCAAATCAGATTAAATTACACAAAGAGGATATGTTTAAACAACCGTTACCCACCAAGATCACGTCGTCTTTATAAACCTCTTTGTTTTGTTGTAGGTATGAAAGTACTTACTACAACTGTTTTTGCATACCAAAACGTTCCGTCGTCATTCTAAAAGATTCCCGAGAGTACGAGGAAATTATAGGAGTTTACCTCAGGCAAGACTAAGGTAAACATTTAGGTTTTATGTAAGTATTTTATTCAGGTCTTTCGGAGGTTAACTACGAATTTTAAGTATGCTAATAGGAAGACAGTTAAGATTTTCAGTATATTTCAATTGCCGCTATAAGAACAAATAATAAAAAACTTAAATAAAAAACCAGCCAAGTGCGAGTTGGACTCACACACAAAGTGTACCGAACCATAAACCGAAAAAAAACACGTTTCTTGTATGGAAGTCCCTTTTAATTTAATTAATTTATTATTATTTGTTGTTATAAACAAAATATTTTGTACTGTGGCGTAGACATTCCGCAAAGAAGTCGGCGGTCATCGGCAGGACATCGTATAACATCGTCGTGTTGAACGTTGATCATGAGGGGTCGCCGGCGAAGGTAGTGTTTTAATGGCCAAAAGACAAAGTTCAAAATCCATTGCAACTCAAACTTTTTTTACGGCATTTTAATACAAATGGTAACATTTAAAATAACTGTAAAGATAAACACGATACCTGAGTTGGTGGCGATTGATAGTATTTCTCGAATTATAAATTCAAGTAAGTATAGAAATATTGTGCTGAAATTGCTCCGAGCTTTTATGCACGGACTACTTAAGACCTGTTCAGACCTAAGCGGTAGTCGCTTCCCAGAGCGGTAGCGCTAGCGAAAACCGAGTGAGTATGCGGTAATCCTACTGTTCAAACCTAAGCGGATATCGTTACCGCTATGGGTAGCGAAACTTACTTTCGCTCGCCAGTCACTAGATTTGCAGGGTGTGGGAAGTAATGTATTTGCCACTACCCCTGCGATTCCGCTTTCCGAACCCGAACTAAGAATGAATGACAACACGATTTGACAGTAACTGTCAAATCGTGTTGTCATTAATTCTTTGTGGTAGGTGATACGGAGTAGAATATGCCCGCTACTAAGCCCGAAACTACGGACTTCGGGCTTAGAGAGTAGCCCCCCTGTTTCGCAAAGCAAGCGAAAAGATACTGGTTTACCAGGGTAGAATGCCGATTCTGCTTTTGCCCGTTTCGCTCTAGCCGCGGAACTCAATACAAAATACCCGCTGGAATACCGCGGAAAACCGAGTGAAATATATCGCTACAGGCTTGGGCAGAAAATCTCGCGTATGTTTGAACAGGCCTTTATAGGCCGATTCTATTTTTAAACGATTTTTAAAAAAGGAGGTTATTATCAAGTGTAAAACATACCTACCTAATTTATTTTTACACGTGTCTGGTATCTGTTTAAGTAAAACTTTTATATCGATGCCATATTGCTTACCTAACTTATTTTGAAAGTCCAGGTCATTGATCCTGTCTTACATGCTTGGGTACTGAGTGTAGGTTTACATAAGTACCTACTTATACAACGGAAAGTTTATTTCGTCTAATTATATTTTAATTAGGTACTTTCTTCTACAGCATGATACATATATCTACGAACTAAAGAGTTGGCCAAAAAAGTAGTTATTTTAAACACTTGAGTAGATATTTGTCAACAAAAAAAAACTGACGATCGTTAAAAATCGCGGTAAAAAACCAAATGTAGGTATTTGACCTTTGATTTAAATAAACAAAAAACCAGGAAGTAGTCTTTGATTTAGGCAATATATGTATGTTTAGTGTTTTTCATTCGTATTACATAAATAATTGAATTTTAATTAAAATGTATTTAGTATGTATTCAAGGACAATTTTTTGACCTGATTTGATTGGACATTTTTAATCAAGCTATAAGGTGTCGAAAAAATTATATAAGTTTTATTGAAATAACTGAAAGCCTTTACATTAACTAGGCACCAACCCTGAAATCACGGATACAAAAAATCTAAATGATTCTCTAAGTTTGACTTGAGCGAACATAAGAATCTGGGGCAGCTGATTCTTTCATTCATTTTGAATATCGAACATTGGAATAGAGATGTCTACATACTACCGCCCGTACATGGTGAACGAACAATTTAAATAAACAATTTAAGTATAGTAGGTAGGTACCTAGTGCACTTTGCTTTGCTCTAAATATGCAAGTAGCACTCCTTTTGAGAACGGATGTATAGGTAAGTAATTAAGAATTCTCAATTAGGTATGCCATAACGGTCATAAATAACGTAACTAAGCTAGTCCGTATCACTTACGGACATATTTTTTTTAAGGATGGGAAATCATCAAATGACTTCTTCCGCTCTGGGTGGAACGGAAGGGCGTGTCAGACTCTTACTGACTAAAACCCATCCGTGTTCCTTCTAAAGCCCTTTTCGTTCCAGGGTCACTGTGACTCTTTCGAACAAATTCCGCAACCTCCAATCTCCTATGCTGACATCTCTTTGAGGCATGTGTGGAACACAACGCGCCATCGACCCGGGCGTGGTTATGACCGGACAGCGAGCCACCCAACGCTCGCCGTCCGCAGGCCTGCGCCTACGGTGGCCGGGGATCGCCCTGCGACTCCCGACGCCCGGGGCATCTCCTGTAGCGGCGGTTGGGGCGAAGACCTTGTCTCTCCCCCGCGCGGCCCGCCTCCTCCTTCGCATTACTGCTTCGTAGAAGGAGGTGACCGCTTCCCAAGCCTCCTCGCGCCAGACCATGGATTTAACCAGAACAATACAACACACACGATTTGACAGCAACTGTCAAATAGTGTTGTCATTAATTCTTAGTGGTTGGTAAGTGATACGGACTAGAATACGCCCGCAACTAAACCCGAAACTACCGACTTCGGGCTTAGAGAGTAGCCCCCCAGACACCAGTCTTGACAAGGGGTATCGTATTACCCAGTTAAGTACTGGGTGGTGGAGGTCAGATTCCATGTAAAATACTGGTATTAGACAAGAAGCCGACCGCAATATAGTTGGGAAAAGGCTAGGCAGTAGTAGGCAAATTGATTGACACAGTACCTACTAAAGATTTGAGTGATGTTCCTACTTAACAACTGCAGTTCGTTTAATAGCTCTTTTATACCCCTTTACTTCAGATACCTTAACCGACCGCAATATAGGTACCTACTTAATTGGGAAAAGGCTAGGCAATAGTACGCAAATTGATTGAAACAGTACTAACGACTGATGTTCCTATTTTACAACTGAAGTTCGTTTGATAGCTCCTTGAGACCCCTTTACTTCAGATAGCTTAACGCCTATTACCTTAATCCGACACAAATTAACTTCAAGCCAGTGACCGTAAATCAAGACCGCAGAAACTGGCATAATAAATCAATTAAAATGTCGATTTTAAACGACATGTTTATACAAAAACCGGTCGATATATAAGTAGTTTATATTTAACACGCGCAAAAAAATTGCCGGGTCAAGGACGCTATTTCCTTTTATATTTGTCATCCGTCTTTCTTGCTATTTTGGGAGGAAAACATTATTTAGTTTTTCGTTGTGGGCTTAGGTAAATTGGATAGCAATACAGGGTGACTTTTATTTCACTGTAAAACTTTTAGGAGGTGAAAATATCGCTCATGAAATATATGAAACTTTTACTATTCTGAAATTATTATTAGTACCGGTCTAATAAAAATCTGCTGTTTTCTACCTTTTGTCGAGTTGTGCGATTATAATTACATCTCTCAATAGATACCTGTTAATATTTTATACTAAAGCTATTAGTTTATCTCAGAAAATACCTTCATCATTATAATAATATAGTAGTTTACTAAGTATTAAGTAATCACACTATCACATCACACTATATCACACGAATATTATAAAGGCGAAAGTTTGTGTGTGTGTTTGTTACTTCTTCACGCGCAAACGGCTGGACCGATTAAGATGAAATTTGATATAGAGATTTTTTGAGTCCCGGGAAAGGACATAAGATAGTTTTTGTCCCGGAAGTATGTTCCCCTGGGATAATTTTCGACATTGGCGAAAATTATCCCAGGGGAATTATTATAGGGTGGAGCCGCGGGTGGCAGCTACTATTATATAATTATGAAATGCTTCCTCTCTCCTAACTCACTTATGTTACTGTGCCCGACAGTATTTTTTTTTTGTAATTTGCGTCTCGCAGTTCAACCTATGAGGTTGTCGACTGCTTAACCGGGCTTGCCTGTGGTGGTCTTAATATAAATATTAAAGCCTCCAGCCAGGGCTTATAAAAAGGCTTACAAACTAAGTGACTACACGCTAAGGGCACCCCCTTGTGGGCTACGATAATCGGGCGCTAATATACCTAAACTTCACTTTTATTCCCACGAAAGTATAATACGGACATGCTTTTCAGAATCCCGGATCCCGGAATCGTTCAAAATTCCTGAGATTGCTATAATGCCCGCATACAAAATATAGTTAGAACTCGTTGTGAACCTTATAATTTTTTGTAGGTTCCATTTGTTTTGAATAAAATAAAGATACTTACTAAATCAAAATAACCACTGCTATAATTTCATTAAGTTTGTTAAAGTTGTTTTTACAAAATTTGTTCAATCCCGGGAACCCGGGATTACTTATTTATTCTGAAAGGAATGCCCATATTATTCTTTCACGGGAAAAAGTTTAGGTATATAAGGGCCCGATTATCCAATCACTGGTTATTAGGTACACGGGGAGCCGCGGGCGCCAGTAACCATTAACAAAAGAGTCACCCTGTAGATTAGGTACACAAACATACGGGCGTAGCCGGAATAGGTATTTCATGGTTCTGTTTGGTGTCGGACGTAAAAGAATAGCACCATCCCATCACTTCCCGTGGGTGTCGTAAGAGACGACTAACTCAGCAGAGAATGGGCAACAGCTACACTGCGATCGCCAACCCGCCTGCCAAGCGTTGGCGATTATGGCAACCCCCCCCCCCCTTTGCCTTTGGGGGAGGCCTATGTCCAGCAGTGGACGCCATTCGGCTGATGATGATAAGGTATTTCTATTTGTTTTATCTTCATTTATTTTACTTTCATAACGCCTAAACCGAACATATCACAACATACTTTAAAACAGCGGCTCTTAAATTACGGTTATCGTATTTAAAATAGGTCAATGACCCTAGATCAAGACATTTTGAAACTCATGGATAGGCGCATGCACAACAAAACATTTTTTTATAAACATTGTACCAACATAAAATATTACGAGTATTTTTACAATCAGTGAACGAATATTTTGTTTATTTTCAACACTGTAGGTACATATAAAACTTATTCGTCCCATTTACAACGGATTGTACCTATTGCATAAAAATAATCTTTGATAACGTACCTACTGATTAGAAACATATGTTGCTACATATCGTATCAGGCATTTACTTTAAATGTGACACAGTTGACACGGGCGGCAGTACTATTTGGGGTTAATAAACAATACAGGGTAACGCGACAATTAAAAACAGCTGTACCTACTTACCTACAATATAATAGTAAGTTTGCATATGTTGCAGCCAACTAGCCTTAACCAGCCGTTTATTTATTTATTTAAGTATATACTTTATTGTACACCTCATTACAAACATAGTAAAAACGTTTAAAAAACAAGTGTACAATGGGCGGTCTTATCGCACAGGGCAATCTCTTGCAGACAACCTTTGGATGGACTGAACGAAAGAAGTTAGATTTAGGGCGGTCAGTGTACAAACATCATAAATTATTAATTAGTCATAATAATATAAAATACACACATACTAAATAATATACCAATAAATATCAAATATATAAATGGGAAACGAGAAGAAAAATTATAGTGAGAGGAAATGCTCCTTCACCAATTTTTTAAACGTTGGTAGCGGCCTAGCCTTTTCATTGACGCCGTTTAATCGGTCTGAGTGTCAACCCGGCATTTAATTGAATAGCCAGGCAAATGACTTGGTTCAATATCGTTTAATGACTTGCCTAGCTAAGTAACGGATTATAGGGTACAGTGAGCTTCGGGCACCCCGACACGGATAGGTTAGGTTCGAATGGTATGACAGAAGCTATTGAGCGAGAGAAGCGAGCGATTTGTACGCCATATTATGGCAGGATATGCTGGAACCACTATTGTTATATCTATTGTATCTACCATATTCTAACAATCTTTGATTGTTTAAATTGTTGTTTGAATTTAGAATTCCCAAAATTAAGTATTTCATATATTTTCGTCACACGGTTACCCTTTTCTATGACCGGCCTAAGCATCTGCTAGGCCGTTTATTAAATGTTGATTTGACGCTTTGGCTAGATGTCATTTCGGGCGCTGATTAAACGGAGCTGTTCAATGAAAAAGCAAGGCAGCCAATTAAACAGCTGATTTAGCAAGTTGCGTGCGAGTCTACGAATTATATCGAAAAAAAAATGGAAACAGGAGATGTTTTTAATAGGTAGTAAGGGCGCCCACACAAAACCGCGATGCGATGCGATACGACGCCGCAATCGCAGGAACTTGTACGTGCGAGCTCGCAGACATTCGCAATGCGTTGCGAATTCGCAGTTATGTGTGGGAGCCCTAAAAGTTGTTTCATGAATTAAAGTCACACTGTAAAGCACTGTAAATTTGAACACAATCCTACTAATATTATAAACGCGAAAGTTTGTAAGTATGGATGGATGGATGGATGTTTGTTACTCTTTCACGCAAAAACGACAGAATGGATTTAGATGAAATTTGGCACAGTGGTAGATTATAGTCGGGAATAACACATGGGATACTTTTTATCCCGGGAATATGTTCCCTTGGGATAATTTTCGACAATCACGCGGGCGGATCCGCGGTCGGCAACTAGTAGTTTATAATAATCAAGTGAAAATTTCAGTGGTTTCGAATATTCAGGGGACCAATTCAATTTTTAAATCTCTCTCGGCTATCAATGAATATTACTATTCATTTTGATTCAAATCTAGTTGAAGCAATCAAATGAAGCCTAAACCTGGGGATCGGGGTCTGGTACTTCGGTACTAAAACCTCATAAGAAGTATCTGGTTCTACTAAAACCGGGACATAATAATTGAAAATAGCACAGATATTATTAGTAGTAAGTAACATTAATATGCCACCGGTAAATAGGAAACGTCGTAATATTGTAAAATATCGCGTGAAATTGTAAACTATTTTTTCTTAATAAGACACGAATATGTTGGGATTAATTGTATACAAAAAGTTTGTTTCATGAAACAAACTTTTTGTATAACAATCTAATAAAGATTAATTACAATCTTACGGAGTCTGCTATTTTCCGGTGATATATACATTAAATAACACAAGAACATATAGTAATGTTATGAGTTTGTGAGCCATCTAAACTTCTAAACACAAACAAATAACAATAAATACAGAAAGTTCTGCAGGCGAGTTTTAAAAATGTTAAATGCACTATGCAATGCACTTTTGTAGTACTACTTGGCACTTTGCCAGCTCACCTATCTCTCCCCTCAATGTTTTCAACGAAAATATACGAACAAAACCCATTGTTTTTTCTTGAAACCATTAATTAACTCCACGTGTTTTGACGGGTTAATAAATGCAAAAAAATGTAAACACTAACCATTTCCTCTCCGGAAATAATCTTCATTTCGTGCACCGTAGCCATAGCACGTGCTAATCACCAGTCACCAATTTTAAAAAATAGAACACGCGTGCCTCTCCTTCGGAGTCCGGACACCGAGTGATAAGATCCGGCGCCTGATCATGTATTTACGAGAAATGATCGAAAACGGCCGAATCATTGTCCTGTAATCTCGTTGGTACTTCAAATACTGATAACTTTCTGATAGATACACATTTTCAAGGTAAAATCTAAAGTTTGGAAATGGCTAGTGTGTTAGATATCTAATTTTGTATTTGAAAGCCCATTTTAAGTCATTGTTTAATTTTAACTCAATACTCAATTCTTTATTGCATTATAAATGTATTACATAGATGATGTAACAAAGTAAAAGATGGCGCCTGCCGGGCACAGCAAAATATAAAAAATAATAATCTGTTTATCAACTAATTAATGGTGCGATTGGTTGTTGTTGTTTGGGTAAGCCAACCAACAGATTTGATAGCGGATTAACTGATCATTTATTTGATCTGCAAATCCGCTTCAGCAGGGGTCAGCAAACGGGCCTGCGGACGGCGAGCGTTGGGTGGCTCGTTGTCCGATCACCACCAGGCCCGGGTCGATGGCGCGTTGTGTTTCATGCGCCCCTCAAAGAGATGTCAGCATAGAAGACGGGGCCCGCTAGGGCCAGAGCCTGCCAGGGTTGCGGAATTTGTTCGAAAGAGTCACCGCGGCCCTGGAACGCAAAGGGCTTTAGAAGGAACACGGATGGGTTTTAGTCAGTAAGAGTCTGACACGCCCTTCCGCTCCACCCAGAGCGGAAGAAGTCATTTGATGATT
>NDFZ01005325.1:458012-482565 GCA_002192655.3 Mamestra configurata
CACCAGGCCCGGGTCGATGGCGCGTTGTGTTTCACGCGCGCCTCAAAGAGATGTCAGCATAGAAGACGGGGCCCGCTAGGGCCAGAGCCTGCCAGGGTTGCGGAATTTGTTCGAAAGAGTCACCGCGGCCCTGGAACGCAAAGGGCTTTAGAAGGAACACGGATGGGTTTTACTCAGTAAGAGTCTGACACGCCCTTCCGCTCCACCCAGAGCGGAAGAAGTCATTTGATGATTTCCCATCCTTAAAAAAAAAAAGGGGTCAGTAAAAATGGTTGGTGGATCATCATCATCAGCCTAGGCAAATATTCTTAAAGCTGCATCTCAATAACACACAATCCTTGAGTTATCAAGAATTATTCTATATGTTTCGTCATCTCATC
This sequence comes from Mamestra configurata, assembly GCA_002192655.3. Lineage (NCBI taxonomy): Eukaryota > Metazoa > Arthropoda > Insecta > Lepidoptera > Noctuidae > Mamestra > Mamestra configurata. Next base: position 458,393 of record NDFZ01005325.1, read on the forward strand.
TCCTTTTGTCCGTAAAGGTAGAAACTGTGTTCTCATAAATACACCGAAGTGAGAAAACTCAAGCAAAATTCAGTGGAAATTGATTTATGTTAAGAAAACTTTCCTAGCTTTCTTGAGACAATGATTTATGTTTCTTACACGAGGCAATTTAGGTACCTAGGAACTGTCCATGTATATTATATATCTAGGAAGGTACTTATCGAAGTTGCTGTCTTCGTGAAGGAGCTCCCCTGGGAAAGAAGGTAAGTGCCTGATTATTATTGCCGCCAAAAGGGAACGCGCCGGGTGTGGACAGTGCCATCTAGTGACACAAATTCAAAACTTTTACGTTTTAAATAGATACTTGATATTGACACTTTTGTGCTGCCTATTTTATATGACCTGACCAAACCTTGGCTTGAATCTCACTCAACCCTTAATTACTCACCCACCCACCCGCGATACTCAAGAAATTCTTAGTGTGGGGCAACGTTTTCATAAAAAGAAAAGAAGAAGAAGAATTACTTAAAATGTATAAGTACTCTAAAGACTACTTGCGTATCTTTTCTCCTTCTCTGTCAAATCCATCCAAAAGTTGTGGTCTCATCGCTAAAAGCGAGTTTTTATAGACATAAAAGATCGCTTTTACCGATAAGACCACCCATTGTTACACCCTTTTATTTTTAAACCCTTATTGTTTTACCCTATTTGTCAACAATAAAGAGTTACAATAAAGAGTATTTCTTTCTATTTTATACCTGAAGATTTCAGAAACTACTATTCTCTAGGTGCATAATGATAACCAAAAAAAAAACAACATACAGTTGAATTGAGAACCTCCTCCTTTTTTGAAGTCGTTTAAAAATCGTCACCCATCGCCACGCAAACACAATGCAAAGGAAATGAATGTAATTAACAAATTATCGCCGTTTGACGAAATTAAACGTTTGTGTCCAATCGTGATTTTTCACGCTGGAATTGACATGAGCTTTTCAAACAACAACAAAACGCATTATCAATAGATCACATTTTTAATTAGGTGTTAGAACGTTTTGTGCTCTTTGGTACTCGTATTTGTTTCGTAAAAATTCATGATGATTTTTATGGATGGATGGAAATCCGTTTTTATAATTTTCGAATACGAGAACACTATATACCTACGATTATTATACCGTCTTCAAGCAACCCAGAGGAAAATGCTATTATATGAGATTTTCTCAGTATTGTAACCTGCACCCTAATTGCGTAATTAATAACTTATTATTACTTCATAGGTTTAAAAGTTCGTCCGATCGACAATTTAAAACACTCAATAAATACGGTTGCAATGTCGAAATCCTAATATATAAAATTCTTCCGTCACTGACTGACTGAGTGATAGCATAGACAACGCACAGCCGAAACTACTGGTCGTAGAAAGCTGAAATTTGGCATGGTCGTTCCTTGTGGAGTGTAGGGAAGCACTAAGAGGATTTCCCGAAATTCCTACGGGAACGGGAAAAACGGGATATTCCAATACCTAATTTAAGTCATACCTGCCAGATTATCGCGCTGACTTCTGCCAGGGTTACGGAATCTGCCAAGGTTGCGGAATTTGTTCGAAAGAATTACCGCCGCCGCGGAACGCAAAGGGCATTAGGAGGGAGGGCCACCGGTGGGTTTTAGTCAGTAAGAGTCTGACACTCCTTTCCGCTCCGCCCAGAGCGGAAGGTCATTTGATGATTTTCCATCTAAAAGAAAAAAAAAACGCTTAGATATGTACAGACGCCAGCATATCAAACTACCCGAAACTGTCTCGCAATCAACCTTGAATCTAATGCTTTAAAGGTAAAGTATAAAATCTATTAAAGAAATTTGACAGATTTTTGTAGCTTGATGTGCTGGTGTCCCCCACTGCTTTTAGGCACGAAATGAATGTATTTCGCACTAGTGCGGAAAAGTCGCTGGTCTGCTCCGGCCTATTCAATTGATTGCATTTATCATATTTTACATAAATATGACATCATAAATATGATAAACGTCGTTTGATGCACGTGGGAATTTATCATTGCAGTTTTTAGCTCTTTAACGGCCTTGCCTTCGGCTCGGGCGACTATTCCGCCTCGGCTGCAATGACAGACTTTCCCCACTGCATCGAAGTCACTACCTTGAACTATTTCAAGACACTAACTCGAAAACTAGCTCTTACCCTACTGATTTTAGGGATGAAATGAAGTGTATTTCGCACTACTTAGTGTGGAAAAGTCGCTGGTCAGCCCCTGCAGCACTTTTCATTGCAGTTTCTCGGCTCCTTAAATGTACTATTTAAGTGCTCCATCGAGATAACAGTGCTATTTAGGGTCGAGGAGTGAAATTAGATCCCAAACGAACTTCTTACAAAATTAAATGTGGATATTTTAGGAAAATTATCAACTGAGCGCTAGTTGAGGGTGTGACATTTTAAGCTCATTTTCTTCTTTCGTGCCCAATTGCGTTCTGCGTAACGAACAGGAATACGTAGGTAATTCAAACTCTATTGAATTATAATGATCCCGCCCATTTTAAAACAAGATCTTCCTAGTCTCTGACTAATTCAAGCCAGAGTAAAACTTGAATAAGTATTAAGTATTACGCAAAAAAAAAACTTTGAAAAAACTACTTATTTTAAACAATGACTTGAACTTAATATAAATTTTAATTTAAATTGCAAAAACAAGTAGCTTCAACAATTTTGTTGCCAGGAGTTCTTGGGTCCAACATGTTGCCTATACTATATGAATATGAAAAACAAAGTAATTTAATTTAATGTATCGATCTGATACTAGACAATTTATTTTAGTATTCATATTCTATTCATATTCTAGGAATTACCTATTCATAGAATTGTGATTTTAAAATGCCTTGTTCTGAATGCAACAATATGATGAATTTTAAATGCAATTTACGATGTATTTTGTTGACAAAATATATTTGTATTTGGTACATAATTAGTTCTATTAGGAAAAGACTACGGACAATAAATAACGTTTGCATCGAATAATTCGTAGTAGCTACCGAGGTTACAATTGTAAAACTTTCTTAAATTTATCAAAATTGGATTCTTGTGCATCAGCATAACCAAGCAAACATAGATACTCGTAGGTACGCCAAGAGAGCTTCTGTAGGTTACGAAAGTAGTTAGTTATGGTCGGTTGTAAATAAAAACTTCAGTTTTTCTAGTGGAAAACAAAACGTACAAGAAAACTACTGCAATAAACAACTACTTCAAACTATGGAGCTCTATATGGTAGTTTCCGCATAGGTATTGAGTTAGTTTTACGAGCGAGCTAATATTCTCGCTAGAGATCGGTAGTTCGCGAACGATTGAAGAAAATGAACTACTTCATTTCGCAAAATAAACTTATCATTCATTCAGTTGTCATTCAAATGTGTCTCTCCTTCATTTACTTCAGTTTTTCTTTTCGCTCGCGCCAATTGTGCGCGCGCTGTAAATAGGAATGTAAATATCCAGTAAATAATTTTAAATAACTGTACATATTTCGATTTTAAGATAGGAACGCCAACCTAGACAAAAAAGCATCCATCTAAGTACCAGTAAAAAAGAACAGAAAACATACTACTTAATAAAAATAGATTTGCAAATTATTCATAGGTATTTCATCGTTGACAGTCCTAAGCCTATTAAAATAATGAAGGAAAATCGAGATAACTAGGTGGTAGTAAAGTGAACTAAATGAAGTGCATCATTCGTCGTAACTTATCAATCACAATCAGTGAGCTCGATATCTTATATGGACTCGTTAGTCGTTCTGATTTGCTGAACTAAATGTAGTACTGAACTAAATGAGTGGATTACTTCGTTGAGTGAAAAGATTTACTTCATTGATCATACACATTTTGCGCATTCGCGCAGTTTATAACTGCTGAGACTTGTAGTTGGAAAGCAGCTTTAGGCAGGTACTTTTCAATGCAACATTCTAGCTACAAATGCGCTATTCCCTTTTGCGGCCTTCTTCTAGGATAAATCTTAAAGGATAATGGCCACTTTTGTATGATCCGCGGTTTCGTCCCAAGTCTTATTTATGGATAAGTGTTACATTTCATGCAAGACCTTTCTGAAGTAATATAAAGAAGTAAAATGGTGGTTGTACCTACCTTTTCTGTGGGTTCAGAAGTTTGTGAAATGTAATCTCTAAAAGTATCCGATTAAGTAGGGTAAAACCAGGATAGTTGCCCCAGGGGTATAGTTGCCTCGATTTTAATTACTCTAGCTTCGCGGATGAATCACATGTTATTTTATTTATCAATCGAGAGACTTTACAACGACAACTAAGTAGACCGTGTTGCATGTGTCTGTGCGATTGCATGGGAAGGCAAGGTGCGATCAAAGTTTTTGCGCGATAAAAATCTTCTTTCTCGGCCACCTATCCTAAACGTAATTTACATGAATTAGGCAACTAACCCCCATATGGGATAGTTGTCACAAAATTTAGAGGTCGACAAAAATCGCCAATATTCTGGAAATATCTAAAATAATGTTCTTTACTTTCACAAATTTGAAGATAATAAACCAAAGTACCTACCCGTTTTATGAATAAAGTGACAACTAACTAAATATATAATAATTATATATTTTTATAAAAAGTGTGGCAACTATCCGGCTATTACCCTACACAAAATTCCTTCACTGATCAAATCGCTAAGTAATCGCTAAGAGTCTATTTCGAGGCTACTTCTTATTCCTGAAAAATGGTTTCAATGGATTTGGTCACATGAACCAGCGTCTTAAGAGGACCTTCCCAGTCAGAAGGCTGAATGTGTTGTCTTTGTCTTTACCAGTAAAAATTGTGTCAAAAAATCAATGTCCTTAAACACGGTCATGTGTCGGTTTAGTTCAAAGGTTTACTTAAAATAATTAAAAATCCATTATAAAAATATCAACACGACATTCAATTAATTGGTGTTGTTTTAAAAATACCAATCCCGTTTAGGTACTGGTTATTAACAGTAGCATGCGGAATCGTGAATGTAAAATTTTAATTATCATGCTTACAGTGCAATTTAATAGTAATTTTATTTTTATGATTTTTAACTTTTTTAATATTGAATCCGATGTTGTTGTTTTTTGGCTAAAGAAAAAAAGTAACGTGCAATAGCCCAGAAACATGTTTTTTGCCGATTGCTCAAATAAGTAGGTAGAAAAACATTAAAGTGGGAGGTGTGTGGACAAGGGGCAAATTATTAGTAGGTAGTTGACCTACTAATTAATTATAAAACAAAGAATTTGTAACTATGCGGTCGAATGAAAACGAGAACCATACAAAATGGGGTCACATTTTTTCGCGTAAAGGTGATTTCTTTTTTCAATGAGAATAAAAGTGTTACTACTTTTATAATTAGGGTATTTCAGAAGTACGTGACCAAATCTGTGATTGACTAAAACAAAAGTCAACAACTGCTTCTGCAGCTTGTAAAGTTAATTATTTTGGAAATTAGTCGTTTTGGCGTCAGGTTTTTGGAGACCTGTCATATTTTTTGCAATTGTTTCTTTATTGTAGATATATGTATATCACCCTGTTTAGCACAAGTTCTGTAGAGTATTTTTTTATATTCCTACTACAAAGGTCGTCTAGCACATTTCCCCAAAAACTACTTTAACACAAAACCTTGGCAATAGGAACTATTTGTGAATTCAGCTGGCAGCTACCCTACTATACACTGCTTAACAAAATATGCTAAAAGCGTCTATCTAGTGACCTTTGACCTTGAGTTATCACGGTCGTTAATCTCTTTCCGGACCAAGAGACATTGCCTCAAGAAGTTTGTGTATATTAGGAAGGTTTATCTGACGAATAATTTATTTATTTATTTATCAAAACTTTATGCACAAGTAAAATCACTGTACAAAGGCGGACCTAATGCCTTAGGCATTTTCTACCAGTCGACCTTAGGGTGGTGCAGAGACAACATGGCAGGTGCAACTTAAAAAAAAAATAACTAAAATAAGAGAGAAGAAAAATAAAATAAAATTATAAATACATAGATACACTATATATCCAACGAATTAACGCTGTGATGATTCTACCAACTTCTTGCGAATGTGCTCACGTGCCTTCACCTTAAAGGACAACCGACTTGTGAATAATGGCAGTAGATATTAGCTAGAGTAACGAAAAACATATGCAAGATGCTCATTAAACAAGGGACAATGGTATCGAAGGAAAAATACCATGCAGTGGGATGATAGAGGCTGTGAATGATCATCATCATTTATTTAAATATCACTCTCATCCCACATATCTTCTTCCATAGTTCTCTGTTAGTCATAATTTCAGTAGTCAACCCCTTTTGAGGCAGTGATTGATGATAATAATGATTATAATTATATTATTCAAGTATGGACCGAAGACGTTACTTCTAATCAAGCCTCTACTATCGTCGACCGCATCATCGCCTTAGCAACAGATGAGATAGTGCTCAATCGCTAGATAAGTATCTATTATTTCAATATATTTCATCATTTCATCAAAAACCATCCTTTTTTTTTTTTTTAAGGATGGGAAATCATCAAATGACTTCTTCCGCTCTGGGTTGAGCGGAAGGGCGTGTCAGACTCTTACTGACTAAAACCCATCCGTGTTCCTTCAAAAGCCCTTTGCGTTCCAGGGCCGCGGTGACTCTTTCGAACAAATTCTGCAACCCTGGCAGGCTCTGGCCCTAGCGGGCCCCTTCTTTTATGCTGACATCTCTTTGAGGCGCGCGTGAAACACAACGCGCCATCGACCCGGGCCTGGTGGTGATCGGACAGCGAGCCACCCAAATCAAAAACCATCCTAACATGTTTATTTTCCTGTGACTCAATGGCGGATGCAAGATATTATTTACACCAACGGTAGCATGTATTAATTACTTTATCGATAGATAATATGTCTGATTGTTGTACTTAGTTAAACTTTATCACACGTTGGTTAGTTAGGTACTTACTTTCTTTTAATCTTTATTGTATAAACGTTTTCTTGGTGCGTCGTTAGGGCAAACTTTCAATAATAAATATTGCGTCAAGGGTTAACTTTTTTCTCGCGTGTTAGCACGTATGTTACTTTTTTTTTTTGTGAGTGGAGTCTCGCAGTTCAACTTATAAGGTTGTCGACTGCTTAACCGGGCTTGCCTGTGGTGGCCTTAATATCTTAAAGCCTCCAGCCAGGGCTTATAAAAATCTTACAAACTAAGCGACTACACGCTAAGGGCACCCCCTGTGGGGTACGGGCCCCGGCTTAGGGCGTCGCTGGCGGGAAGACAGATAGGGACGGGCTGGATCGAACTAGACGTATGTTACGTGCGAGAATACATATACCTACTCAGGCAAATTAGTAAGTCAAGTTACCCGATGGTTGTATGTGAAGCTAACTATTCAGTATCCAGACTAAATAAAAATGACTAAAAGGAAATTAATAACTCTAAACGTCACTTTGTCACTCATCGACTTTTGAAATTCTTTGAGCAACGTTGCCCATGAGTGTAAAATTTCTCACGGTTGCACGGTTGAGGTGTTTCTTACGTATTTATAATACATTTGTATCAGCTCACATGGGTCAAATGACAGCTGATGGAAACCAACCACACCACACCTAAGAAAAGACATAGCATTTTACTGAAATGACGAATAAAGATAGATTTTTTTTTTCTTTTTTTCTTGTTACAACTCACACGGTCATCCGATCCCAAACTAGGCAGAGCCTGTGCTATGGCAACCAGACAACTGATAAACATACTTATATATTTCTAAATACATACATATTATAGACAAATTACACCCAGACACAGAACAAATGATTATGCTCATCACACAAAGATTTGTCCTGGGTGGGAATCGAACCCACGACCTCCGGTTTAGCAGTCAGGGTCACTAACCACTCGACCAACAGGCCAGTCAAATTTATTTAAATCATGCTGTTTATAAAAATTAAATACATAATACCCCCGAACATGAATTAGTATTTTTACACTTACACCAATTAGGTATCTATCAATTACAAAACTTATATTTTATCAATGGATTAAGAATATTTAATCAATGTGATCTAAAATGTACCTACTAGATACGCTTGATTGTTCGATAAACATCGGGTTTTTTTACGAATATCATGATGAGGTAGTCACGCAATTGTAAATACCTACTACTATTGTCTGGGGGTAAATCCAATGAGTCATCAAAATGCTGTACAACACAGGAATTCCTCCCATGTTGTGGTGTGCTCCGACACCCCATTGACAAATAAAAAGACGCTTTTCAGACACTTTAATAGTAACGTCTGCGAGCCCGGAAGCATGAAACCCTAACAAGATGTTTATTTATTTAAATTACAGTAGGTACAGTAGCGGAGTTAATGCGACAAGACATTCTCTACCAGCCAACCTTTCGAATATACCCAAGGGCTCTACACTATAAAATATGGAAGGTTAGGCGTACAGCAAATAAATATTATTTTAAATCGAAATTAGTTTCCTAAAGATTACCAGTGCTAATAAAATACACATTATTATAAATATGCTTAAAATAAATAATGAATGTTAAAGAATTAAACAATAAAAATAATAAAAAACAAATTCAAGACACAATACGATGAGTTTTTAAAGATATTCGTTCGACAATGTTGTTCTGGTACACCTTTCATACACCGTGAAATCATAGTAAACACAGCTCGCTAAACCGGCGCAGCCTGACAGTGACAAGTTGACAACTGACGCCATTGTTTTATAAACATACGGACGGGTCTTAAATAATGCAATCTAGGATAAAATACTCAGTTTGAGTACGGTAGTAGTGAATGTAGTTACATTTGTCACGTGCGGTAGATAACTGGGGTATTCAACATCCAAATAAATAGGAGTGTTGCAGTACCTACCTATAAATATTTTATGTATCTGAATCCCTGAGCACCTCCTGGTAATGCGTGCGATTTACTATTAGGTACTGTACCGATGTCACGAGCTATGAAGATAGCTCCTCATGCCAGTGGTAAAAGTATGCTCAAGACAAATTTGAAAAATCTTGCTTTTATTGGGCCATAAAACGCAACAAGCAAAGTAAGACAGACTATTTATTACTAACGAGTAAGACCCGGTCCTTAAAACTAGGAAAACACTGTATCTAGAAGAACAGTTTTCTTTAAATGAGTTGATAATTATTTATTTTATTTATTAAGTGGGGCACACCAACGACATAATTTACAATTTTGATAAAAAACAGGAAGTTACAAGTATTGAATTCTGTGCAAATACATCACTTATAGGTGATGTATATGGCACAACATTGTCTATGAAAGATTAACAATTAATTAGTAAATTGAAAACAAAATAAAAAACAATAAATTTAAACAACGCATTACAAAATAAAATGAATTTAATAGTAACGTCTGCGAGCCCGGAAGCATGAAAGCCTAACAAGATATTTATTTATTTTAACTACAGTAGGTACAGTAGCGGAGTTAATGCGACAAGACATTCTCTACCAGTCAACCTTTCGGATATACCCAAGGGCTCTACACTATAATATAATATATGGTAGGTGATTACCTGTACTAATAAATACTTACTATTATAAATATGCCTAAAGTTTTTACTTTTATTGTTATAAAAATAAAAGTAAAAAATTTCGTATATAAGTAAAAGATGTCAAATATATAAATAATAGTATATCACATCGCGAATAAATTAAATGAAGTACAATAAAATAATTTCAAAAGAACAGTTATATTAAATTATCTCTCCCTAGGTAGATACTTAATTTTATGTTTCATCTTGCGCCTTGAATTTTCCAGATTGCATTATCTTTCGAGCAGTATTGCGAGGGAAAACCCCGCGTTATTATTAAACAGGTTGAATTTGGTACTTAACCTTTTAAATCACTCTGGGCTTGAAGGTTTTTTATGTCTGTACATCAAAAAGTGATTGTACATGTTACCTACAGTCTGTGTAAGGTATACGACTGGACTGGTTTTTTTTTTTAGGGAAGTCATCACATGACTTCTTCCGCTCTGGGTGGAGCGCAAGGGCGTGTAGACTCTTACTGACTAAAACCCATCCGTGTTCCTTCTAAAGCCCTTTGCATTCCAGTGCCGCGGTGACTCTTTCGAACAAATTCCGCAACCCTGGCAGGTTCTGGCCCTAGCGGACCCCGTCTCCTATGCTGACATCGTAGGACCATGGTAGGGCCAAGTCTAAACTGAAGTGCAAATAAAACACCTAGGTTAAATAATTGAATTGAGGTGCGTATAAAATACAAACAGAAATACATTAATATCGAGTGTCCATTACCTCCTGGCTGTTAATCTTCAGACATGCATAAATTATTATAAATACAAGTTGACATATTAATAAAAACATAACAATTTAACAGGGTAAGTACTGACGAGCTGTATGGCAACGACTCTGAGCTTATAACTCAACTAAGATTTTAATAAACTTTAAAAAATACTAGTATCCATCAGTCACACTCACGTAGATCGTTTTAATAAAATTAATAAGTCACGACAAACAATGGGTAAGTACCTATAAATCTTTACGACACTGTATATCAAATGTAACTAAACAAGACATGATATGGCAGTGAATATATTTAATTTTTATTATTTCCTTGACAATTATAATATAACTAACCCTTATTTTTTTTTCATTAACACATTATTCGTATTATATATACAATTTTAACTTTACTACCTCTAAGTATAATAAATTAATTATGGTATCTTCAAAACACCTATTAAATTAGTAATGGAAATTTAGCGCCCTAGCTTACCATATTGTGCGCTTGCCTAATATGGATAAGACTCACACTCGCTAACTTAACGCACGCCTGATTTCAAGTTACCCAAGAAACAACTGAAGAAAACGTAAACTCTGGCATAGAGAAATTCAATGTTTACCAACAAAAAGTAGACGACGAACCAATTCGAAGTTACCAACACCCATAACATGGAAGATAACAATGATAACATACAACAAACACTTAAACACACTGGACCATACTTAATAAATGTTTATCATTTCCTTGGCCCAGTTCAAGACAGGTAACTACACTACACATAGTAAGATTAAAAGACTGTAATCAAGTATGCGACCGATCGCGAATGTTGGCCAAGAAGAAGGTTATCACCATACTTGGTAGTAAGACTTTTTGGTCAGTTCTAAAAATAAAAAGTAATATAACTACAGGTGACAGAAATGGAATTTATTAGAAATAATTCGGAAGTGGTAAACCTTCGTTACAGGTTTTCAATGAAACGGCATTTTTGGAATGTTCGAAAAAGGTCTGATATCGAAATTATGGCATTAAGTCATGATTATAATATTTAATGTTCTTTAGGATTTAGGAAATACTGTGACTTAAAGATTACAATAATCTACGAAAACCGTTGTCTGCCAAGTTGGCACTGTCTAACGGTGTAATTTGAATATATTCACTTTTTGACTGCTGTTTCACAGTTTCCACCTTCGTGTCACGCCTGATTGCTAACAATTGAAAACAAATTCGCTACATGCGCTGAAAATTACAAACATTTCACGGTGTTTAACCGTAACTATTACACAATAGCCTTAAACTACGTGTTTCCTCACACTTTATGATTATAGTTTCTAGCTGTCAATGTCAATAAGGTATTATTAGTAAAATAACATGATAATCACGGCTCACCCTTAGCCATTGTCGATCGGCTGACCTTAGAGCACCCTGCACGCACAGGTCGAACGATTACATACAAATTGCTATAAAATCTATGCTAATTCTATCGCATGTATTACGTTTCACTATTCAGTAATCGGTTACTGTTTGTTTATCGTTTATTATGTGTATAACAAACCTGATTTAATCATGGAACCGAACGAAGGCAATTGTTGCTTTGACTGAAAGTGTAGTTTCAGACTAGAGGGGGTGAAAAATTAGCCAAAAAACAAATGAATACGCATAAAAATGCACAGACTAGTAAAACATTCATATCTTCATAGCGTATCCATTTTAAGACATCCATTTGACGAGTTTCAATTTACAAAAGAAGTGGCTCACATTACATATTTTAGTATTAACTTATTTTAGTATGGGCAACAGATGGGCTTCTTGCAGTCTGCGTTTGATCAGCATCCAGAAGGCATCTTTAGAATGTGTTTCTTTGCAAATTAATGCAAGCCGAAGCGCAAAAGCATAGTAAATAAATCAATTAAAATAGATTGATGGACTAATTAAAAACCTTATAGGTATAATTATATAATAAATAGAGTATTTATTGGAAATTATTCTGTAGTAAATTGATTTAATCGTCCATCTTGCTCGTGATTAGGTGGCATTATCAGGATTGGTTTATGGTACGACGTGATTTTTTTCTCTAATGGATGAATTATGTCCACGTGACGTGAGTCTGCGTGCTTTGTAGCGCCAACTTCTGAATATCAATGGGCTAAGACAGGAGTTTCTAGTGTGTTTTATGAAGCGTACTGTCGTTGAGGTCAGTTTATTGTTTAACTTCCAATGTCTAAGAGTTATGGATGGTAACGAAAATTTTATTTGTTGCAAAAACCTCGACTAAATCAATCGAATACTTCTTTTGAGCATAATGTCTTCCAAGTCTGTAAGTGCTTCGCCTTTTTTAGGTACATCTAACCTTGGTAATTTCTTCAGACCATCTTGGACCCATTGGACCAGGTATAATAAGCTTGAAGCTAGATAAGTTAAGGACGTTATTAATTTTTAATCCCAAATTTCTATAAAAGAACCAAGTAGTCAGCTTTTAACCTTGTTTAGGGCCTACTGCCAATCATTTTATACCTGCAGCCTGTGGGCCAATTGCACGCAGCGGGTCGTGAGCGCTCTGAGAGTTCAGTACAACAATGCCTTCAGGATGTTGATGGGACTGCCTCGCTATTGCAGTGCGTCAGCAATGTTTGCCGAAGCACAAGTGGACGGTTATTTTGCAATAATTAGGAAAAGAGCAGCATCGCTGATGCGAAGAGTGAGGGACAGTCCCAACAGCTACCTGAGGGTGGTTGCAGAGCACGTGGAGAGTCCTATATGGAGGCATTGGACCCGGCTACATATAGGATAATTTTAATGTTATGTTAGTTTGTTTTAGTATTTTAAGTATTACTAACCTAGTTCTTAAGTGCCTGTGTATTACTAACACTCTATGGACTGTCTTGGTCTGAAATAAACTATTATTATTATTATTAACACATTCGAAAAAATAGACAAAAAATTGTTTTACTACACGGTAAAAATACTTTTTTGGCAGTTACTTTTTGACGATCAGCATTGAGCAACGTGCGTAGGTTATAAGCAAACACCTTTTGAACCATAATGTCTGACTGTTTGCATTACGTCAAGTGGCGACCAAGGCAAAAGTGCCCACTATACTTTGACATGTCATGGCAGCGCCACTTTCAAAGACAAGCGATGAAAATTGGAACGTTTTGTATAGTTTACAATTTTTCCGCATATCAAAATACATTGGTAGTTTCTTTTCGAGGAGAATCTGTCAAAATCGGTGTTAAAATGTCGTGTAAACTACATTCCTAATAAGTAATAAGTGATGTGTTTATGGACTGAGTAAATGTTGAGAAGCTAAATGGCGCTTATGATGGCAAATCCTCACTATTTTGGTGATAACTAATGGAATCAGGCGTAACTTTGCGGAACCATGACATACAAAAACTTTAGTGTTAATTCCGTCTACATTTTTGTTTGTCGTTGTTTTTTAGAATTGTGCTGTGTAGATACGTTTACTGCCATTAAAGTAACTAAAAACGAGTAGTCATTTAGCTATTCGTTTAGTAATTAAATAATTTATTGTTTATATCTAATCCTACCTATGTACATTTTTAACGTATTATTTTTTACTTGAAAATACTCTTTTAAACAGACTTCAAAAAAAAGGAGGAGGATCTCAATTCGGTTGTATTTTTTTTAAATATTTGTTAGCTCATAGCTCTGTCATTTATGAACCTATTTGAAAAAATATATAAAACTATATTTATTCATGTGAAAGGATATACACGTTCCGATTGGTCCCATACAAATTTCATCAAAATCGGTTCAGTAGTTTGGTTTTTAAATCAAAATCACATATTAAATTTAAAAAAATAGCTAGGTACATAAATGTCATCCAAGTAAACGAAATTGCGTATTTGGCTTTTCTGTGATTTTCCAGTGGTTGTTAGGGGTACAACTAAAAAGATAAAAATAAAAATAAAAACAGTACAAAGTATAAAATAGCTTTAATTTCAGAAGTCGGTGTTTTTGGTTGTTTCTTCGTATTTTAACACCGACATCCGAAATGTGCCTAGTGTTTTTTTTTGGAAGTCGGTTATATTTTTTTGTAAAACAGTTGTTTTTCGGGATTGTGCTGTGTAGGTAGGTTCGGTTGTCAGTTAGTGTCATTAAAGTAACTTAAAATGAGTAGTCACTTAGTTATACGTTTAGTAATTACCTAAGTAATCTACACTTACTTATCTAATCCTACCTACGTACATTTGTAAGGGTTTTTTTTACTCGAAAATGTCGTTTTTATGTTAACCCGTCCAACTCAAACCTGACCTACTTAGTTTATGAAATTAATTTAACTAATCGTGATGCCTTTCTTCGTTACTTGATAAATCTTTTAAAGATTTGAAAAGTTAAGGCTATGCGTCATACTCGTAAATAACCCTGTCAGGCTGTCACTACTATGGCGCGTTGTTTCACGCGCGCCTCAAAGAGATGTCAGCATAGAAGACAGGGCGCGCTAGGGCTAGAGCCTGCCGGGGTTGCGGAATTTGCTCGAAAGAGTCACCGCGGCCCTGGAACGCAAAGGGCTTTAGAAGAAACACGGATGGGTTTTAGTCAGTGAGAGTCTGGCACACCCTTCTTTCTTTACCCAGAGCGGAAGAAGTCATTTGATGATTTCCAATCCTTAAAAAAAAAAACAAAAAAAAGGCTGTCGCCACTGAATAAAAGACTAATTTTACATTTCCAGTTGTGGTGTAGATAACTTGTCTGGTTATGAAAATAACCAAGATTCTTTCAAATGATAATTCTATAAGTGCAAATAATTAAAGAGATAATCACTTCACAAAGTATTCGTTACGTGTGAATGCGAATGAAACTGCAGAAATCTAGAATAATGTCAGTGTGAGTAGAATAATAATGTTATGAATGTACACACAGTAGAAGTTAATCGTAGATTCGACTGGTTTACCTTTAAAAACCACGCAAAGAATACGTCTTTTATCTTTAATTAATAAACAGAGGAAGTACCTAGGTTACTTAGGTATGTACTTTATTTTAACTTTATGAACAGTACTACTGGTACACAGACGGTAATGTACCTAAAAGGCATTCTCCAGTCAACCTTAATTCTTTACTCCGGTTATGTTAGTGCTTCAAATTTGAAATATGGATTTCATAAAATCATTCAAAATATGTAAGTGGTACCTAACTACCTACAGTAATTACCGAGTCAATTATTATGTTTTAATGTGCTAAATATTCGTGTGATGTGGGAAATCTTCCCAAATCCGTAGCAAGATTTCCCAAAGGGTTTTCCCCACTGTATCGATTAAAGGGTTAACTGTTTTCACCATATTCACGTTACTGCTACTAAACAGATGTATACGTGCCTCAAGAATCTAAGTAATTAAGTCTAACAATAAAATTGTATCCAGGTAATAAAAAAATTGGTGATAAGTCTTCACACCTGCTTATAACGATATGACTGCTGCAAAGTTTGGTAGTTTAGCAATATCATTAATTACTACGAAATACTGTTTACTTAAATACGTCATTAAAACCATAAACATTCCATCTGTGAGAATGTCATCACAAATCAATCTAGCAGCGTGACGCAAGCGAACCTACTGCGGAGCCTTGCCCTATGACCCGGGGTCGTTGAACTGCAAACAACCCAGGTACGAAACTGAGGTTGCGAAGATAATCTACACTCATTACAGGATTGCTATCTCGGAGATAGGTACTCGAGAAAATGTGTGTTGTAATGCAAGTTTTACAGTTTAGGGGTCTTTAGTTAAATATACAAGTAACTTTGGTGTTGTTTGTCTGAGAAACACTGTTTCTTTGTGTTTTTTCGTGATCTATACGATAGCTGAAGGCCAGATCCTGCAAATTAAAAACTTTCAAAACCTAGTCGCAACCTCATCTCTGCGACCAGCAATGACAAACTTACAGGGAATGCGAACGATCCGGGATTGCCCCTTTCATGTTATCCAAGTAGATATCAGACTGAAATATGGAATTGTCATTTGTTTTGGGGGATTTAGGGTGCGTTTCCACCAGCGATGTGCGAGGAAAATGAGTGGCAAGGATGCGTAACGAAGCTATGAAACGATGTGAGCGTCTCCACCAGAGATGGCGAGGTAATTGAGTGGCGCGAAGATGCGTAGCGACGCGGCGACGTTGTGAAACGGTGCGCAGATGAACGATGCGAGGATGTGTAGCGGACTCTTTTTACGTTCTCACTCGCGTTCAGCCCTAGCACACATCTCTCGCACACATCCCTCGATACGCATCCTCGCACATCTCTAGTGAAAACGCACCCATATTCCTTAGCTATACGTCTACTACACCCTATTCTTAGATTTTGTGTGAAACTCTTTTGAGATATCCATAGGTACATATTTGTTGTAGATTATATTTGGTCTGTGGTATTAAGATCCATATTAAATTAATTATAATTGCAACTAGTGGCCTTCTGTGGACAGTAAAATATTAAAAATAATATGACTTATGAGCTATGACAATAATTAATTCATAACATAAGAGGATTACCTTAAATACAAAGGCTCGTCATATTTGTAAAGATTTCGTATGCTAGGTCATAGGCTAAGGCCGTTAGAAACTATTTGAGGCAACGGCATCGAGGTTTAGACGAATATTATATAGAAGAATGTCATAATAAAAATACAGTTAGCTCATTTGTGGTGTCCCAGTGTTTGAAAATAGGTGGGAAGGAAAAGTGGCGCAACAAACTCTAAATACATCTGTCTATTGTTAGTAGGGAGAGATGGCGGGAGATCGTGCGGAGAGCTGTGTCCGTCTCTACCACCGACGTGGACGCCCTGGACGTGACCACGTGCCACGACCACTCTTTCAAGAGTGAAATGACAGAGAAGAAGATTGTTAGTAGTTCAGTATTATATTTCCATGAGGGACACAGATAAATAACATAATACTACGTAGGGGCTAAATAACTATATAACTGAAAATACTGCACTTTTCTATCTAATACCTTTAAACGAGCAATTCAAGTATATATGTACATTTATAATCTGAATCTCGGAAAAAAAAAAAAATGTTAACCCAAAAAAAAACCAAGCTATGCTCGGTCATCCAGGTACTGTGATTTTAAATTAGCAGCAAATGCTTCGGTAACCACCGCCTGATGATTTCTCCATATTTAGACTATTTTAATTGGCCTTGAAGACCGAATTGCAATCTTAATTTCATTTCAAGTTCCTCACAGCGATCAAGAAAAGAAATAAACTTTCTTGCAATATTCCGAAGCATTAAACACAACAGATACTACCATCCACAATCGGATCAGAATCTTTCAATGGCCTGACGTTCTGGTCCTAGTTTCTGGTTATAGATTGCGACTTTATTTTCTATTCATTTCTAACTAGGTTAAATGAATGAATGGCGTTAACTAGCCTATCAGTTCTCGGATTTTATCGATTGTCATTTATTATTTGCAGTGACACATGCTATATGGAAAATGCTAGGGCACTGACAGCTGCAAATAAAAATTGAAGAGAGTTCTCTGCTCTACAAAGGGGAGAATCAACGCACCTGTGCAAGGTACCAGCCCCTCCTTCCCACTGGGCACTCGGGGCACGTGCCCAGGGCGTTCGATGGGGCCCCCTAGCTTCTGCCAGATCACCTACCGATGACTGATACAATATTAATTTTAAGAAAATAATAATAATAATATCTTGGGACAACTCACACACGGTCATCTGATCCCAAAATAGGCAGAGCCTGTGCTATGGCAACCAGACAACTGATAAACATACTTATATATTTCTAAATACATACATATTATAGACAAATTACACCCAGACACAGAACAAATGATCATGCTCATCACACAAAGATTTGTCCTGGGTGGGAATTGAACCCACGACCTCCGGTTTAGCAGTCAGGGTCGCTAACCACTCGACCAACAGGCCAGTCAAATCTAACGTAACATAGTTTTAAAGAACTAACTTGTTAATGATAAAAGATTTTCTGTTCCGGATAATATAACAATTACCTACCTTTTCATTAAATGTGACTTAAATAAACAGTTGAATAAATTTAGAATTCGATTCTTTTTTGCTTGTTTTAGCTAAATAGTCTCTGCCAAAGTCATAGGGGCCCCATTATTCAGTGCCCAGGGCCTCCAATAGACAATAGACGGCCCTGGGTAAGTACTCCTAGTGTTGCAGAAATCCGGAGGTTATTGCAGGTATCCGGAGACTGCAGATTTCCGGAGGCGGATGTGACCTCTTACCGTCAGGTGGGAAGGCGGACTTTTATTTATTTTTTAAATACTTTATTGTACACGTCATAACAATTACAGGAAAAAACATTTATAAAAACAAGTGTACAATGGGCGGTCTTATCGCATAGGGCAATCTCTTACAAACAACCTTTTTTTCCATTACATGGCATAAAAGGAGGTTATAATCAATATTTGCCCAGCTTTTCCTCAACTAACTATCGGGGTAGGCTCCAAGTCTAACCGGATGCAGCTGCCAGCTGAGTACCAGTATTTACACCATAGATATAATAAACAACTGTTTTTTTATATTTCTATCATTTACACACATACATCTATCGAAGCGTCGATCAGTCCAACTGGGTAGCAAGATACTCCTTGGCAACATTGGTGTTAGATTTTTAGGCTTCAGTACTTACTAGTTTAACGATAGTCAAAGATCATCAAATGACAGCCGAGACCAAAGGCTTGACGTGCTATCCGAGACATTATTCGGTTAACCTCGAAGATCCACCCTTGCGGTTGTTCTCATTGAGCGACGAGCTCCTCAAAAAAAAACAACGGGTTGCACTCCGGGAGTGCCGGCAGAAGTGAAAACTAGAACATTAACGTTGTGCATTTTTGATATTTTGGAATAGTTAGGGAATAATTTCGCACGAATTGCTTTAATTAAAGTACTATCATTTATGTGGTAAAATGGTGCGCTATCGTACACAAACATGATTTACATTACAATAAAAATTAAACACTTCAGAACTTTCCCTCCGTCTTACGAATTTTCGATCAGGTTCACGTGTTCTGGCGCGAGTTTAACATTTTTTACCCATCCCAAAAAGTGCACAACGCCGCTAAAGAAGTTTTCACTTCAAAAACCAATTATTATTATTATTATTTATTTATTTCAGACAACATTGTCCATACATTCACACACACAACAACAACAAACAAAATAGGTACCTACTTAAAAGATGTTAGATACAAAAGAGCTTATACCCTATGTTAGTACATAAGCTGTTTTTGTTACTAAATCAGGCATCTCATAAAGGGGCTCTCATCAAAGTTATCCGTAATCACGTTCGGGAGGCTGTTGCCGCTGCCACGCAATTTGGCAAGAAGAGATGCACTCTTTGCGCACGACGCTGAGAAGCTGTCGATAAATATGTAAGCTATAATTATTTATTGTAATTATGTAAGCTAGCCCAGACTCCACTGTCGAAAAATAACTGTGTTACAAACACACATAATTACACATTTATGTACCTAAATATAGAAATATTAAACGAATTGTTGACAACATAAAAGTTCCAGCACAATATCACCCGCATCTTGGCAATTGGAAGCGAAGAGACTTGTAAACAATATCGCGCCATTGACATCTTTTAACCCAGCGCAAGTGCATTGTAGGACCTAATGGACGTCGTTATGTGACCGGCAGCTCTCGTGTTTCTAATCGGACGAGTGTGAAAAATTATGCAGTTGTTCCAGCATGGTAATAGACGCTAGACAAGTGACATTCTATTATTGACATAATTATTTTGATAGTGTAACGAACGCGTTTAAAATAAAGTCCACCAGTCAAACCAACTGTCAAATTAGCTACCAACAGTAGCTGAAACGTCATGTTACGAAGGCAAACATGACGTTTCAGCTACTGTTGGTTGAGACCGACCGTTAACAGGATTAATCGAAATGTCACCAGCACATGTGAGGAAGTAATAGCTGCGCCAGCGAATGGTGCTATCGTAGCAATACTAGGCCAAAATAACATTTAATTACCATCAGTAACAAACAGTATTTACTATCGACAGGCCAAGGAGAAGAGTAGCACGTGATGAATCCCATAAATTTTGCATTTCGACAATCGGTACTCGAGCCTCAGATCTAGAATAGTCCTCTTGGCCGATTTACGTCCATGAAATCTAACCTCATCGAAGACTAGCCATCGGCGTGGGAGTTAAATTATGCACAAATATGTACGCCAACACAGGTGGACTCTCTCTTCTCTCAGTGTCTATGACTGATGGGATGCAATCCTTCACGGCCGGAGATCAGGTACCCGGTATCACACCGCCAGCTTACAGACTCCAAACATAAATTGAAGTACCACAGTCCAGCATATTTACAGTGATCACACGAGTGTCCTTATATCTCGTGCCTGGGGGGCTACTCTCTAAACCCGGAGTCCGTAGTTTCGGGCTTAGTTGCGGGCGTATTCTAGTCCGTATCACCTAGCCACTAAGAATTATTCATTCTTAGTTCGGGTTCGGAACTAATCGTAAGAGCCTTTGTCCAGCGTCAGGATTTTTCTCGGATGACGGAATCCGGCGTTTTGACCGAGACGGATGACGGAGTCTGATCACGTTTGTCCACTGTGTCCGGATCCGATTCGATCTCGAACGAAATATCACTCAAATGCGGTATAACTAAGATATCGCGTGGACGTGCATTTAATATGGAATTTACGTTAGAACGCCGACAACTTCTTGCCATATTATTGTACGTACGAAGACGCAGGAGACAATAGAAGTTTTGGGTTCACCCTCTTGAGTGGACAAAGGTTCATTTAAATGAATAGGCCGCTTCTTCGGTCCGGTTTTTTCTCGGATGACGAATCCGGAGAGACGGACGCCGTGGACAAGCGGCCTAAGTCCGTGGGTGATACAGAGTACTTCGGGCTTAGAGAGTAGACCCCCTGTTACGTCCACGGATTCTTTTTGCATGCAAATTATAAAGTACCTAGTTTCAGTGCTGTAGATTAAAAGTTCACAATTAATGCAGTATGTTTACAATGATCACACGAGTGGTAGTTAACATTGCGTGTTTCGACTACGTATATATACTACTATTACTACCTACTACTATCTATTCTATAGTACTGCAGTCGTAGAGAATCAACTTTTGGTCATGCGAACTATAAAGACTAGGCTAGGGGCGGATCCAGGATTGTCGTTTGGGGGGGTTTGACCGCTGAGAGTGGGTTTCAGCAAAGTAAACTCTAAATAAGCATATAACATTTTATTTTGCTTAACGCATAAAAACCTCCTTGGATTAGTTTTCTTAAATACCTTAATGACTTCGTTACTTTGTAGACTACCAAAGAAATCTGAGTCTTTTGAGGGCGGGGTGGGCTTGAACCCCTGAGCCCCTGGATCCGTCAATAAATTGGTCATCCCAAATCCGTACGTCATTTTCAGTAGCAACTAGTAGTACGGTACTTCAACTTTTATGAATGTTTGACCTAGCGCCAAGATCTACTTTATTTGCATAAATATCTCGTAGGTATTCCTCGAAGGATTATATATATTATTCCTATGTAATAAGGACGAGGGTCCAAACTCCGTGCTACTTCTGAGAACTTCCAGGCGAAAAACACTAACACTTTTCCCGACAGAGAAAGCCTATGCAGAATTTGCTCAGCACGCTTGCGACTACTAGACCAATGAGGTATTCAACTTCTTATTTATACTCCTTTTGACAACACTGACCTGACCAGCCAAGGCTAACGAAGTTGGTCTACACATACAGGAAATCTAACCCAACCGCCAACTAGAATCAGTCTAATCACAGAACTGTGGGTCTTATTGCTTATTAATCAATTAGATCACTTCACTAGAGCCCGCCTCAATCTTGCCTTAACCTTCAGAAGACTAGACTCGCATGCAACCACTTAAGGCCAGCCTTGAACTGTACCAGTGTGTTTGAGTACAAATTAACTGCCCTCCTAATTCAGCCCAGTTTAAGTGCGGAAACTGCACTGGACTGCACGGAATCTTGAATGAGTGACATGTTGATTGGTCTTCGTATGGGAGCGTTCAAGTATTACGTAACGCATTTTTTGAAGATTCTTGACCCTCCCTCCCCCCCGTGTAACGCGCCGTAACGTTTATCTGTCCCCCCCCCTCCTCCCGAAACGTTACGTATCATCCAAGTGACAATTTTTACCTAAAAGTCAAAATTATGTCTACTACTCTCATGTTACCAAATTTTTAATGAATAAATGTCATTTCAAGAAAAATCTTGATGTTTATTTTTGTTTGGCAAAATGACTACTGTTTAGTGACTGTGTAACTCAAAAATAATGTTAAGTGAGCTAGCGTTTGATAAAAAAAATAATGTTACGTAACGCGTTGTTCGAACACCCCTCCCGCCCCTGTAACGCATCGTAACGTTTTACAAGATCCCCCCAAATTGCGTTACGTAATACTTGAACGCCCCCTAATGTGAAAGTCTGAATGTTTGGATTTTTGTTAATTAAAGATGAAACTTAGCAGCAAGCTGGTGGAACTGAATAAGTAAATTAGGACATAGGAAACTTTCATCGCCATAGTTTCGTTGGGACATTTTCCGACATTCACGCGGGCGGAGCCAGTGTCAAAAGCGTTTAATAGGTATTTCGTGTTCTAATCTTTTACACTTCTCTTTCAAAATATTTGTCTCAATCTCGTGTAAAGTTTTTAAATCCAGACTTGNAGAACGCCCCCTATGGAGTAGACTTTATTTTTCTCGACATTTATATAGTACATAATTGTATTTTGCCGAAGCCTCATGGCCCTTATAAGAGAGTAGAGCGGGGACTCCGTTATCCGTTCCGCACTTAGGCTCCCAGTCGGTCGGTCGGTGTGTATGGGGTCCTGGCTAATATAGCCAGCCTAACTCTACCCAGAGCACAGATGCTTCTTGGGTACTTCAGCACAGATGCTTTTCGGATGGCTCTTGATCATAGTTGCAGCCAGCATGGCATCAGCCAATTTAGTTTCCACTGCGGGAACACCAACCTTCTCTCTGTGAGAGGGAATGGCCCAATGCGGATTGTATATAAATTTTTTCGATATTTTAGCTCTAGGACGGATATCTCCAGGGTTGCGGAATTTGTTCGAAAGAGTCACCGCAGCCCTGGAACGCAGAGGGCTTTAAACACGGATGGGTTTTAGTCAATAAGAGTTTGACACGCCCTTCCTTCCTTCCAGCTCACGTGTTTTGTTGTTATATTACTTAGTTTTGAATTGAAATTATGCAAAGTAAAGCAAACTGCAACTTGTAAGGAGCTTCGCAACCGTTACCACTGGGCCATCCTTTTTAGAAAGCCAGTCCGGAGGATCTATACAATTGAAATTCTATCGGCGGTAGCGTGGCAAAGGCGATTGACAAGTCCCTTATATTTTGGCATCGACAATTGCTTTCTCTGTTACAATGTCACTTTGTCTAAACCCTCTTCCAAAGTCCCTTTACATTTTTCCAGTCTACTAAAATGTACTACTTACTAGCTCTATCCCTATTTCGGTCTACCACACGTCACTTAAGACAATGTTGTTATAATAATATCGAATTTCCTATAGTATAATTTATTATTGGAAAAATCTTTTACTTATTACCATTAATAATAATTTAATATACTCAAGACATTATTCAATTTTTGCATTTAAGAGAATTACTTACTTGACTTAATATTAAATAATAATAATTTGACATGAGACTATTTACAATAATTAAATTGACTAACTATTTACTTTCTACTGACATAATAATTATCATATGTTACTGATTTTATTTTTATTGTAATTTGCTTTTTATTTATTTATTTTTTTGTTTTATGTGTTGAATGCAATAATTTATCATTTTTAACTGTAGTAAATTTCTAAATATGTACCTACTAGGAAATTCAAACACAATGCGAATTGTTACATGAATAAATGAATT
>NDFZ01005325.1:482764-537389 GCA_002192655.3 Mamestra configurata
AAAAAAAAAAAAAAAAAAAAAAAAAAATTCGACCTATATTATGGTGTTACGTATTTCGTACTCGTTTATTATGTCTTCCGTGTTATCCACTATAATTGTTATTGTTCCGAGTGTGAGTAGGTTTGCATACCCATTAGTATGTTATGGTTAGATGCTGCATACCTGGCACCTGACTCCGATAGGCATTGAATTAGAAGCCTCCTAGTCGGAACCAGTGCGAGACCGCGCTGGCAGGACCCAATATGCTGCGTCCGGCAATACCTACGACGCAGCTCTATGTGTCCCGGCTACATCACACCACGAAGGTTGAGGAGATCGTGGAGTATGTTCGAGCAAAGACCAACTGGACCTTAAGGGTCGAGCAGTTGGAGTCACGCCATAACACGAATTTCAAATCGTTCGTGGTGCGAGTTCCGACTCATGATATTGAGACCTTCCTCAAGGAAGAGTTTTGGCCGAAGGGTGTCGTATATCGGCGCTATGCCTGCCACGCCGATTAATTCTTCATAACACGGCCCCAGGGTGCCGTATTGCGATCTGTTTGCGAAGGGACATATTATAAACTTGTCTCCTCAAATTTCTCATTAACCTCCACAATGAACACTCAAGATAATGGAGGTTGTATACTTAGAAAGAAGATCATCAAAACTTTGCGCTGCTGACTGTTCTCAATTGCCTAATATGCTCCTTTACTAAATTAGGAAGGCCATTTCTCGTACTTAAAAGCTTCCAAATTCAAGTCGCATCATCTCAACGACAATCAATGTCAAAAACTTGTCAAAATGTCGGGCTCTATAAATATGACCCAATAGCATTACACTCTTTTTGGGTAGTCGTGTAATAACGGGCAGTCGTGATAAGTTTCAAAACATATTTAACCGACTATACTTTGAGAAACAAATCAAATGAGGGCGAAAACGGAATTTGTTCAGAACGAGGCGAAAAAGGAAATATTCTTCTTTTTTCTAAAAGTAGGCGAACAAATTAGGCGAAAGCGTAACAGGTCGGAATTTCAGGTGTTTTTGACAGTTCTCAAATGCGATGAGAATGCGAACGCTTCTTACGAGACTCCGATTCTCGTATTTTTAATACAAGAATCGGAGTCTCGTAAGAACAATTTCCTAAGAGAAAATATATTCAGATATCATCATCTGCCTAGCCTTTTCCCAATTATATTGGAGTCGGCTTCCAGTCAAACCGGATTCAGCAGAATACCAGTATTTTACGTGTAGCGGCTGCCTACCAGACCTCCACAACCCATTAACTGGGTAACACGGTAGTCATTGATAAGACTGGTGTCAGATTTTCTGACTTCTGACTATCCGTAACGACTGCCAAAGATCTACAAATGACGGCCGGGACCAACGGCTTAACGTGCTTTCCGAGGCAAGGAGGAATCTCGGTATGTTAAGATGGTCACCTATCCACAGGCCAACCTCGGCAAGCGTTGCTTAACCTTGCAGATCGACCCGTGCGGCTGTTATTATTTAGCCACGAGCTCCTCAGCTGAATTAGAAAATAAATTCAGAAATATTAAGTCTATATTTTTTGCTCACAATGGTCCCAAAAATAAGCAACAGCCTTGTCTAGTTTGTCCACCGGTATCCTTGAACCGGACATGATAAAAAAGATAATTATATTCAAATGCCCGGCCAAAGATAAACCTCTGCAATGTATGTAGCACATGAGCAAGTCTACTCAATGCTATCCTGTATGTGTGTGCCATAGAGCATAGAAAGGCTAGAAACGGCATTGACATAACTTTACATACAAACTAGCTGGTCAATTCTATTAACATCTCAAAGTGAAAACTTAGGTGGGGTAGATGATGTGAACTGTCATTCTACCTTGACTATATGGATTGACAGCTCAGCTCAGCTCAGTACTGGATTCACTTCACAAAACCGCTAGAAGCTCTCAGAGGGCGTTTTGCCAGTTTTTTAACGTACTCGATCGCGTTAACGTAAACGTTCAGTAATGTCAAATTGTATGGAAAAAAATGGTTTTCCGTGAGTGTCACCAGACGGTGCTTACCTATTCAGTTTCAATACAATTTGACGTTTACGCTAACGTGATCGATAACGTTAAAAACCTCGCATTAAGGCCGCAGACGAGAGTACATACCGTTTAGGTCTCACTCAATAAAAATGGGTGCTTATAACAGTTTCAATTCCTAGGGGCCGGTTCCTGAATTCAGTATTTGAAGTTAAGAACGTGTCACAATTCCCTTTGACACAAAAGACTAAAGTAAATTCTTTATTCATGAATCGGAGGAATCAATGACAGCCGAAACTTGTGCTCAACTTATAAAGGCGGCCATGGCGCGGACACGAATATATTAGACAGCAATGGTGTCACGGGTTTCTTGTCTCTGCCGACGGTTCCATACTCTATGGTGAATGCTATTCGGAATAGATAAACACGTTTGTCAACTACTGAATGACGTTAACTCATCGCGATTCAATTCTTTAGATGTTAAAATGTTACGAACGACATACCTATTGTTTAACAAATGGAAACTGTTACGATCTACGCCCCATTTAGGATCACCTTAATAAGTAACTGTGTCGTTCAGCAATTATTTCTAGTTAGTAGTTTAGGGTCGAAGTGATGGGTTTACTTTATGGGTAGGGACTCGACCCTTCTCAAACTTTTAGGAATTTAGTTCGCCATTTTAAACAGGCACATTTGAATTCTCGAGATGTTACTCGTTAGGGCATTATTTTAGCCCATGACTGAACTGAACAAGAAAGAACTTTATAATATTTGACTAATTAATTAAAGAGTATTTCGACAAAAACTAAGAGCACTAAAACTAGATTACACCTACCTACCTACATTTTGCATAGGCAAGGATTATCAGAAAAAAAAAAACAACGGGTTGCACTCCGGGAGTGCCGGCAGAAGTGAAAACTTGAACATTAACGTTGTGCATTTTTGATATTTTGGAATGGTTAGGGAATAATTTCGCACGAATTGCTTTAATTAAAAGTACTATAATTTATGTGGTAACATATAATATTCATTTATTGCGCTATCGTACACACATTACAATTTAAATTGACTGATATTCATCATCTTCCTGCCCTTATCCCATGTTACTTGGGGTCGGCGCAACACGTTTTTTTCTTCCATTCTGTCCTGTCAACCGTCACGCTATCACTAACTCCCTTTTCTTTCATATCACTCCTAATACAATCCATCCATCTTTTCTTTGGCCTCCCTCTCCCTGTCCATCCATCCACATTTATATTCATAACTCTTTTAGTTACGTGCATTTCATCCCTCCTCTTCACATGACCATACCAAGATAAGCGATAAATTAAATTAAATTGACTGATATTGATTGATACAAATGACAAAAATGTGGAGTGCTAGAGGACATGCATCGCTTGTTAATGGAATGTGTTCGCTATGAGGATGATAGGAGTAAGTTGTTCAAGCTTTGAAGTTGAACAAGAACGATATAGGTACATTCTACCAAATATTAAATAAGCCGAGCTCTGAAGATGCGAGAAAGTTGTTCGACTTTATGGCCCTGATACATACATTGATCAGTTGGAAGTATGTTGGATGTTTGTGTATATTGTATTAGGTTACGATGGGACTGGCATACGCTGTGCGTTATAAAAGTACCTAAAATTCAAAGAATAAAAAAATTACAAAAACAAATTTTACATTAAAACTTCAGAACTTTCCCTCCGTCTTACGAATTTTCGATCAGGTCACGTGTCCTGACGTGAGTTTAACATTTTTTACCCATTCCAAAAAGTGCACAACGCCGCTAAAGAAGTTTTCACTTCAAAAAGTAAGTATACATTATCCTTCCCATCGAGCAGTCCTATCTACCGTCGCAATCCGTCTGTTTACCAACCTATTCGTAGCTATACTCTATCCGTTTAGGTAGTTAACTAAAGGTAAACAATCTTGATGTAACTTTTTACTTAAAAACTCAGTTTAAAAATAAAATGCAAGTAAAAACCAAAGTAAATACAACAGTAACGAATACTAAATCAATTGAACCATAAGTTTGAAAAGTAGTTTATTTGTTTAATATGAATTTGTGTAAAAAGACACATCAAGATTGTTTACCTTTAGTTAACTACCTAAACGGATAGAGTATATCATAAAACGCATCAATTCGCTATGTTTTGAATAAATATTGACGTTATAATCGTATGGCTTGGTCTCATTCTCAATCCACGGCATATTGTGGTTATCGCATCATCCGGAAGACTGGTAAGGTTGTTTATTTTTCTTATCGTTTGACGGCGATAGTGATTTCGGTTTACCTACGCCTGTACCTAAAACTTTACTTCCAATTTTTGGTAGACAGCTAGCTGACCGAGACTCGAAATAGGTACGTTTTTTTTTTTGGACGGGGTCCACTCGCTGTTAAGCACACTAAGGCTGGTTACTACTTAACCGGACTATCCTGTGGTGGCCTCAAATGAATTGAAGGCCCCCAGCCAGGGCTTACAAATTAGCAAAATTATACTAAATGACCGCTCGCTAGGGCATCCCCTGCGGGATATGGACCTCGGCTTAGCAGCGTCATTTCGGGAGGACAGCAAGGGACAGGCTGGGTCATATAATTATTATTTTGGGGATTTAAAACTACTGGCTCAGCGACGCGGGCTGGCTCGGTAATCAAAGGTCGGGGAGGGTTTTTATTGGGACGTCGCGACGGGCCTCGGCGCGGCGGCGGCGAGGCCGGAAAGCGAAATACGCAATGTAAGTATTGGTACGTACTCGTACCATTTTATACTTAGTCGATGGTAATTTTGATCTTCCTAGTTAATAATTATTATTTTTCTTAAGACCCTGAGACTGAGATTCTAGGTAAACCTGCTGATAATGATATTTACCTACTATTTATCCTTATGGACCAAAATATCTCTTCATTACCTAACTTCATTGTCTTCAGTACCTACCTTACGGTGTAATGGACTACAACCTCAATCGAGGCGTAAGAAATCTAACACGTGTAGAATATTTTTTGTAGATTTTTTTATCAACGTTGATTGATATGATCAATTTTTTTATTGATTTGGCACAATTGACCCACATCGGAGCAATAACGCAGGTGCTTATTCACAATCATTCGTTTCGGGACAGAATCCACCGCTTGTGGTTATGTAGGCTTCGTTTAGGTTTAGGGGGACTACTACGAACTGGTACTTAATTTTCATGTACTTACCTAATGTTAGAAATGTTAAATTGTAAATACATTTTTTTTCCTTAGCCTATTGTGTTCCACTGCTGGGCAAAGGCCTCCCTCATATCCTTCCAGACATTCTTTTCTTGCGCCACCTCGAACCAGCCTTTGCGGTGTGCATCCAAATCATCCCGCCACCGCTTTCTGGGCCGGCCTCGGCGACGCCGTCCATCCTCTGGCACCCATTGCGTGGAGACTTTTGCCAAATATATTACCTATGTATTATTCAAATTAATTTCGCGATACTTATAAGGGAATAGTCATGCTGACTCATGTTCGGTAAAGTTGCTTACAGCTAGGGTCAAATCAAAATCGATTCTACCACTACAAGGTCATCTTTACAAAGCCATCTACGGCCACCCAAAAGGTGTTTGATTCCTGGAAAACAGTATGCATAGGTGTACGTACCTCTGCCAGGGTTACGGAATTTGTTCGAAAGAGTCACCGAGGCCCTGGAACGCAAAGGGCTTTAAAAGGAACGCGGATGGGTTTTAGTCAGTAAGAGTCTGACACGCCCTTCCGCTCCAAGTCATTTGATGATTTCCCATCCTTAAAAAAAAAAAAGGTGTACGTCTACTCTACGTAACTCTTTGAGACAACGGTTTCATCGTCATTAAGAAAACTTGTTTATTTGACCCACATAGGAGAACACAATGTAGGTATAAAAATAAGGAAACTTAAATAAAACAATAACATTGTCCCACGGCTACGAAGTTGCTTGACGCTGGTTGTCAACTGAACCGCACATACTTATTGACCTACAATAGTGCTACACTTCTGTGGTATGGACCAAGGAGCTACTCTAAAGCTCAGTTTCAGTTTATTGCAAAATTTGTATGACAAATTGTCAAAAACGCGTTAGGTGCTAGTTTGCCATTTTCCGGTGACATATTCAACCAATGATAATTGGTTGAATATGTCACCAGCCAGTATACGCCAGTTTATGTCAGTCCACAATTTGTCGAACCGACACGGAGATAATTATTATAGACTATCAAATTTTGATGCGAAAAAAAGTAAGTATTCCAAATGTTCAGTTGACAATTTATTGAGAATTTACAATAAGTATCTCAAGTTATTTTATAATCTTACGGAGTTTGCCATTTTCCGGTGACAAATTCATTTGAAACAGCCATTCTCTTCACTTGATTCGCGTTTAATTTGTGACGCGTCGATTATGTCTATCTATACCTTTTTTAGTGTTGGCAGGAAACCTTCAGAAGAGGCCTGAACTTTTGGTGAAAAGACAAGGGAGTGTGAGATTTTTAGCTCTCTAAAACCACCGCGTTGATCGCCGTACATCACATGTACAGACGCCAGCACATCAAGCTACAACAATCTGTCAAATTTCTTTAATAGATTTTCAACTTTATCGCTCAGGTATTAGGATCAAGGTTGATTGGGAAAAATTGACAGTTCCGGGTAGCTTGACGTGCTGGCGTCTGTACATCAGTACATGTAAGAAGCCTTGTAACCTTTTAAAAAATCACACTGGAACCCCTTCTGTATGATATCCTACATTTACTACTGCAGTGGTATCGATCAAAGAGTAACTCTAAAGTATTCTAGTGGCTCGTAGAAATAACAGCGAGGTCAGTGACTTAACGTCATGTTATAATTGATCCTCTGGCCCTTGATCAAAGGAACTGTTGATTAAGTGTAATTGAACTGCATGGCGCTTAGTTATAGAGCTGGGAAACACTGCACTAGGGCTGTAAAACGTTCTCAGGACAATTAAGAGCGTTTACGGGGTTAAGTTATATCGACCAAAGCCTTGGTATACATATAATAAACTATTAATATTAATAAATTAATAATATTATATTTTAATGGAACTTTATACTTTATAAGTAAACGCAAGATAACTCGACAAAAAATCTTAGTAAAAAAGACGCTCTTTTATAGGGTTCCGAACCTCTACATGGAAAAACGGAACCCTTATAGGATCACTCGGTTGTCTGTCTGTCCTTCTGTCACGTCCGATTTTCTCCGAATCTACTGGACCGATTCAGTTGGTACACATAAAATCTTTTATGACCCAAAAATGGACGCGTAACGAAAAAAAAAATTTTTGAAAATGGGGTCACGTTTTGGGGGAGGGCAAACAAGAAAATTTAAAAAAATATGTTTTTCCAACTGTACCGTGTAACATTAAATGAAAGGGCGTTGTGAGAGTTTTGATTATATTTTTTTCATAATTAGAAAATCAATGGTTTTTGAAGTTATTCCAGAAAATAGATGAAAAGTTACCACTCAACACCCCCTTATCTCTGAAACTACTGAATCTAAAATGTTGAACTGAGTACAGATAATAGTTCTTTGCCTATAAATAACAGGATAATACCTACGTAATGTGTTACAAAATGAGATTCGTTCGGAACCGTTTGCATGCGAACCCGTCTCGCACTTGGCTGGTTTTTTTGACGTTTCGTATGCGTATCAAGTTCAGTTCAATCTGACACCCGTCTTGCCAAGGAATATTGTGTTACGCCGTTACTGGGTGTGGATGTCGGACAGGCAACCGCTCCATGAAATACTGGTATTTGGTATTTAGCTGCCTTCGGGTAGACTTGACTCTAACATAGTTGAGGAAAGGCTAGGTCGATTCCATTAGAATCGATGGATTCATGACCAAGATTTTGTAATCGATAGTTTGTATGACATATATGTATGCCCCGGAAACGCTTTTGAGCTATCCTACAAGACCTTTTTTTTTAAGGATGGGAAACCATCAAATGACTTCTTCCGCTCTGGGTGGAGTGGAAGGGCGTGTCAGACTCTTACTGACTAAAACCCATCCGTGTTCCTTCTAAAGCCCTTTGCGTTCCAGGGCCGCGGTGACTCTTTCGAACAAATTCCGCAAACCTGGCAGGCTCTGGCCCTTACGGGCCCCGTCTGAATTAACAAACTAAGCGACTACACGCTAAGGGCACCCCCTGTGGGGTACGGGCCTCAGCTTAGGGTGTCGCTGGGAGGAGGACAGCTAGGGACGGGCTGGATCGAACTAGGCGCGGCCAGGGCGCTGTGACGACAATGTATGGCGTTTGTCCGTTTCTTTTTTTTTTTGAGTGGCGCCTCGCATTTCAGCCTATGAAGTTGTCGACTGCTTAACCGGGCTTGCCTGTGGTGGCCTTAATATAAACATTAAAGCCTCCAGCCAGGGCTGGCGTTAGTCCGCGCGCCCGCGACGTAAGTATATTAATATCGTTCCTTTGACGCCATACATTTTATCTTGTCAGCGCCCACGCCGCGCGTCCTGTCCGCTTTGTATGTCAAGTCCCTAAGACTATTTACGATAATATTACTAGGACATTTTTATGACACCCAACTAATTGATTTATTTAAACTTCATGCACAAAGAGACAGGTCTTAATGCCTCAGGCATTCTCCATCGGTCAACCAAGGGTGGAGAAGAAAACAAAATTCATCAAGAAGCATAAAACGAGAGGAAGTTTAATACGTAAAATAAAGTAACTGCCATGATGGCCAATAAGGAAAATAGTGAGGGTCATACACTAGAATAATGCACTAATGATGGCTGGAGCTTAGCTCAGGGCTACAGGTAAGGGATCTGAAATATTTTTGTAAGTAGGTATGTACTTGGTGTACGCATACATTGCAATTACAACTTTGTATGTCAATGTCACAATCTGAATAATCGTATGTGAAGATAAATGTGTAGGCTTGTGGGTGTTTAGTGTTTAGACTATTTTGTACGAGAATTCATTCGATAAGTTATTTTGAAGAATTGCAGTAAAGTTGTGATGGAGCGAGACTGCAATAAATGCCCACATGTATCAAACGACGTTTTTTCAACCCACATTTTTGGAGAAATTAATAAAAATTGCCTCAGCTGCAATGACAAAGTTTGTCCACATGTGTATCATCAGTGCGTACTACTTTTTCGTTTAGATGGGTGATGTAATGTTTAAACCTACTTACGAGAACAAAATATTATTTTTTATATTTTCTTAGCAATGCTCCGAATCGTTTTGTATCAATTTATTTTGATGTCATGTACATATATGTCGCTGCCAAAGAGCTTAATCAGCCGTTTAATTGGTTGCCTAGCCACTTCATTTAACTGCGCCGATTTTTCAGCGACCTAAGTGACATCTTTGGTTCAATATCGATTAATGACTTGTCCAAATTATTATGAAAAGGCTAGGCAGCCAATTAAACGGCGGATTAAGCTAGTTGGCTGCGACATTATACAAGCTGAAATTTTAATGGTTGTTTTCCTGCAGCGAAATGAGTTTGTCTTCGTAATACAATCGATTTATGAAAAATAATAAATTTAAAATCAAGAAATGGAAGAATAACAATTGAGATAAACAAAAAAACGATTACTACGCGCGAGAGCTCATTTTGCTCTGAACATTTATGAATCGCTTTTCACTTTATCGGCGCGCCGCCGCTCTGCCAGTAGTACCTACGTCACGTCTAGTGAGTTACTATTGTTTCTCACGCTTTCGAGTTAAAAAATATTGTTTTTAATTATTTGAAAAAAAAAAGAAAATATTAAGTTTAACTTTTGTTTCGATAGTACTACTGATGGCTAATCGTTCTGCCGCGGGAAAACAACTATTAAAATTTCAGCGTGTATAGGTACCTACTTCAAAGTAACCGTTCCATTAATCGATTTTGGTTGCTGAATGTACCAACAGTTTACTACCTTTTGTATTGCTAATTAAACTTTAATGACTTGTGTATTTTTCACGAACTTTACCCTGTTTTACTCATACGTACGAATATTATACGATAGTCATAAAAGTATGGGTCTAGATAAGGCATTTATTTACTCCACGTTAGTCGCGATTCTTACTGTGTAGCGATTAGCGGATTACTGTCCCATTGTCGCGTCGCCCCTTTTTTTTTTAAGGATGGAAAATCATCTAATGACTTCTTCCGCTCTGGGTGGAGCGGAAGGGCGTGTCAGACTCTTACTGACTAAAACCCATCCGTGTTCCTTCTAAAGCCCTTTGCGTTCCAGGGCCGCGGTGACTCTTTCAAACAAATTCCGCAACCCTGAGTTCTACGGTAACCTACTAACACATTTAGTTTAAATCACATAATATATGTAGTGATAATTCCTTTTTTATAAGCTAAAGCATAAAAAATATATGTATTAATTAATTTTGCATTATTATAAATGTCAGTGAACTATAACTACTTACTATTTGAACGTCAGTGTATCGTAGAATATTTTTATAAAAAAGGTTTGCGGATTTCTGACTCATTATCGCGTCGCCCTTGCGCTTGTCTACAGGGCCTTAACATGTCGTTAAACCTAATCGCTACAATCCGCTTGCATAGGTCACCGGAAAATTGCAGACTCCGTAAGATTGTAATAAATCTTTATTAGATTATAATTTCTTGATATATTATGAAAAAATCGTTTTCTTATGCTATAAATCCCATCCAAATTCAATAGTTTCCAATATAC
Organism: Mamestra configurata; assembly: GCA_002192655.3. Classification (NCBI taxonomy): domain Eukaryota; kingdom Metazoa; phylum Arthropoda; class Insecta; order Lepidoptera; family Noctuidae; genus Mamestra; species Mamestra configurata. Next base: position 493,429 of record NDFZ01005325.1, read on the forward strand.
CCGTGTCTACAATTTCACGCGATATTTTACAATCTTACGGCGTTGACCATTTTTCCGGTGACACATATACTTAGAAGTTAAAACATGTGTCCGAAAAGTGGAATAGCGTGAAAGACGAATATTTCCGTGAAATCGTTTGGATTTGCTTTTCACCTTGTCACTAACAAGGTTTTGAACCAGCTCCTGTACTTGAAAGGATTCAAAATTCTTCATTACAATAAATCAGTGTGTCCTCAGCCTTGACGCTAATGTATTCTTAAGGTGGAAGCGCCAGGGTAGACCGCAAAATTCAAATTTTCTTTTGCAATTTGCTAGTCAGTGTCGGGTTGTATGTTTAACAAAATATAGTTCGCGACCGTAACACGTATTTATTTACAGAATTATAATAATTAAAATCATCAATACAACCCTCTAAGTTCATTAAACTCGATTGAATGGTTATTTCATGAAAAAGTCATTCAATCGAGTTACATGAATGACACAACCTGTATTGATTTTTTATTATTATAACTCAGTAAAGCCAAATTTGTTACGCTCGCCAATCATATTTTTATCAACATACAAAACCTACCTGCAAAACGCAAAAAACGGATGAAAATTTGAATTTCGCGGGCTATCCTGGCGCTTTCACCTTAAGCGAGCTCTTTTTTGTGAGTGGCATCTCGCAGTTCAACCTATTAGGTTGTCGACTGCTTAACCGGGCTTGCCTGTGGTGGCCTTAATATAATATTATAGCCAGGGCTTATAGAAAACTTACAAACTAAGCGACTACACGCTAAGTGCACCCCCAGTGGGGTACGGGCCTCGGCTTAGGGCGTCGCTGGGGGGAGGCAAATAGGGACGGGCTGGATCGAACTAGACTTAAACGAGCTCGGTAATCTTTAAATGGCTAACGTAACGACATTTGGGAAATGGGCCTTTGTCTTTGCTAAAAGAGTATTTTCCTGTGTTCTGCAGAATTTTCAGAAAAAAATGTGAAAGGTACTGGGGGTGGAACCTATGTAGGAAAGTTCTTCATTTTGGTTGATGGATAATACCATTAGGCGCACGACTCGTACTTGACGTACTTGCACGACTGATAAGTCGAAAATAGTGGGACCAAAATTATTTTACCATATAATAATACCTTCGGAGAACTCACACACGCTCATCCGATCCCAAACTAGGCAGAGCCTGTGCTATGGCAACCAGACAACTGATAAACATACTTATATATTTCTAAATACATACAAATTATAGACAAATTACACCCAGACACAGAACAAATGATCATGCTCATCATACAAAGATTTGTTCAGGGTGGGAATCGAACCGACGACCTCCGGTTTAGCAGTCAGGGTCACTAACGACTCGACCAACAGGCCAGTCAATATATAAGTAGGTACCTATATTCTGGCAAATAAATTTCATTTCATTTAATTAAGTTCCTAGTATTTTTTGGGGAAAATGCTGAGTAAAATTCGTCGAAAAACTATTAGATGGCGGAAAACTAAAAGAAAGCTGTTTATGCAAAGAAAGCTTGTCTTCAAAAGTTCACCATGGAAATGACCTTGAAAGTAGCCCGACCCCAGTGATCTGATAACAATATAATGGAACGGTAAACGCAAGCATAGCACGCACTTTTTGTCGACATCATGGGCGGATCCAGGGGGGGGGCGGGAGCTAAGGGGCTCAACCCCCCAAAGCCCCAGATAACTTTGGTAGTCTACAATCTAACGAAGTCATTGAGGAATTTTCGAAAAGTACCTAATCCAAGGAGGCTTGTTATGCCTTAATCAAATTACAATTTTAGCCCCCCAAACGACGATCCTGGATCCGCCCCTAGTCGACAAAATAATATTGAATAAACAGACGGTGACTATATTTATTGTAGTTCGTTTGTAAATAATTATTTTTAACTAACAGTGACTATGTAGCGGCATCAATGCCGGATACTTGGATATGTTACCGAAATAATGAAGTTTCACACGATTCGATTTTCAAAATGAAACGGTGAAGGAAAGCGACGTAACCAAAAACTCTCAATAACGTATCTACCTTTAGCCAACTGTCAAACTAGCTACCAACAGTAGCTGAAACGTCATGTTACAAAGGCAAAAATGACGTTTCAGCTAACTGTTGGTAGCTAATTTGACAGTTGGTTAAAGGTAGATACGTTATTGAAACGGGCCGTAAAACATGTGTGATATCCACCATCAGCCCGCACTGGGCCCGCGTGGTGGCCCACTCCCTCGCACAGAGAGGAGGCCCAACTGTGGGAATGTTATAGGATATTTTGACACTAATTTGAATATTGCTGCCAGTGCTGTTACAGATTCGAGAATATCTAGATAATTATTTATGTAGGATATTATCTCTTTTATTTTGTATTTGAGTAATTTATTTATTTATTTATTTATTTGGATCTCTAACAAATGATACACACATCTAACATAAAACACAGTGATACAGTGGTTCACTCAAGTGTGCTCCTTCAGTTATAGGAGACCACAGCATGCACATATAACTAGGTTTACATACCTACAAAATAAAAATAAAATAATCACAAAATTAAATTAAAATTAGAATTAGATAAAATAATTAGATTAAAATTAATAATTAGAATAAAATTATTAGAGTAAATTACATTCAATTAAATTAGATAAAATTATTCCAATTCAATAAAATTATTCAAGTATATTAAATTAAATGAAATTGGTCCAATAAATAAAAATTAAAATTTGCTGTTTCATATGAAATATGCTTGAGTATTACGTAAGTTCTCGTGAGGTAGATATATCTACTTAAAGCACTTTAAATGTACCGCTGAATAAGGGCGTGTTGAGAGCAATTATTTTTATAATTACTACAGCTTGGGACGGGCAGACGGATCAATGTTCGTCCCTAACTAACACTTAGGTACTTTTATTAAAATTACTAGCTACCGCCCGCGCCTCCACCCGCGTTTACGTCGAATATTATCCCAAGGGAACATACTCCCGGGATGAAAAGTACCCTATAAGTTATTCCAGACTATAATCTACCTCTGTGCCAAATCAAGATCCGTTAAGCCGTTCTGACGTGAAAGAGTAAAAAAACATACACTCACAAACTTTCGCCTTTATAATGTTAGTGTGATATTCTAGCGTACTCTGAAATCGCGATTCTACACTGCGTCGTTATTTTCCCGACTGCCCCAGAAGGAGGGTCATGTTTTTCACATTCGCAATTATAGTTATCAATCAACTTGCAATTTCATCGCGTGTTGAGCCGTGCTTCCGAGCCCCATTCGAAATTATGCGCGAATAATTAATTTGTACGGGAAAAGGAACCATTAATTTACTACAATACTTACGCTACTACAGTAGTAGGTATACCCCAAGTCCTCAGGCTTTTCACAGTAAAAAGTTTTCCTCTACAGAGAAAGAGAAAATGTACAGACGCCAGCACATCAAGCTACCCGAAACTGTCAAATTTTCCCAATCAACCTTGAACCTAATTATTTAGGGATAAACTTGAAAATCGATTGAAGAAATTTGACAGATTGTTGCAGCTTCATGTGCTGGCGTCAGTACCTAGCTTACATAGTGTTACATTATTCTATGTCTCTCCAGAAAACGGCCTTTACTGAAGGATGCGCTCAAGGCCTGCTCAAAGAAACTAAAAGGTAAGGTCATTCACCTTGCTCCCTGCCAGTAGGCGTGTTTCCAGTCGGGCCTTACGATTCCCGCGGGTGGCAAGATAATTTGTGTAGCCAAGAAAGCTAAAATATTATAAGAAAACCAATCACAATTCAATCCTTATTTGCTTATCCGCAGTAACCATAGTAGGTAGAGTTTATTGTATTTAAACATGATCGACGAAAGAAATGCGATGCAGCATGCCATTAATTTATTTAACAAGAAACAAAAAACAATTCGGTATTTACAATAAATAATTCGTCGTGTATTTTTTACATAAAGTAAGTAGGTAGGTACAGTTGAATTTTCGCATTGACGCAGATAAACTCGTAAATCTCTTGTAATTTAAATTAATAAGTAGGTACCTCATATTTTGGGTTTTTATTTTGTTTTGTAAGTAAAACTCAGTAACAATGGTGGACTTGAGACGTTATTTCCTTTGCTTGTTTTTTAATGCAAAAAAATCAATTGGTTTTTTTTCGCGTCTGGCGTCTGAATGTCAGTGGCCAGAGGTGTAATGATTCTGTCTGTCGGCCATTGATGTTAGTAGAGGAACTTTTATTTCCGTCCTAAGTATGTAGATACATTGACATACTAAAGATATATAAGAGTAGGTACATACTATTTATAATGTTATTTCAGTTAATTTTAAAAAGTAACAAAAAAAATGAAACCGACTTGGTACAAAACTGTTTTATTTAATAACTAAAAAGGGAAAATTAAAAGTTTTGTCTTTAAAAACTTAAAATGTAAAAGTGCTAATGCTTCTATCATTATCTACTATGATAAGTACATGAAGTGTAGAACCATTTTTATGTTGCCATTTATCGATTACACGATTACTTACTTTTTAAATTGCTAAACGACTTTTTTTTTATTTTCATCGAGGTCGTTTAGCTAGAACCTAACTTTATGCAAACATTGAAACAACATCCCTAATGATATGTTTTAGAATTACGATGTTAAGCCAACGGTACGTTTTTCTACTGACTGATACACACTTAACTGTCTATCTCGAAAACTACTGAGCCGATTTTAATGAAACTTGCACTGTTCTCCAAGTTGGACTATAGTCCAACTTTAAAAGAAATTTTGCAATCCGACTTCAAGTTTTTGAGATATGCGCGGACAAACATACATACTCTTATGAAATAGCACAGGTGTTGAGTAGCTGGTATAAACTAACATATACAAAAACTGTGCAATTCTGACAATATCTACATACATACGGATCGAATTGAGAACCTCCTTTTTTGAAGTCGGTTAAAAGCCGACCCTAATTTTTTTCTAAACAATACACGTACTATATTTTGGAAACTATTGAAATTGGATGGAATTTATTGCATATAAAACGATTTTTTCATAAAAAATCGAGAAATTACAATCTTATCAAGATTTATTACAATCTTACGGAGTCTGCAATTTTCCGGTGACATATATACGGCAGCTAATGTTTTGTTGACTTGATTTGACAAACAACATGCATTGTTTTGTTAGGACGAGTCAATGCCTCGATGAATCAGACTGAAATTGGTGTAGTATTTATAACAAAGGTTAGTGTACTAATGAATTAATTAAATGTTTGACTGTAGATATTTTTAGAACATGGTATAACACTTAGGTACCTACCGCATATGTATAACGTTCGAAATACCGGCTTCATTTTGTTTGATTAATTTGCAATAAAGAACCGGAATAGTTTGTATGCCAAGCTTTAATGTAACACCTACCTATCCAGCTGTTAGTCAATAAAAAGAAAAATCAGGTAAATTATGTCGTAATCTTCAGTAACCACGTGTGAGACAACTTCAGACAAACCAATCTTTATCTATAAGGTCATCTTAAAATTAGAATCTAATTGTGGACTGTGTTATTTAAAAAATAAAAGTTTCCTAGGGGTCAGAATTTTGCGAAGATCGGTTAAAATTATGGTACAAGTTAATCATGCAAAACGAAAGTTTTACCTGTGAAAAATCCACTCGAAATAAGTAATATGCACAAATTATTAGGCTACATGCCTACCGACATAACTAAATAATTAACAGCTTGTTCTGTTCAATGCGTTTTGTTCAATACATTTTTAACTAAAAATATACGCTTATCGTTTACTAAAACTTGGGATTTTTTCCTTCCATCACAAGGATGAAAAAAATAATTCCTGTGCCTATTTCCCCATTGATAGAGTTGAAGAAAACACACAAACAAAATTGGAACATGTGCCAACTTACCATTTTGATGATAACACTGTTTTAAATTTAGAATAGCACAGTTATTTTGAGTTCTATTTAAAGCATTCGCTTGATCATGAACAAAATCCCTTTGCCACTACAACTGTCACTTGAGTAAAAAAAAATAAACAAACGTGTTCGTAATATTTTTTTTAAACCGTTTGGCGCGACCGCTCCATGGTACCACGCGTGTGTACTGCCAGATGTGAGATGGCACAACACATGAATGACTGCAGTAGTATTTACATCGCAGGCTAAAGAAATGTCTACTCTACCGTATGTTGTTAGAGCTTAAATTCGGTAATTTTACAAGCGAGACGGACTGCCTACCTCACACAGCTGTGCGGGTAAACACGTTTTTTCTGTCTCAGAAGAAAGTTCCGTTTCACGTTCAGCGCAATGCCGCATTGTCGGCTCAGCTGGCCAATGAGGTTACAGCGGGCAAGTTTATCGACGAATCAAGAGTCAAGGGCGCTTGAAAATTTTACTACAGTTCACCTTCTTCGTAGGTACATTTTCGCGTTTCCGGGATTGTCGGCTTTGTTTCGAAAGCTAGATATAATGATTGAGAGTTAAAATATTCAATGTAGTGTCGGCCGCAAACACGTCGCACAGTGGATCGTCCCCATACAAGAGGTAGGACATAGAATTAAAAATTGAAAAAGTATTTAATTGAAAAAAATTAAATATGCAGTTGCATTACTCTATTAAGGTACTACAAAAAATGTTACTACGATTTTTTTATTCGACCAGTACTTTATGAGCAATTCGATGAAAACTGTTATTTTTGTATGGAAATGGGCACAAAAATGTCTGTATCTCATGATTCCCTCCTTGTTTCGATTTGCGGTTTTCACTACTGTTGTTTACCCATTTTATGCCACATTTTCTTCAAGGACACATGGTGCCCCCAAAGACCCCCTTCCGAGATATTTTGCTTTTAGTATCTATACTTTTTATTTTATAACTGATGAAATGGAGGTACATTAAGTATATTTATTACTGAGAATAAGTCATCCCTAAGTAGTTCCTTAAATAACAGGTGCATTTGTGATTACTTTAATGACTTATGAACGCTTCTGTTGCCATACAACAAAAGCGTTAATGAGTCATTAAGTAAAGATTACCAGTACTTGCTTAATCTAATTAGTTATTGTAATTACTATGTTAACAGCCCTTAATCTCTACATTGTGATTGGCTAATGTCATCATTAGCTTATNTAATCTTTACTTAATGACTCATTAACGCTTTTGTTGTATGGCAACAGAAGCGTTCATAAGTCATTAAAGTAATCACAAATGCACCTGTTATTTAAGGAACTACTTAGGGATGACTTATTCTCAGTAATAAATATACTTAATGTACCTCCATTTCATCAGTTATAAAATAAAAAGTATAGATACTAAAAGCAAAATATCTCGGAAGGGGGTCTCTGGGGGCACCATGTGTCCTTGAAGAAAATGTGGCATAAAATGGGTAAACAACAGTAGTGAAAACCGCAAATCGAAACAAGGAGGGAATCATGAGATACAGACATTTTTGTGCCCATTTCCATACAAAAATAACAGTTTTCATCGAATTGCTCATAAAGTACTGGTCGAATAAAAAAATCGTAGTAACATTTTTTGTAGTACCTTAATAGAGTAATGCAACTGCATATTTAATTTTTTTCAATTAAATACTTTTTCAATTTTTAATTCTATGTCCTACCTCTTGTATGGGGACGATCCACTGTGCGTCGGCGTAAGCATCCATTATGCAACGATTAAACGCGTTGGATCAAAGTCCGTGTTTTTGCTTACTTTCACTGCATGTTTTGACTTAAAATTAAGCTTGTGTAGTGAAGCAAGTTTACCAAACACTTGAAACTTAGCTTTATCTTGTAAATTAATAAACGTTGCTTTTATCAAAGTTAGTATCTAGATATACCTATGTTATAAAGTAGGTAAATCCTGTATCTAGCTACCTAGGTTACTTATAAAAAAACCCAGATTCAGAAATATAAACTCAACCGGTTATTGGTCTTTCCTTAGACTCTAATATGTACCTACCCATAAAGCTACCGTTATTTGTATAAATCCGAATAATGAACTCGTGTAACATCATGTTTTTCATTAGTAAAAAATGTTCAGGACGACTTTATGCCTTTATTTTCCTTTTTAAAATTAGTTAAGTATCTAAATTATGTGGGTCGAATCATTTGTAGTGTAGTAGGAAGTAGTTCCTACTATGCTATAAGTATACAACGTGTAACGCAATAGGTACCTCTTAAGGGGTCATTGTACTCATCATTATGAACAACTTTTACGATGGGACCAACACTGAAACCGCGAAAACAAATCGACTCCCCCATACATTTCTGTTCGCATGACTCGACAAAATGTACAGCCGGTCGATTCTATAAACATATCGAAGGGCTTGGGTGAAGTGATCACGAGGTCAATCCATATAATCAACATGGAATGACAGCTCAGTCCGTAATCACGTGACATCTTGATTGTATGGACTGACAGCTCACCTCGTGATCACTTCACCCAACCCTTCACTTCGACATGTTTACAGAATCGACCGGCTGAACAGCTGATTTTGTTTTCGTGATTTTGGGTTTGGTCCCATAGTAAAAGTTGTTCATAATGATGGTACCTTAAGAAGAACCTTAAGAGGTATTGCGTTTATTCAGTTACACCTTGTATATAGTATAGGTTGGTTGTTAGTTTCCTAATAAAGTAACTAACTCTGCTACGTAAAAGAATAATATACTACGCTCCACTCAAGATTACGCTACGAGTGCTACACAGTCAGTCAGCATACGCTAGTGTGCACGTGCAGAGTGTTGTCGCTACGCAACGACCATACAGCCCATGGTCGTTGTCGCTACGCTACGGTGTAATTTTGCTACGCCGTAGACGCTACGCTAAGTCCGCGTCTACGCCAGTATTACTACGTTACGAGCAAAAACGCTGCGCTACGAGTGTAGACGCTGCGCTACGAGCGTAGATGCCATGCAACGCTAGTGCAGGCAACTCTACGCCGCAATGCATGTGAAGATAGTGAAGACTACGCTTCGGAAAGTATCTCCAATAAAAACACTTAGTGTTTTATTAGTGAAAGTATTTCTTTAATCAGTTGAAACGTGTTGAACGACTTTCAAAAGTCAGCTTCTCACGTTTTTTATACAAAAAAACTCTTTTGGTTATCACGAGGATATTCGTAGATTTCTGACGCTATATGCGTTGTTCTAAGTACACATTGTGGCTAGTTCGATCCAGCCCGTCCCTAGCTGTCCTCCCCCCAGCGACGCCCTAAGCCGAGGCCCGTACCCCACAGGGGGTGCCCTTAGCGTGTAGTCACTTAGTTTGTAAGTTTTTTAAAAGCCCTGACTGGAGGGTTTAATATTATATTAAGGCCACCACAGGCAAGCCCGGTTAAACAGTCGACAACGTCATTGGCTAAACTGCGATACGCCACTCACAAAAAAAAAACACATTGTGGAATGCAAATAAAGTATTGAGTGCTAATTCGAAATGAGAATTATTTGCCACTACCAGAGCATCTCTTAGCCTGGATGGATGTGGTTGGTTTGGCAATATTTTATGATGCATTTTTTGTTTGCTCTAACTACAAAACAAATCAGACATAATCTAGTTATCAATATATATAAAATCTTCTGTTACTGAGTGATTGATTGACTGAGTGACTGACAGAGAGACAACGCACAGCCGAAACCATCAATCATTCTGTATGACATTCTTCCGTTACTCATGAGTGACTGACAGACAACGCACAGGCGAAACTACTGGTCGTAGAAAGCTAAAATTTAGTATGTAGATTGTAGGTTCCTTGGGGAGTGCAGGGGAGCACTAAGGATTTCCCGAAATTCCTACGGGAACGGGAAAAAACAGGATATGTGCGTACGAAGTCGCGGGCAAAAGCCAGTTTAACATATAACTATGACATGATATCACACACGTGTTGTCCCTTTTCCCGACGGGTGAGGCAAAGGGCTACCCATAGTGCACACCCATATCGCCGCATAACATAATAAATAACACTTTGCCCGACCAGGGACTTGAACCCAGTCACTTAGATACCTATGCTAGCGCTCGCGACCAGTAGATCAAGGAGGCAAATGAATTCTCATTTTTAACGCTTCTATTCTTAGAACCTACTCTCACGCAGATCCGCTTAGCAATTAACGAGTCGCGGAAAACCAATTTAATTTTCTACGCTTTGTTTTTCTAAAGTGATCACTTAATTAAGTGTCTAATTAGTTAGGAGAACAATTATTTATCGTTATCATGACAAAGAGGTGCTATCCACAGCAGTTACGTTACGGCTATTTAAACTGATTTGTTTAAGTACTTAAATATCTCTATAAATAAATTTTGCGGTGACTTTTGTGTCTATTTTTGTTATTATGAGTATTTTTACCCGACGCGTGATGGTCCCAAAACGAGGAGAATATTTTTTGTATGTTTTAAATAACTTGTGTGGTCATGAAAACAAGTGTACGTCTGACTGATTGATGAATTACATCAATTTTTCAATGCATATGTCACCGGAAAATAGCAAACTCCGTAAGATTATAAAGTAACTTGAGAGATAGTAAACTCAACATAAATTGTCAACTAAACATTTGGAATACTTTTTTCACGCAGCAATATTTGATAGGCTGTAATCCATTCCGAGAAATTGACTGACACAAAATACTGACATAAAATGGCGACCAATCAGAGCACAAGTCTACAATTTATCCGTTTTCGTGTGATTGTAAAACCTGGAAACAAGGCTCTCATTGGTCTGTTCAGATTTGAGCTCACATCAACAAAGACAAATGAAAGTTCCAGAACCAAGTTTCCAATTTAAATATCACACCAAAACAGATAAATTGTAGGCCAGAGAGCTGATTGGTCGCCAGTCTATGTCAGTCCACAAGTTCTCGGACCGACACGGAGATATTATAGAATACAAGATTTTGATTCGTATAGTTGTGGAACAAATGTTCATTTGACAATTTATCGAAAGTTTACAATCTCAATATATTTGTAACTTTACGTAGTTTGTAAATGTCCGGTGACATATATACATAGTCCTCCTAACCGATTTCGGCCATGGCGACCAATCTCAAACGAGACTGGCCATCGGCGCGGGACATAGGTATAATATTGCACAAGCGTGTGCGCAAACACAGGTGAACTCCCTCTCCCATCACTTTCATATTCCCATGGGACGGCAAACCGACACGACCTAAGAAAGATCTGGTGCAGGACCAACGGCTTAACGTGCTTTCTGAGGCACGGGGGTGTCACACCACCAACTTCCATACTCCGGGCGGTCACTGAGAAACTCCTATTGGAAAAACCCAATAACACTTTTTGTCCGACCTGGAACTCAAGCCCAGGACTCCACGCTCGGCTGTCGCGCTTTCAACCGCGAGACCAACGGAGCAATAAAAAATATTTAATGCAGTACGTAGATCGAAAGCGTAGTGTGATTAAGGTAAATATAGCAAAACAAATATTAAATCCCGCTTTTTGGAAAAAAATATTAAATCCCGCTTTTTGGAAAAAAATATCGGTCCGTCACTATTATTCGCAAGTCACGTGATGCGATTGGCCGTTTAAAACGCATTCAACCAATCACGGCTAGATAACGCGCTTTTGAAAATAAAATTGACACAATTCTGTAATAATTAATCGTACGACAAACTGGGCTAAGCTAAGGCTGCTGTTAGTAGTCAAATTGATTGGTTTGCCTCCCATTTAAATGCATCAAAATTTATATTATAACATACTAGCTTTTGTGTGCGACTTCGTACGCGCATATCACGTTCTCGTAAGAATTTCGGGAAATCCTTTCTTAGTGCTCCCCTACACACCCCGAGGAAACTACGTGCCATATTTCAGCTTTCTACGTTGTTACTACAACCAGTAGTTTCGGCAGTGCGTTTTCTGTTTGTCAGACAGTAACGGAAGAATTTTATATAATAGGATTGAACAACAAAGTTTGTTATGTTGAAAAAAACGCCTTGAAATACTCACTGATGCAAAAAGCTAAACGAAAAATTCAGGCGCTTTCGTGACAAAATTAAAATATGACCGACTTTCTCAAGATTATCCATAAGAACCTCATGCTTAGTTTAATTATCTACTATTCATAATTAGCAGTTACTTTATTCTTTTTTTCTAGAGGGCATTGAATTTAGAACCCGCTAACCAGTATTTAAATAAATTTTATTATGGTTAGGCTTTTTTTATAAATTAGCTTGTGTGCTGTGTCTATATCTACAACTCAGTTATTGTTGAAAATTAAAACTAGTTATTTTACATCAGATGTTTTTTTTTCTTGGTTGTGAATTTGCCTTTCTACAAAAGTGTAAATGTACTATGCCATTACATTACTTATTTGAACAGCTACTCTTAATGTTGTTTACTACTCTTAATGACTCAATCAACAAATTATAATAAACACAAAAGATAGTTACAAAGTTATTTTTCTGTTGTTATTTTGAACAATGAAGTTATCACCTTTATTGACAATTTTGACATGAATTGAATGGCCTCAACGTGCGTTCCAAACTTGCACTACATTTCTTAATGTTATCGTCCCAAGAAAAAGAAAAAAGGTTCCATCTGTGTTTTCTTTCTAAATTTACACACTTTGATATCAAAGTCCAACCTTTTGACATGATTTTCTTAGCCTATATAACAAGATTTTAGAAAATATTGGAAAGATATTCAATTTGTATTCGCTCCAACCGAACTTTTGTAATTGTAATGACAGCTATGACAGACAAATAGAAAGATTTTAGAACGCACTTCAATTTGACGTTTTACTAATTTTCCTGCTCGAAAGGAGGAATGAATTAGTCGTAATTTGCTATTTTTTCCTTTTAGTTTTGTCTAAATTCTCATAATAAAGTGTGGTGTGGACAAACGTAGTGAATTCTGACAAAATCGGATGAGATAATTTCGTTAAATAGATCGTAAGTAGCTTTGTGTCGAACAAACAATTAAACTCTTCATGCGTGTATTTCCATGATATTTTTGCAGTGTTCTATTTTGTGTGTGGACATCTCAGGAAGTTATTGTTGTCGATAAACACGTGATCCAAGGCTGACACTTGTCGCAACTAATAATTGAATTAACTTATTTGTCTCTACTCTACTCCATGACATTTTGCTATTTTTATGTAAAACTACTATTCTGTAGAATGTTTTGATTATGAAACTGTATCGTTATCATCCGCTAAACGTTTCCTTTGTGCATCATTGTGTTGTTAACGGTTGCTGGTTGGCTAGGAACCTGTCAAACCAGTTCCTGATGTTTGATAAATATTTGTATTGGTTTATTGATTGAGACACCCCTGACATAGTGACCAAATTGAGAAAGGAAGATAAGGCTTAGATAGTGTGAGTGATTGAGTCCAAAACAAATTTTGAGTGTTTTTATAGTGTTATTAAATGTCACTAGGAAATCCAGAACAGTTATGAAGCAATTGTTCACCTTGTGTGACATTGTGATCATAAAGAAATTATAAAAGTTATTAAAACAAAAAGGTAGTATATTACCTACCTATGTTTTTTTACTTATTGTCTGTTATGTGTCTAATTGGAAGCTTCCATTGTTATTAACTATAGGTAAGTCAGTACCTACCTTCAATTGATATCCTTATTCTTACTTACACCATCTTATAAAAAAGAAGCAACTAAAAGATGGCAGATAAAACAAAGTTTTTCATATAGATTTGGATAATATTTTTATTATTAATTAATTTGAAATTTATAACAGAAACACAAACGGATATCATTACAGTTAATCCATGCAGTTGTTTAGAAAAAGATACAATAGCAAATTATAATTCAGTTCAATTAATAAATAAAATTCAGCACAATACTAGTAATCAATCAATTCAAAAAATGCAATTATGAATACAATGTAAGAATCAGTCGAATAATTTGAGGTTTCTCTATCAAAACAATGGTTAAATACCCACCCCCATTAAAAAACATACCACTTTGTAGCTGAGTATGAATTTTAAAGTTCATGGCATTATTAGTATTCAGCTACATCCAGTTAGACAGGAAGCTGTCTCAATCATTGTTGGGAAAAATCTATATGGTGCAGGCAAAAAGCTTAATCAGCCTTAATTGCTTGCCTTTTCATTTATTTGCGCTGATTTTTCAGCGACCTATGTGACATTTTTGTTTCAATATTGTTTAGTGCCTTGCCTATGTTACTTATGTTGCTGATTAAACGGTGCAGTTAAGTGAAAAAGCTAGGCTTTTAATGAAACGGCTGCGACATGTACACAATGATGATTAATTTTAGAATGCAACCACCAACATTATGATTGAATACTCCAATCTTCTATCCCACAATAATAATAATGGAGTCATTATCTATATGGATTAATACGCTATTGATACAAATATAAAATTTTAAATGAATAGTGCGGGTTTATAATAATGTAACATGCTATATTTCCCTTTGTGATACACTCACGGTACTGCGATCTTGTCATGTAGGGTTACAAATTAAGCGTAACATATTCACAGCTAAAAATTCAAGTAAGTAGGCTCGAGAGAGCCAAAGAGCATTAAAATACCCCTTATAATTTCGTCCTACCCATGATCCGTCTATAGATTTATTTTATACCATAATTCTAACAGGTACAAAAACCATGCAACCAGCTCATCAGCCTACACCCACCTGCGTAGGAGCACATGAGACTTGAGCACCGTGAGTGTACAGCACATGTAACGTGCATCCACCATGTTGGGCTTAGTCCTCACACTGCATCTGGCGCTGCTGACGGAGACCTTCGGAAATGTCATTGTTTACACGCAGGATACACCGCATGTGGTAAGTTGATTTTTTTGTTTTATTGGCCTTGCGGGAGTATGTCCTTTTAGCGATAACTTAGGAGCTTTTTATGTCAAGAGTGAATGGGTCATTTCTAAGCAAGACTAAGTCATCACCTGAGAGCTTATCAATAAAAAAAATATGTATCTTTGGCTAGCTGTTGCCCGCGACTTCGTACACGCATATCCCGTTTTTCCCGTTCCCGTAGGAATTTTGAGAAATCCTCTCTTAGTGCTCTCCTAAAATCCCAAAGGAATCTACATGCCAAATTTCAGCTTTCTGGGATCAGTAGTTTCGGCTGTACGTTGTCTGACAGTAATTGAGTCAGTAACGGAAGAATGTTATTTATTAGGATATATCAGTCTTTCAAGGGCTGCAATTGGGACAGAAATTATCTTGGGGTGACTTCACAATATGTGCACTTGGTGCCACGCAGTCTAGCTAGCTAGCATTTTACCTCTTATTTACTTTATTTCTTTGCAATATTATTTTAATTACTTGTAAATTATGTAATTGCAGTAGGTAAAAGTGGTTATCTACTTATTAGGTTACAATAGTGGGCCTTATCGGGCAAAGAGGATAATGTTTTTTGATCAAAACAGCACTGTATTCCTCCTACCATAAAAAAATGACTAAAAAAAGTTATCACAAAGAATAATTTTACTCATTAAAATGATTATTTGTTAATACTTTTTTTTAATGCATTTATGGATTGTTATTGTTTAACTACATTAGTTAATTGTAAGCTGAAAATGTGTTTTCCAAACACTTGCGTATATTTGTCTTTCTTTCTTTAACAGTTATTGTAGTTAACATCCGAAAATACGTTCGTTTTTGAAATTGAGAAACTAAAAATAATTTCGCAGGAACCAAAACTCTTTTCTTCTACTTTTAAAATTAGAGCATTTCGACTCTTCCTTAGAATGGCCGTATTGCGCGCAAAAATGATGTCTGTTAATTGTGATCCCACAGGAAGTGTTAATTTATTTGTGAGTGGGGTTACCACGCGTGTTAGCACTTGTAACCTCGGTATCAATAACAATACAAGAGGTCAGGATGCAGCTACTCTAGGTTTTTTACCCCTGCCTTGGGAGAATTAAACTCAACAGTCACGCCATTTTCTCATTTTAGCACACTGGTCTTATGTTTGTCCAATGTTTTTCTTAGGAGTGATTTTTTTCGTCATGTGTCCTGCTGAGCTCAGGCCTCCCATTTCTCCATCCAATCCTTTCTATTTGCCGCTATTACTGGCCTTGACTTCCCTTCAAACATGGCCGTCGTCACGCCCATCGGCACTCGCCACACTATTAGGTAATATAAACACAATAATCTGACAATAAACAGAATAGCCCTTGCTTATCAGGACCATTTACTAAGAAAACAATGAATCTGTCGTTTCGTGACAGCAAATCGATGATGTTAGTCATAGGAAGTGTTGCTATCATTGTAACAAATAGCGCGCATTTCGTTTGGACTGACTTATCTGTTCCCAGTTGAATGGCCTGCAAGGCCTGCAACTAAATTGCTAGTTCAAGTATCACATCACCCCATATAATCACATCACACTTATATTATAAAGGCGAAAGTTTGTGAGTGTGTGTGTGTGTTTGTTACTTATTCACGCGCAAACGGCTGGACCAATTTTGATAAATTTTGGTATGCAGGAAGCTGACACCCTGGATTAATACATAGGCCTTTTATATATATACTAGCTGCGCGGGTAACACCGCGGGGTGCAGCTAGTTTGAATAATAAATGTTTGCTTGGTCAGCCATTCTTGTCTATGTCACCGGAAAATTGCACACTCCGTAAGATTGAAAAAAACTTCATTCGATTATAATTTCTTGATCTCTTATGAACAAATCGTTAATCGTTGAACAATACAATAAATCACATCCAAATTCAGTTTCCAGTTTTAAAAATATCCGCGTCTTATTAAGAAAAAAATAGTTTTACAATTTCACGCGATATTTTACAATCTGACGGCGTTTGCAATTTTCCGGTTACATCTATATGCTACACTGTACCATGTTGGGGACGGCTTCCAGTCTAACCGGATGCAGTAAATGGACTATCTGACCTCCCCAAGTTGCCCAACCCAAAAATGGGGTAGTATTTGCTTTCAAAAATGTCATACCCTTCGACTATTAATCTACACGCCGAATAACAGTTGAGGCATTTCTGTCTACATATGTGACAAAAAAAGGATATATATACTTACTAATATTATAAATGCGGAAGTTTGGATGTTTTGATGGATGAACGGCTAAACGGAAATCTTGAAGAAATTTGGCACAGAGGTAGATAATGTATAGTCTGGAATAACACATAGGAACGCAGGCGGAGCCGCGGGCGACAGCTAGTTTTCATATACAATATAGCTACAAAATACCAAATACATAGCTTGTTCATTGCAACGACCGAATTTAAAAAATGAGTGGTCCTTCATCGGTAACAGCAATTTTGAGCCTCTTTGTTTATTTCTTCTTCAACAAAATTACATTTGTGTCGAAAACTTAGTGGTTTTAACAATATATATGTAGGCAAAAAAAAAAAAATTAAAATTAAATTCCACATTGGTCCAAATATTCTTCTAGTCTTAACATCAACTTGTCTTCGTTCGTGAAGATGCAGCTCTTCACAAATATAACGTTCTTACAAATAAAAACAATATATTATTCTACGTTCTGGGTTATAAAGTAAATGAGTGAATCAACAGCAGCTGTGACATCTTGCATGGAGTCAACTGGGGGCAATGAGTTACACAAATACTTGTCAGGAACAATTGTGCACCGAAATCTATCAACCTGTCTTGAACTTTGATGTCATGTGACCCAGGACCAGGAAGTGCCTGATTTAGCTTCGACAGTTCATGAGCAAGGACAATTATATTATTATAAATTTGGACAGTATTGTCTAATTGTGATTCGTAGTAGTGTTTCGTAAGCCTGGCCATTTGGCCAATTGAAACTCCGATCCTTTTTAGGCGTGCTACAGCTTTAAATAACCAGCCGGTCGATTCTGTAAACATGTCGAAGTGAAGGCTTGGGTGAAGTGATCAAAAGGTGAGCTGTCATACATATAATCAAGATGGAATGACAGCTCACTTCGTGATCACGTGACATCTTGATTATATGGCATGTTTACAGAATCGACCGGCAGATCTACTCCAATATTGAAGTCTAGCAGTAGCGAAGGCCTTTGCAATTTACTTAGTTATAGCGGACGTCACGTGGTTTCACCCGCGTAGTTCCCGTTCCCGTGGGAGTACGGGAATAAAATATAGCCTATTTTACTCGCTGATAATGTAGCTATCCATTGCTGAAAGAATTTTTCAAATCGGTCCAGTAGTTTTTAAGTTTATTCGTTACATACAAAAATACAAATCTTTCCTCTTTATAATATTACTATAGATATTTGCGTAATCTTAGACCCACTCTACAATTGCTTCTGCTTTGTGGATCCGTTAACAATAACAAACATACTACATAGACCATAGGAACATTTGTTCTGTGATAAAATCGAACCTCGAGTTTTTGCAGCGAACCTTAAGCCAGTTACTCTATCAGAGTCCCAGGACCCCCACAGAAAAAGGCCAATATTTTCGTCAGTCACAGGGTTATCTTTAAAGTGAATCTCTCGTGTCGAAGGTCGCTACAGGTGTTATCTGCTGTTATCTACGGACACGTACGAGTATGTTTGCACAATCGATACTGTTGTATGAGACATAATACCAATACCTAAGATTCGACTCTTAGGTGCGGTATCGCCTCGCATTTTGAGTCGAACTCAGGGAAAAGTAGTCCAAAATCCTGGATGTTGATTGACCACATCTTCAACTTTATCTTTTGTGCTTAACCCCAGATCTAATTGGACCTATAGTCCTGGTTTCTTATATTCCTGATGTTATTCCTGCCTGGATAACTTGACCATTGTACAGGTTTGGTCTCATGCTAAGATTGAAATATTTACAATCGTCTTGAATTATGTTCAAACACTTAAAAATCACCAGTCATGTAATTGCCATTTGCACTTGAGTATAGAGAATAGCTATATTTTTATGAACTCATAAACTAGTTTGTACCGACCTACAATAAGTATATTTGTAAACCTCGTTATTGAAGAACTCTATGATTCCAACGACTGTGATAATTGCGGAAAACCTAATTGACTGCAGAAAAGACATTGTTTGGAATAGTGGTTTCTTTTGTACCTGATCCAATCTTACAACGCTCAAAGGCGATACTCATGTTTCTATGGCCCTAACTCTTCACATAGTGAATACAGAAATAACATAACACAATAAAGTAACAATCATTTTGTGTATTGTCCTTGTGCAGCGGTGCGCAACGATATTAATGACATACTGTCGCATAGAAACGACTACATATGCGGGAATGGAAATGTAAAAACTGTGACGTATCGAGCGTTTGTGAGTCTTTACATTCAAGCGGGCCTTGCTATAGAACATATCGATACTGACGCAGACGTTTAAAATAATCGAACTTTGCAATATTGGAGAGAGAAAATTTACGACTGCCTAGACGCCTGAAAGTCTCAAACTTTCAGGCGTCTTTATTGTCTTGTGAGTTCGCGAACGAACTAGAGCACTTAGTGCGAGTTTTTTAATGTTCTAGATCGCGTTAACGTAAACGTTTGCTTATGTCAAATTATATAGAAAAAAATAAGGTTTCCTTTATTTACACCAGACGCCGCCTATTCAGTTTCAATACAAATTGACGTGATCGAAAACGTTAAAAAACTCGCACTAAGGCCACAGGCCTGTAGAGCGGTCTCGCAGTTGAACTACGCGAACTAGATCCCAGATACGACTTGGTCCGCTAGTTCATTCGATATGACCGACTTACATGCGCTTTTCAGCTCTCGTTCGTTCAGTTTCCTGGTCAGTGGAGTGGATTTATCTATCGTTAGCAGTAGCAACGCGAGCGAACGATCTGCCTTTCTCTATCAGTAGCCGGTTGTGGAGGTCACAAAGGAAGACCTTTTAAAATACTGGTATTCAGCTGCATCCGGTTCGACGACTGGAAGCTGATCCCACCGTCGTTGGGAAAGGCTAAGCAGATGATGGACAGAGATTATTCTTGCCATCTTATGTCACCTACGCAGTCGTTTAGTCATTACAGCTTTTGCCCGCGACTTCGCGGCGCGCATATCCAGTTTTTTCTCGTTCCCGTATAGCCTTATAGCCTTCCGCGTGAATGTAGCTCTCATATACAAAAATAATTTCCAAATCGGACTGGTAGTTCCAGAGATTAGCGCGTTCAAACAAACAAAGTCCTCCAGCTTTATTATATTACTAGCTTTTTTTTCCGTACCCGTATAGCCTATAGCCTTTTTCATGAATGTAGCTATCATATACCAAAATATTTTTTCAAATCCGACGGGTAGTTCCAGAGATTAGCGCTTTCAAACAAACTAACTCTTCAGCTTTATTATTATTCTAGATGAGTCTTCGTACCATAGCGTCCATAGCTCAAATCAGTGCTAGACCACATTAACCTACATAAAATTATGTGTTTATCTTTTATTTCTGTGTTTAATAACTAATAAGGCTGGGTCGGTGCGTGTCTGATGATGAATCACTTGGCACATGAATCACGCCAAATGTTATTTAATAAAAGTATTTTAGCAATGTTAATACATTATATGCATGGTGATGGTACACATTAAGCATTGTTTTCTTCTGATTTATTTTGTTGCGGGATCCAACAGTTGAAGCATTTCACCGGGATTCATAGAGGTTTATTGTCTCGTCACTATCGGTTTCTTCTGGCTGATTCTAACTTTCAGAGCGCTTACGCACTACGTCCGATCCGAACCCGATCAGTATCCGTGAAAAGACGGTCCGGTGTAGTCGTAGAACAATTTGTATGGTAGCTTACGCACTATACCCGATTTCCGTCATCCGATTTCTCTCCTTCATCCGAGAATCTCCATTTCGGATAAGACTATTGACGGACCGAAGTGGCCATTTGTATAAACAGTTGCGCACTATGTCCGAACCGAATCCTGCTGCCGAGAAAACAGGCAGAGAGGCCGGGGGGCGACGTGACTCGGCCCTTTTAGTACTTAGTTCGGATAAGATCTTATAACAATTTGATTGGACAAGGATAAGAAATCATGGCTGGGATGGATGGCAATTTAAAATTGATCTAAAGACTTTAGAAGTTAATTTTTGGTTAACATGGTAACACTGAGAAACACGATGAAAGTATAAGAGATGAGGGGGAGATCAAAGAAACGATGGATGGATTGTTGTGTAGCCATAGCATCTGTATGTCTATAAAGGATAAGGTAATCACGGATTTGAATCGGAGGTAGTGCGCAACCGCTCTCAGGTGTGGTGAATGGGAATAGAGCTTATCGTGGACTTCTTCTGAGCGGGAGTGCGCTTTAGTCCACCGCGTGGGCCAAGTGCGGGTCGATGGCTCATCATCATATCAGCCGAAAGACGTCCACTGCTGGACATAGGCCTCCCCCAATGGGGGGAGGGGGTGAGGGTTTGCCATAATTGCCACGCTTGGCATGCGGGTTGGCGATCGCAGTGTAGCTGTTGCAATGCACAGAGAATGCTGCTGCCCATTCTGCGTGATGGGTATCTGTGTCTTCAAATATATATATTGTATTTTGTTATAAAACTTGCCGGTTTCTCCATATACGTTTTTCTTAACCGTTTCAAAAGCATAATTTTATATGATATATATTTAGATTGATAAACTCGTATGATCGTCGCGCTAAAACGTCTCGCCCCCAAATAAGTTCATTCACATCGAACAAATTGGTTTGCCGAACAACAGACGTCACTCAGCTGTTTATATTTACCAATGTTTTGATACTGCATCATAAGACGATCGATATATAAGAATGGCCATAAAAGTAGTATATGTCCGGAGGATCTCCTTGGCTGCAGGTTTCTGACAGACTAGCCCTTTGGAAGCGTCTGGCAAAAAGTAAAGAGAATTTGAATTAAGAATATGAAAATATATTTTGTTTTTATATGGGACTCCTGTACAATATAATGTGTCAATAGTCTGTGAACGAGGAATAGGGCTGATATCAATCACTGACGATTGACTGGTTGAAACTGCCTCGTTGCACATGTACCACTATTGTATATAAAGTTTAAATAAATAAATAAACATTCGTTCCAAATCAGAAGGTTACTACTTCTTCTACAATGTTTGAAAAATATGAACAAAATTTTTTGAAAAACTGAATCGCCAAAATTTGGTGCAGATACTAAGTATAATAAATAACTGAACAACAATAATTCCTTCTTTGTTATTTGATAACGATGTAAAAAATACAGAATAACTTTAATTTTGTTTAACATTTTTCCTCAAAAATATATCTTTATACTGCGACCACATGCCATAGTGACGTGGCACGTTTAAAGATCAATAAGCGTCGACTATACAATAATAACAGGTTGCCAACCCATTGGATGGTGACTGTAAGGTGATTCATACACTCATACCGCTTGCAAGGGGCGATTAACGATTGCACGGGCAAATACGGCTAAAAAAAAACGAAAATGTTTTTGGTCTTTTGTTACGCACTTTTAGAACGTCCTCAAAAACCTTATATTCAATCTCAATGTGCGGTTTTACTCTCCCGATTCTCTGCCTCTTCAAACATATTTTTCTTAACTTGATTATGTGGCATATTTCTAGAATAGCCTTCCATTCCTTTGTTGCAGTCCTCAGTTAGTATTTTGTATAGAAATTTTATTTCTCACGGCTTCGTTTCTTAAGGCTGCCTCGACTACAGTTTCCGCCCTTAGGCACTTGTTATTGACGAGGCGAGGTCTTTTTGCATCGATTCAGTAAAGTTTTTTTTGTAAACTTTCCACTGCATCGCTACTTTTGGTCGTTTGTCGAATTTCCAACGCGCAAAAGCGTCGGTGGAAACGTGCGACTGCTTCGCGTTGACGCCGATTGAAAGGGCTCATGACGCGAACCAAAGACTAATATAATATAGTGATGTGAACGCTCTGTAGCGGCTCCGCGTAAAATAACGTCTGAATCACGGATTTGGATCGGAGGTAGTGCGTAAGCAATATCCGAGTTCGGACTGAGTTTTCTTGGACAGTATTTTAACGGATTCCGAATTCTTCCAGGCAGAAACGTGGTGACGTGGAGGAAGGTAGAAGATTACTGACAGCATCGCGACTATATCGCGATTTTTTTTACAGACCAGCACATCAAGCTACAACAATCTGTCAAATTTCTTTAATAGATTTTCAACTTTATCACTGAAGCATTAGGGTCAAGATTGTTTGGGAAAATTTGACAGTTTCGGGTAGCTTGATGTGCTGGCGTCTGTACATATTGTATCTCTACTGAATCGTTGCAAAAACTCGTGGACGACCTACACTCCACCTACACTATTAATGACTGTTCAATTTAATATACAGAATATTATCTTGCATTATATTGAATAATGTCAATACAAAGGATCAACTGTATTGACACTCGAAATATAAGTCAAGAACGTGCATTACCCGATATCGGGTAGGTACACCCAAACCGCTAATAGTATTTGCCAGAAATCATTTGATGTTACTCAACATTATACCCTAAAATAAAGACGGTTAAATATGCAATCGTTTGGCAACAGTGCAGCAGTACAATAACTTGATATAATTGTTCAAGCTGTACAATTACTCATACCAGTACCTATATGCTTCGTTTAGTATGCAACAGTAATTAGTTGTGCATAAATCGTAGGCAGTCCATTGGTTTCTGAGTATGCCTTATGCGTAAGAGCTTACATGACGCTATCCTTTCGATTAGGGAATTTGTAATAAGTAATTTGGTGACTTTTATAAAATAATAATATAATAAAAATGTTTCGAAAAATTCACCACCTAATCCTAAGACTCGAACCTATATTCTAAGTACTTCTGAAGTAAACTTCCTCCACTCAATCGCCATGACAAATAAAAAAAACCCTCGTATAATAAATTGGCTACAACTGTCCATTTAATTAGTTAGAGTGGAGGAAATGTCTCACAACCGGTTTGTAAAATTAGTAGCTGAAACGTCATATTTGCCTTTCAAACGTGACGTTTCAGCTACTGTTGGCAGCTAATTTGACAGTTAGTTAAAAGTAGATCCGTTATTGAGACCGACCGTTAGAATATAGGGATTGATCCCTTGTATACGAACAGCCCCGGATCTACGATTTATCCGAACCGGGGCAGATTTCTTTTTTTTTCTTGAACATACATGGGAAACCATTGGTTCTGGATATCGAAGGGCAATTTTTTATTTTTTACTTTTTACAAAAATTAATTACAAACACAACATTTAATATTTTCGATGTTTCTTAACAAATTACGAATTTGAGTTACAAAAACCCTATGAATATCAAACCCGCCACAAAGCAAGGGGCACCATATTATTCAAATATTTGAATAATTTGGCCCCCCTTGAACTTGCCGCATGGCGCACGTTCCCGGTTTGCCCCCCCCTCGATCCGGGGCTGTATACGACTGCTGGCAGGTCAAATTGCTCTTTCTTAATGCTAATAGACGCAAACATGCATTATCACTACATAGTATAAAACAAAGGCTGTCTGTCTGTCCCTATGTATGCTTAGATCTTTAAAACTACGCAATGGATTTTGATGCGGTTTTTTTAATAGATAGAGTGATTCAAGAGGAAGGTTTATATCTATAATACATGCATAATATAGTGGAGAAACACTTATAATTTTTGAGGTTTCTAATGTGATGTCGTATATAAACACATTTTTTGCGCTGACATTGCAAACGCTGGCTGAACCCTACGAGATAGATCAAAATAATGTACTATAGTATTGTACACCTTAAAAAGGTCTACAAAAACGTCCGCGATTGTGTATGTCTATCTCTTAGGGATAATTCACAATAACCATTTTTTATCCTTTACTTTTTACGAGAAATAATGGCTTATTTACGAAGCGATTTTAAGCAATACAGCATTAATCCTTATCCAATTAAGTACCTTAAATACATTGTGCATTTAATATAGATCAATATGGCCTTTTACAGCATGTAATTTAAATGAATATTTTCGAAGATATTACAGATTTAAAATGCAGAGACGACATTCTGTAGTATATTTAGTATCAGCATTGCACCCGTGCGAAGCCGGGGCGGGTCGCTAGTTTCTATTAAAGCAATTATTGTAATCGGAAACATGATTTGAATGGCCCAATTAATCAGCGACTTATCTTCAATAGTGCCCTTTTTCGTGTGTTGTCCTTTAAACACAATCTTAGCTAAGATAATATTAAAGATAAATGCAAGGTCAACGCATCACAATTCGGATAACAATTCAATTTTGTGCATAGATTTAAAACATGGATGTATAATGAATGAGGCTTGAAAGGAGGTTTATATTGAGAAGTTGGTGAATAGATAAGAATCGAAGAAGAACTTGTAGCGCCGACCCCAAATAATGGCAAGAGGATGATGATCAGGGTTAACTTCATCAATCGAAACCCAGAAGAATTGCAAAACTTGTAGTAGGGAAGACATCTTGCTCGCAGAACAGATTGCCGATGGGGCCAAAGGCTGGAGTGGCGACCGCGTAACAAAAGACGCAGCGATGAAAGGCCTCCCGCAAGGTGAACCGATGACGTGGCGAGGGTCACGGGATTCCGCTCGATGCGAGCAGCTTAGGACCGATCGATGTTGCGCTTGGGGATGCCTATGTCCAGCAGTGGACGTCTTCTAGCTGAAATGATGAAGATGATTCTCAATCAAAATAAAGAATCTATACTAATATAATCAAGCTGAAGAGTTTGTTTGTTTGTTTGAACGCGCTAATCTCTGGAACCACCAGTTTTTGTACATGATAGCCACATTCACGATAAAGGCTGTAGGCTATACGTGAATGTTTCGGATTAAGCGGGAGGACACGCCCGGGTGTCAGCACTGTGAGGATCGCCCGGAGGACACGGTGGAGCATACGGTGGAGGTCTGCCCTGCTTGGGCGGAGCACCGCCGTGTCCTCATCGAGGCGATCGGCGGCGGCGACCTCTCGCGTCCGGCCCTGGTTGAATCCATGGTCCGGAGCGATGAGGCTTGGGAAGCGGTCACCTCCTTCTGCGAAGCAGTCATGCTAGCGAAGGAGGAGGCGGGCCGCGCGAGGGAAAGGCAAGGCCTTCGCCCCAACCGTCGCTACAGGAGAAGACGCCCCGGGCGTCGGGAGTCGCAGGGCGATCCCCGGCCACCATAGGCGCGGGCCTGCGGACGGCGAGCGTTGGGTGGCTCGCTGTCCGATCAACACCAGCCCCGGGTCGATGGCGCGTTGTGTATCACGCGCGCCTCAAGGAGATGTCAGCAGAGAAGACGGGGCCCGCTAGGGCCAGAGCCTGCCAGGGTTGCGGAATTTGTTCGAAAGAGTCACCGCGGCCCTGGAACGCAAAGGGCTTAAGAAGGAACACGGATGGGTTTTAGTCAGTAAGAGTCTGACACGCCCTTCCGCTCCACCCAGAGCGGAAGAAGTCATTTGATGATTTCCCATCCTTTACGTGAACCGAAAACACGGGATATGCGCATACGATGTCGCGGGCAAAAGCTAAGAATAAAGATAAAATAAAACAATTAAGTAATTAATGTTGCTTAGAAATTGGTTTATGTAAAGCCTAATTTAGTGATAAAAGTAATCCACTCTACTTACTGGCAGTAGTATGCTATCCACGTACACTAGGCTTATCATATCTGGAATCTAAATCTCTTTTTCAAACAATACACATGTTTCTTCTATTTATATATCGAAGGACAAGCAATGAAGTGTTAGAACTTAATCGACGATAATATTATGTAAATAAAACTTTTTTCTTAGATATTTCGTTGTAGCTACTGAGGCCCTACCATGAAGTCTTAAAACGATCATGATTCCGCTCTAAGAGAGAGAGAGAGAGACGGAGCTATACATAGCGAATAGCACTATCCCTTTTACATCATCGGAATTGGATGGCATTAGCACCTGATAACAAAACTTTTTCGTGAAGTCAAAGTGTATCAATTTGTTTTGTTATTTTTTATTATATTATAAATAATAATGTTTAATGTTTATTGAAATATAAAGTGTACATATGGTTCAATATTATATATTTTTATATTGGCCTATAATAGTATTATAATAATCTGGATAAAAACTATGGTATGACAAGTATAACATTACAGTTAAAAAAATTAAATTCTGAAGGCAATATAGTGCGTTGCCCGATCTAGGTTTATTTAAACCTGTGTTTCAGGCCATCTCTCTACGACGGTACTTTTTAAATAGGACAGTCAATTAATTAAATTAACATATATTTTCAATATCCAAGTAGGAACAATGTTTTGCGCTCTTTTATGATAAACTATGCTTATGGTATGTATTTATAATTAAAACTAAAATTATTATAATATTAGGTTAGGTAAATACAGTTAAGTCAGCTACTTTATTTCAGCACCTCTAGTAGTTTTTCCGTGTCCGAGTAATTAAGTTTTAATTATGATTTCTTGTAAAATGTATCACGACACCAGAGGAAACTGATTGCGTACTTACTTGTAAATGGTTAGGTGTTTACCTATAGCAGTGATTTTCTTATCATTATTACTATAGAAAATGCACATATTATTGCCCTGACTTTAGATACCTTTTGAGACCAACAAATTGCAAAAGCAAGATCTTGGGATTTCTATATGTTTAATACCTCAGTTAAAACTAACTACAGTGGAAACCGTTTATTATGACTCCGGTTATATTGACCAACCGTTTACCATGAAGTAAATACAGTGCGAAGTTTGGTTTTCACATAAGTCTTTATTAAAAGTTCGGATACTATGAACAAACATGTCGCTTATGAACATGTCGCTTATTATGACCTATTTTTAAGGAATTATGTTCAGTTATAGTGAGTGACATGATTCCTAACACCTTCACTAGTTTTTGAGAACATTCCCAACCGTATCCCTGCGACGACACATTGTGCAATTTGAATAGTTTCTCTCTATTACACTAAATTTCTCACAAAAATTGGTAGTAGTGTAGTTAGCTTAGGAATATGCTTTGTATGACGTTCGTTTAGTATGACGTGTTTTTCACTTCCCTTCGATGTCATTATAAGCGGATTTAACTTTACATTATTTGGTTAGAATAATGTTTTCCGTTTCCTACTTTGATAAAGAGAGGCAATAGATAGGCACAGCTTGTCTTAACTGCTCCTAAAAATTCTAAAGAATCTATATATATAATTTTACAGAAGGTCCCAAAATAGTGCCCGAGAGGACACCGCTTCGATATTTTCGCTCACAGCAGCGACCCACACATTTCCTTAATTTTATTTATGAAACGTAAACTTCCATATACTAACAAATAATATGCACATGTTGTCGCGTTATAAATAAATATACATTCACCTGGAACGGCCACTTCTTGCCAAGTTATGCGGTCTGTAGACAAGAATGTTGTACAAGTCTACAATATAAATAAATGGCTGCTAATATTGTCAACTAAAGATTGTTTGTTCATTCTATATTTTATAGGTGATACAATCAGGGTGTACATCGCATAAATATACCCATTATTATCTACATTCAATCGTTTATATGTCTGATGAAAATTGTCAACCCCTATTTACACTGTAATTGCCTCCTCTATTTTTGAAGTCTTTACGGGTGCCGCATACAACTCGCAAAAAAAAAAACGACATGTAAAATAAAATATATATATATTAAAAAATATATATATATTCTATTTTATTTATTAGGTCTACAAACAAAAATAAAACATTTGTTTAAACTTTACACTGTGCAACAATTACTTAAAGGTAAACACCACGTGAACAAAAATAATATTAATATTATAATATGGCGAAGAATCAATCCAGATTTCAGCACCGCGTATTTATCATGTGTTATCCATTTTAGTTAGCTTTGCATAATAATATATTTTTTCATTATCACATGGGCTAAGAAGAATCTGATAGTACCTGTTCAGACATCTGATAGATTAATCGTCTTTTTGCATGAGAAAGGCGATAATTTTGAGGGCAAAAAGAGCCTTTATTGATATCTGGGGTAACAAAATTAACACGTTACAAACCACGGCAGATGCTAGTAAATTAGATGTAAACAACTATTAATCTTATCTCACGTGGGGAATATTTCCATTCGATAACTGAGTTAGCCAACCACTACAATTATTTAGACCGTTCTTCATTAGAACATTGTTCCATTTTCTTAACAACCGCCCAACATGAGTGGTCGTTTTTAAAAATCAGATTATATCGCAAAAATTATAAAGTTTTTTTATTGATTAATTTAAATTTCAATAGGATTCTTTTAGAATTTTGTTTTTATTTTTAAATCACGAAAATTTGTACAATAAACTTTTCCAAAGGAAGTTTTCATAGTTAACAGATTTTTATCATAACACCGCCATTTTATCCCTCCCGCAGTATCGTTAGTTAAACTGAACTGAACTTTAATCAAGTTAATTAATACCAGTTGTTATCAGTGACTGAACAACCAACGTACATGGACAACGCATGTGCTTCGCGTAGAACTAAAAGTGGTATTGGCTGAACAGCGAATTTCGTTGCCTGATAATGTAAATAAATTGAAAAATAAAAAGTGTTTCGCGCCAAAATATAGTGACATTTTGGTTAATTTTTTTTTCGGCATGTAAATTAAATTTAAAGAGTTATTTTATTTATTTGGCTGTTTTCAATAATGGAAGTCGCTCCGCACCTGAACATAAATGCAGTACAAGTACTGTATCTTGTTGGAATGCAGCATTTCGTTAGTATTATTTCTTTAACTTTTATCTACTTAAGTGTGCCACATAGCTCCTGTGATAAGACTTGCATTCGATGTGATATCGTTTAGAAGTAATCTGTCAATGGTTATCAATATTGCCACATTTTTGCGTACAGTCGAGTCGGTCCTTAGGTACTTAAACTTTGTTGTTCTGGTATATTTTTTTAATTTATTTATTCAAGCTACATAACTTGATAGATTTCGCAATTTCCTTGATGGGTTTTAACTTAATGTGCCTATAATAATAAAATAATAATATTTATTAATAAAGACAACTTTTGGTCCACAGTAGTTGTTAGTAGCACTTAAAACTATGATAATTAATTTTAAAAATATGACACACTAATTGAAATGGGATTGAATTGTTCTATTAATTTAAAATAAACAATAAATAGAATAAAATAAAAAAAAAACTTAAGAATAATTAATAAATTCAAGTCGTCAACGAATAAAATTAAAATGTCAATAAATTCAAATAATTTAAAATACAATAACAATAACCTGCCATATAATAATCTTTTTATAATCATTTAATAATCTTATCTGCCCTTGGTGGACTGTTAGATAATTCTTAAGGCATTAAGTCCGCCTTTGTATGTACCTTTGTGTTCCATGAAGTTTAAATAAAGAAATCTGTCAACTCATTAACTAGGTACATTAAAAAAAAACAATAAAGCATCGTGCAGCGCAGTTTATCACTCACTGTAAGTTTATCACTAAGAACTAAACGACAATTATAAAAAGTGTTAATTACCTACATTTTGACCTACATTTGACTGGCCTGTTGGTCGAGTGGTTAGTGACCCTGACTGCTAAACCGGAGGTCGTGGGTTCGATTCCCACACAGGACAAATCTTTGTGTGATGAGCATGATCATTTGTTCTGTGTCTGGGTGTAATTTGTCTATAATATGTTTGTATTTAGAAATATATAAGTATGTTTATCAGTTGTCTGGTTGCCATAGCACAGGCTCTGCCTAGTTTGGGATCGGATGACCGTGTGTGAGTTGTCCCAAGATATTATTATATTATATTATTATTATTTATTTTTTCCTCTTTTTGAGTTCAAATTTTTATTATAAGCCATTCGTAATTTTTCATTTTCATTAGAATCATCCAGACTTTTACAGTTATATAGTTCGCATAGGATAGTGGGTAGTAAGTTCGCTTCTTATTATTATAATACTAGCTTTCGCCCGCGACTTCGTACGCGCTTATCCCGTTTTTTCACGTTCTTGTAGGATTACTATAGCATTCCTCATGAATGTGGCTATCACATTCAAAAATAATTTTCCAAATCCGGCTGGTAGTTCCAGGATTAGCGCGTTCAAACAAACAAACAAACTCTCCAGCTTTATTATATTAGTATTAGTATAGATTGAATCTGCTACTGTAAGCCATTATTAATGTTAGGCAAAAGTGGATAGCAATATTTAAGTTTCTATCAAAACAGCTTTTTACGATTGAAATATCTCGACTAAATCAAATCGCTTAGTAGGGTTACCTACTAAGCGAATTGATTTAGCACACACACACACACACACACACCCTCACACACACATATCATCCCTCGTTATTGACTAATATAGTAATATTTAAGTCAATAACGGGGGATGCTGTGTAATATGTTTAATGGAAAATCTTCCAACGTGGTGTGCAGATCTACTGCTCAATATTGTTGTAGTACCAACACAAACAAACTAGATTGTCCTATCAGTACAATTTTATCTGATACCATTGTTATTATCAAGAGTTTTAAATGTCTATCTATTGTGTTCAATTTGAATCACAGGACTTGTGTTTGTCCTTAAAAGTAAAAGAGTCCTGAATGTGATATGTATTCAGCTTTATTTTCATAATTCTTTGAAATTATTGAATGATTTTCCTTATAATTTTATAGTGTAATTTACCGAGTAATTTTAAAAGGAAAACCAAACTAAACGTTATATTCCTAATACAAATACAAACATATTTTTACCTGAATAAGTATAAATTATTCGCGATAAACCGGTCGATTCTGTAAACATATTGAAGTGAAGGCTTGGATAAAGTGATCAGGTCAGCTGTCAATCCATACAAACAAGATGGAATGACAGCTCACCTCGTGATCACGTGACATCTTGATTATATGGATTGACAGCTCACCTCGAGATCACTTCACCCAAGCGTTCACTTCGACAAGTTTACAGAATCGACCGGCTGCTTCGAGCCCGATGTGGGGTATACCCTGGAAAGCCCTTATATAAACTTCTTAACTAATATTGTAAAGAGGAAATATTTATTTGTTTGTATAAATTTTTGTTTGTTACGGTTTGGCTCAAAAACTACTGAACCGTATTGAAAAATTCTTGGGCTATTAGAAAGCTACATTATTTACTTAAAACATAGGCTATATTTTATTTTATCGTAATCCCTGCGAAAATTGTAATAATGTAGCCCAAAGTAGCAAACTTTTGCCTAATAAATTCATTATTTGGCGTGCGCTGAGAAAAGCTATTAATGATACATAAAAATAATGTACTACAAACAAAACCAACCGGTTCGATTCCTGACAAGGAAAAACGATTTTTCAAAAATCCAATAAAGCAGTTTCAATTTTCATTAGAATCGGCCTCGAGACTCCTTTCAGTGTTTTTCGATTTTCCTCATAGTTTCAGATATGGCCATCCACGGACACTTTAAAAAATCATACTTTATATAAGGGGTCATTGAAATAGGTAACTGTAAACTTATCAACTCTAACCAGTTCTTTCCTAAATTTTGATGAAAAATAGTTGGAGCATCAATTTTTCATTCACGATTTATACGGGATAGTAAAAGTTTTTTTATTGATGAGTACAATGTGAACCCTTGAAAAGTTTTAAGTTATTTAATTACACTATTTCTCAATGACAAATTATAAATCTGTCTTCACTTTTTTCCTTAGATAATGGAGGAGTTCCGTGACATGCCGGCCAGCTTCGGCAACGACCTTCCGCCCGAAGGCCTGCGCGGCTTCTTGGTAGCCGGCGAGCCGAACGACGGCTGCGCCCCCCTCCCCAAGCCGCCTGCCACAGTGGACAACTTCACTGGGAAGTGGATCGTGCTGCTAGCCAGGTAACATACAAACACGACGAGCATCTGCTTGACGGCTGCCAGGTTAAAAAAAAACAACGGGTTGCACTCCGTGCCGGCAGAAGTGGACTCTTGAACATTAACGTTGTGCGTTTTTGATATTTTGGAATGGTTAGGGAATAATTTCCCACGAATTGCTTTAATTATCAGTATAAAAGTACTATCATTTATGTGGTAAAATACAATATTCATTTATTGCGCTGTCGTACACAAACATGACAATTTATATTAGGTACATTAAAAATGTAACACTTCACGGCGGTCTACTCTCCCTCCGTCTTACGAATTTTCGATCAGGTCACGTGTCCTGACGCGAGTTTAACATTTTTTACCCATCCCAAAAAGTGCACAACGCCGCTAAAGAAGTTTTCACTTAAAAAAAAATCAGACTTCACCGCCTGCGTTAAACATGTTTATGCCAAGTCTTTGTTCCTTAAAACTTAGAATATTCGACTTCGTCACATTGCTCGACCAACCTTTGAGTAGGTATTGGATGGTCCTAACTTATACTCATGATAGGTAATTTGATAATGAGGAAAACATTTATAAATATCCAACATACTAACAAGAATAATTGTATCTATAAATATAAAAATGAACCCCTATTTCTCCTGGTCACGCTATAACTTGAGAACGGCGGGACCGATTTGGCTAATTCTTTTTTTGTTTTGTTCGCCAGATTACAGAGAAGGTTTAATTAAAAACAGGTAGGTAAAAAAGTAGGTAGGTAGGTATGTATGTATGTAGGTAGGTACGTAGGGTAGGGTAGGTAGGTAGGGTAGGAAAGTAGGGTAGATACAGTAGGATAGGTAGGGTAGGTAACGGTTGACGGGAGCGAAGACACGGGCACAGCTATACTCTATCCGTTTAGGTAGTTAACTAAAGGTAAACAATCTTGATGTAACTTTTTACTTAAAAACTCAGTTTAAAAATAAAATGCAAGTAAAAACCAAAGTAAATACAACAGTAACGAATACTAAATCAATTGAACCATAAGTTTGAAAAGTAGTTTATTTGTTTAATATGAATTTGTGTAAAAAGACACATCAAGATTGTTTACCTTTAGTTAACTACCTAAATGGATAGAGTATAGTACTAATATCATAAAGCTGAAGAGTTTGTTTGAACGCGCTAATCTCTGGAACTACCAGTCGGGTTTGTAAAAGTATTTTTGTATTAATGTGGTTATCATATATTTTTTTTAGCCTATGCTGCATATACGGGATATGCGCGTACGAAATAGCGGGTAAAATAGTGTATTATAAATGGTGTAGAAAAGTCGATGTTTTGCCAATTGTCTAAAAGCTAAATTTCGGGCGCACGTCAATAAATATTATCCGTGCGAAACCGGGGCGGGTCGTTAGTTTTTAAATAAGTCTAAATTGCCATTGGTTAAAGTGAATTAACACTAGGTCTTCATCGTGGTCTCTCTAATGGCTACAATAATTATGCATATTTCGCGGATGATTTTACCGCCCGCGGCTCCGCCCGCGTGTGTGTCGAAAATTATCCCAAGGGAACCTCCCACTTCGGAGCTCCCGAACTCCCGAGACAAAAACTATCCTATGTCCTTTCCCGGGACTCAAACAATCTCTTTACCAAATTTCATCAAAATCCGTCCAGCTGTTCGCGCGTGAAGAAGTAACAAACATACACACACACTCACAAACTTTCGCCTTTATAATATTAGTGTGATAGTGTGATCTGCCACCTCATGTCTAGGCCACATAAGTAGCTATCCGTGGGAGGTGGACAGGTGCACATGTGGGGCGGTGCAGGAACCTGCACCCATCGCGCTGCACAACAGCTAGTGAAAGTTTACAATATAATTGCTACACCAATCTGAATCATCGATAATTATAATGCACTTCATACGAGAAGTGTCTCTCCGACGTCACAATACGCATGTTGAACGATAACACCGTTTAGTGATAGTTACATTAACAAACATAGTATCACAAACGGGCTTCAGTACTGGTCGAGCGATGAGCTCGTTTAGTGGAATATTTCCTTGATAAAGTAGCCAGCTATTAAGTTTAAATTGTAATTTGTTATGAAACCAACTATCTATCTTAGGATGTTACACCAATCGATCGATATACTTTGTCTCTGTCATCTATGACCTAGACTAGAGTCAAGAGCAAACCCATCTCAAATTAAAAAAAAAAAGAAAAACATGCGGGGCAGTCTTTGGGGAGTGCCGATGGAAGTGAAAACTAAGCGAAAGCTAAAGCGTTCGGTGACGATGACGCGAGTTCCATGATTTATGTTCACCCAAAAAGTACACATAATATACACAGTATACATATAGCTCATGGAAAGCGTTCGGTGACGATGACGCGAATGCCATGATTTTTGTTCACTCATAAAGTGCTCAAAGCGCCTAAAGAAGTTTTCACTTCAAAAAATATCCATAGACGTTGATCGATTGGTAGCTTTTACTGATCGACGGATACCGGGCGATAAACAATTGATCAACCGTCGATCGTCGACTGATCCATTCTACCATCGAACGACGATTTTGTCCCTACGACAGAGTTTGAAAACAAAAGGTGAAAAAAAAAACATAGAGCCGAATTAATAACCTCCTTCTTTTGGAAGTCGGTTGAAAATAGTAGAGCGTTATCGGGCAACATGTGGTCTTCGTTTAAAGTTTAATAGGCTTACCATGATGCATGTGCACCATGAAATGTAAACGGTATTGATGTCATAGACTAGCTCGATTAGTTTAGCTAAAAAAAATTGTCGTCGGAATAAAGACGTCTCTTGTAACTTGTCCGGCTTAGAGAACCGAAGTAAGTCTTTTTGTCAGAAACGAGGACTGTCCATATTGTACAACTTACCTATATTAATATTATATGAATATAAAAATCAATTGCTGTTCGTTAAGTCTCGCTAAAACTCAAAAATGGCTTGACCGATTTGAATTATTCTTATTTTGTTTTGTTCGCCAAGAACAGGGTTTAAAAACCAAAAAAAAAAAATAGGTAGGTCGGTAGGGTGAGTAGGTAGGTAGGGTTGGGAGGGTAGTCAGCTGACGGGAGCGCAGCCGCGGGCTCAGATTGTTGTACAGTAAAATTTTGTGTCCACTTTTCACTGCAACTCAATCACCATCCTAACTTGGGGCCCGAGATGAATCGGTCTTACGGACAATTACTTTTTTTAGCCTTAAGTATCCAAAAAGACCCATTCCCCTCCTTCCATCCTAATTGCTTCAAGGAATTATTTTCCCACACCACCTCGAACCAGCCCTCACGGTACTCGTCCTGTTTCTGGACCAATTTAAACAATGACACTTTTAATGAATTTTTGTTTTTCCTCAATCAGATACAACTGCAGTTTCGAGGTGAAGGTGCGCAATGCTCAGGCGGCTGGCTACGACTGTGCCATCGTGCACAATGTCAACTCCAGTGAACTCGGTGAGTAAGCGCACTAACGGCCGGTCTCAATCATGTTTGCCTTTGTAACATGACGTTTCAGCTGCTGTTGGTAGCTAATTTGACAGTTGGTTAAAGGTAGAATACGTTATT
Organism: Mamestra configurata; assembly: GCA_002192655.3. Lineage (NCBI taxonomy): Eukaryota > Metazoa > Arthropoda > Insecta > Lepidoptera > Noctuidae > Mamestra > Mamestra configurata. Next base: position 529,648 of record NDFZ01005325.1, read on the forward strand.
GAAACCGGCCGTAATACAGTATGACCTTTAGCCAACTGTCAAATTAGCTACCAACAGTAGTCGAAACGTCATGTTTGCCTTTGTAACATGACGTTTCAGCTGCTGTTGGTAGCTAATTTGACAGTTGGTTAAAGGTAGAATACGTTATTGAAACCGGCCGTAATACAGTATGACCTTTAGCCAACTGTCAAATTAGCTACCAACAGTAGTCGAAACGTCATGTTTGCCTTTGTAACATGACGTTTCAGCTGCTGTTGGTAGCTAATTTGACAGTTGGTTAAAGGTAGAATACGTTATTGAAACCGGCCGTAATACAGTATGCGCACTAACACTTGATAGCAAATATTATGTTGCTTGACGCGTACTGTAAAAACATGCAATTTTAACTATTGGGTAGCGAAAATTAATTTTAAGTAATAAATTCCAATCATTAAGGAGTTTTTTTCATCGTTATAGATCATTTAGTTTAAAAGTTGCACCGTTTTGTTTACACTGGGGTCACAGTATCGAACAAAATTTTTAAAAATTCCATAAAAAATATAAATAAATATTTAGTTTTTCTTAAATATTTTTGCCGTCGATAAAATTAAGCATAGATTCCTTCATTTCGATATGTGCACATTATAAAGACTCACACTGTATTATGGTTACACATACACTGAGACCGATCTATTGGCATGCTAGTGGAAGTTCAGAATTTTAGTTCTTCAATGACAAGGGCAAAGACCTCTGATTCTTGCACCACTGAATGGGCAAAAGAAAACCTATCCTTTTCGAGGCGGGGTTTTGAAGGTGCATCCCCCTGAAAATAGTCCTGCCGGCGCCCATGGCGGTCATTTAAACTATGTATAGAAAGAAACATCGCGTAGTAATCGATAGCAGAAGTACGCATAACAGTTAAATACTGATAGTAACGTGTTAACTCGGAGCGGGCGAAAAAACATGTCGGGGCGAGGTAGGTATTTCGAGCTCCCTTCGCTCGGCCTTGCACCCGTGTTCTTTAGTTGTATTCTCTGTGTGAATGGGCAAAAGAAAACCCATCCTTTTCGAGGCGGGCTTTTGAAGATGCACCCCCCTTAAAATAGTCCTGCCGGCACCCATGGTCCATAGCCCACGGCATTTAAATTTAAGGGCTACCCCTTAAATTTAAACTTTGTATAGGAAGACACATCCAGTAGTAATCGATAGCGGAAGTATGCATGACAGTCAAATACTGATAGTAGTAACATGTGAACTCGGAGCGCGCGAAAAAAAAAGACGAGGTATAGTTTCATCAACCATTTATGGTCATAGTTGCATAACATAACGAAACATGACTTTCAAAATATCTCCAATTTCAAATTGAGAATCACCAAAGACAAAAATGTATCTGCCATTTTTATAGAGCAGTTGAACTTATCCTCCTTTTATACTTTCTCCCGCGGCCATCCTTGCAAGATTCCTCGCACATTGACTGAATTATCTGCGCCACTATAGCATTACTTTGATAAACTTGTTTTCGAGCGGTCGCAGGAGGCGTTAACTCGTCGCAATTTATTTTTATTACATTTTAATTAATTTAATTTACAATGGAAATAATCTGTGAACTGTTTTTGTTCCTAGTAAGTAATAAATCAGTGTTTTTTTTTTCTGTGAGAAAATTTTGCAGTGTTTGTGAAATTCTGTGGATGTGATGTGTTTGTTGTTCTTAGTAAAATCCATGGATTCCATGAGGGTTTTGTAAGTGCGTGAATAAACAATAACAATTCCCATCAGGTGGACTGTCGTCGTGACAGCTTTTTGTTTAAAAATTTAAAGTTCTTATTTCACAACATTTCACAAATACTTACCGGGGACTTATAATATGTTTGAGGCTAGTGCACGGTTTGAACTGGTCGTTTCCTATGGAGAAGAACCGGCAAGAAACTCCACGGTTAATCTTTAAAATAATTGATTGATTTTCTAACAACGTTTAGGCTTAAGGGCCCCTTTGCCGACGACGACATTGAGCACTGCGATACTCTCTGCATGTTTCCGATTTCAATAACATTCAGGTTTTAAATGAATATTTTCAATCACCTTAACTTATTTGTATTTCGGTAGCACATCTAAGGCAGAACCGTAAACTTTTTTTGTATCTTAAGATTATGTAACTGCACTAATAAATTAAAGTAGGCTGAGTGCCAGCACTTTTTGGACATACAATTACATAAAGACGGTCTCCGAACACGTTCGACCCTCAGCACTTTCTAGAGCTTTAGCTGGGAAGAAGTGGCACCACAAACTTTCCAGCACTTGCCCATAAGTCAGTCAAAAGAAAATTCTATCGATGCCTAGGAAGAAAATAAATAAACAGTTCAAATACTCCCAGCAAATATTGACGCCTTGTACACTTGCACTCAATTGAGATAAAAATAAGTTCCCTAGTCAATCTATAAATAGAACGGAAAAATATAACCTTATCGCCCTGTTTGCAGTGTAAACAAATGCTTCCAAGTTAGGGGCATAGGCCCTTGCTTTGTATAGGTACACTAAATAAATAAGGAAAACATTAACCATTCGTTTCTTAATTACTGTTCAATTTACTGCTGTCAAATATCGAGTGATTTCAAAGACAGTAATTGTTATTCATGTATAATGGGCAGGGCACATTGCTCTCAGAACAGATGGTCGATGGGGCCGAGTCTGGAGTGGCGACCGCGTACCGGAAGACGCAGCGTTGGAAGGCCTCCCACAAGGTGGACCGACGACCTGGTGAGGGTCGCGGGTAGCCGATGGATGCGAGACGCCCAGGACTGGGGGAGGCCTATGTTCAGCAGTGGATGTATTTCGGCTGATATGATGATGATGATGAATTGTTATTCAGTCAATCAATAATTATCTGTTTTGAAGATCTGGTTTTAAGGAAAGATGAACTTTCATAAAGACTCAGAAAGTTATGTGGATCCCAACACACCAAAGCCAATACTTTGTAAATAAAATTTGTATTGCGTTAAATTACTTCACAAACACGTTCATAATATTATAATTTACTTATCTAAATACGGTGAAATAGAACAGAAGAAGTCTTCCATACAATGAGGGCTTTTCACCCGACATTTAATGGAAATACAATGTCAGCTATTCACCCGACATTGTATTTCCATACAATGTCGGGTGAAAAGTAAATTAACGATCGCAGTTTCAGGGCCAGTGCATCCCTGTAGACGAGACGGTAGTGAATATCAAATTATTATCAAAGCATATTATTACTTATCTAATCTAGATAAAGTGTATATTTCGGGGGTAATCCCCATCAATGCTGCATTACTCTGGTCGCTCCCCGTGCATTGGAATTTAGACCTTACCTGATAAAAAAAACTTAGTTTAAAAAATAATCATTTACTGTATCGTCTACGGCCTGCGATGAAAAAAAAAAGTCCCGAATACGCCATGAATGACGATGACACACGCGAAAAAAAACCGCAAGTAACATTACCGGATACCAATTTAATCTTTACGGTCAATGGTGGCGCTGTACGTCAAGGCCGTTTCACACCTAGCTGTCATATTCAATACATTTACAATTATAGTTACACAGTCCTTCACAGTTATTTTACCTCTGACTTTGTACCTTATGGCTATGGGAATAAAGATCACTGTGATGTAAAAGTAGAGGTAAAATAACTATGGATGGTCTGCACTTGAATCTTGTGCCGTGTGGTCAAAATCGGAACTAAAACACCTATCTTGAATTTTCCAATACAATTTCCAGACTATTTATATCTATGTATATCCAGACAATGTCATGCAAGGACCAAAATATCCTTGTAGCACTTAAGTTTCTTATTTCACCATCAGCAAATTCATGTGGTAATTCTGCCGCATTATTTCGTTTCACAGGTTGTGAATGATGTTTGTTTACCACCGTTTTTTGCAGAGACTATGTCGGCGAAAAACGCAGAGGGCATAGAGATTCCATCAGTGTTCGTGAGCGACCTCGCGGGGCTCATACTAGCCGACGAATACTTGTACACAAGCGGGTGAGTCAAAGACAATGTATTTAATGATAGATGTGACTTGTTTGCTATGAATTGTCGATGATAGTGATTTTAGTGTCTGTTTTTGTGAGCGCGTGGATTTGTTTGGATGTTTATGCAAAGTTGTGTGGGTAAGCGATTTAATCTTGTTGTGCAATTAAATTTTTTATTGATAAAGATTTTTTGGTTGTAATTACCATTGAGAAAAATACTCTGTTTATTTAATTTATTATATTTTTAAATGAAATTCATCAATTTTAGAAGGTGTAGTTATGTTGTGAAATGTTTGTTATTATTATGTTGCAATAAAGTTTTTCAATTCCCGGCTTTCGTAAGAAAGTTAACTTACTGCCCTTTTCTTTCTAAAGTAATCTAACCAACTGCCCTTATCTTTTTTTCTAAAGGAATCTCACCAACTGTCCTTTTATTTTTTTCTAAAGGAATGTAACCAACTGCTCTTTTCTTTTTTCTAAAGAAATCTAACCAACTGCCCGCCCTTTTCTTTTTCTCTTAAGAAATCTAACCAGCTGCCCATTTCTTTTTTTTCTAAAGGAATCTAACCAACTGCTCTTTTCTTTTTTCTAAAGAAATCTAACCAACTGCCCGCCCTTTTCTTTTTCTCTTAAGAAATCTAACCAGCTACCCATTTCTTTGTTTTCTAAAGGAATCTAACCAACTGCTCTTTTCTTTTTTCTAAAGGAATTTAACCAACTACCCTTTCCTTCTTTTTTAAAGGAATCTAACCAGCTGCCCATTTTTTTTTTTTCTAAAGGAATCTAACCAACTGCTCTTTTCTTTTTTCTAAAGAAATCTAACCAACTGCCCGCCCTTTTCTTTTTCTCTAAAGAAATCTAACCAGCTGCCCATTTCTTTTTTTTTGTAAAGGAATCCAACCCCAACTGCTCTTTTATTTTTTCTATTGAAATCTAACCAACTGCCCGCCCTTTTCTTTTTCTATAAAGGAATCTAACCAGCTGCCCATTCCTTTTTAAAATAATCTAACCTCTTTTCTTTTTTTAAAGAAATCTAACCAACTGCCCGCCCTTTTCTTTTTCTCTAAAGGAATCTAACCAGCTGCCCATTTCTTTTTTTTTCTAAAGGAATCTAACTAACTGCTCTTTTCTTTTTTTCTAAAGGAATTTAACCAACTACCCTTTCCTTCTTTTTTAAAGGAATCTAACCAACTGCCCTTTTCTGTATATGAATCCATTCTTCAAAGACATATTGAAATTATTTGTTGTTCAATATTTCAGTTTCTATATAATGGTGAACGGCGACCTCCCGTTCAACATCAACACACACCTGCTGCTGCCTTTCGCGATTGTTGTGGTGCTGTGTCTACTCGTCATACTTGTATTTATGGTACGTACAGTTGAACTTGGGCATAAGGTACACTTTGAAATGGAGTTATGATGGTTTGTAGTAAGGGTAATTTAGGGGTCTTTTGTGATAAAATATAAGTTAACACACATAAAATCACACTTGTACATTCCATAGAATGGTCAGAGAATAGAAGAAGGCAGTTATGGGTGAAATATAATTGTTTTACCCACTTTGAGCCAGTTTTGTTTAATTGACACTGGACAGCCCATTGCAAAAAAAAATCGAAATATTTTTTTTTATAATAGCCCTAATCGTTTGTGAAGTTCTCGATCATACAGTTCAGCTCAGTTTTTTTTTTGACTCTTTCGAACAAATTCCGCAACCCTGGCAGGCTCTGGCCCTAGCGGGCCCCGTCTCCTATGCTGACATCTCTTTGAGGCGCGCGTGGAAAACAACACGCCATCGACCCGGGCCTGGTGGTGATTGAACAGCGACAACGTTCACCGTCCGCAGGCCCGCGCCTACGGTGGCCGGTGATCGCCCTGCGACTCCCGACGCCCGGGGCGTCTTCTTCTGTAGCGGCGGTTGGGGCGAAGGGCTTGTCTCTCCCTCGCGCGGCCCGCCTCCTCCTTCGCTAGCATTACTGCTTCGCACCACGCGAAAACGTGCGCAAGGGGTCTCGCCTCTAGATCCCATGGCGATAATCCGGCAAGGAGGCTTGCCGCCTCGCCGGAGACCGTGCGGTATCCCCGGGGCAGCCGGATGGCCATGACCCTTTGGGAGGCATTGAGTTGGCGGGCTGGTCGCCCTTTCAATGTGAGCGCCCACACCGGGGCCCCGTAAAGGGCCATAGACCGCACGATCCCCGCAGAAAGCCTCCGGCAGGAGGCGTTTGGAGTTCAGCTCAGTTTAACCATCCACTATCGTCATAAATAACTTTTATGATAACACTTCCAGATAGTGAAATGCATAAAGGACCGTCGTCGCGCGCGTCGCCACCGGCTGCCCAGCCGCGCGCTGAAGAAGATTCCCACCTGCAAGTTCAGCAAGGGCGACCCCTACGACACCTGCGCCATCTGCCTCGACGACTACCAGGAGGGGGAGCGGCTGAGGGTGCTGCCCTGTGCACACGGTGAGTGTACACTACTAGTAGTACTCAGTACGACACCTGCCCAGCCGCGCGCTGAAGAAGATTCCCACCTGCAAGTTCAGCAAGGGCGACCCCTACGACACCTGCGCCATCTGCCTCGACGACTACCAGGAGGGGGAGCGGCTGAGGGTGCTGCCCTGTGCACACGGTGAGTGTACACTACTAGTAGTACTCAGTACGACACCTGCCCAGCCGCGCGCTGAAGAAGATTCCCACCTGCAAGTTCAGCAAGGGCGACCCCTACGACACCTGCGCCATCTGCCTCGACGACTACCAGGAGGGGGAGCGGCTGAGGGTGCTGCCCTGTGCACACGGTGAGTGTACACTACTAGTAGTACTCAGTACGACACCTGCCCAGCCGCGCGCTGAAGAAGATTCCCACCTGCAAGTTCAGCAAGGGCGACCCCTACGACACCTGCGCCATCTGCCTCGACGACTACCAGGAGGGGGAGCGGCTGAGGGTGCTGCCCTGTGCACACGGTGAGTGTACACTACTAGTAGTACTCAGTACGACACCTGCCCAGCCGCGCGCTGAAGAAGATTCCCACCTGCAAGTTCAGCAAGGGCGACCCCTACGACACCTGCGCCATCTGCCTCGACGACTACCAGGAGGGGGAGCGGCTGAGGGTGCTGCCCTGTGCACACGGTGAGTGTACACTACTAGTAGTACTCAGTACGACACCTGCCCAGCCGCGCGCTGAAGAAGATTCCCACCTGCAAGTTCAGCAAGGGCGACCCCTACGACACCTGCGCCATCTGCCTCGACGACTACCAGGAGGGGGAGCGGCTGAGGGTGCTGCCCTGTGCACACGGTGAGTGTACACTACTAGTAGTACTCAGTACGACACCTGCCCAGCCGCGCGCTGAAGAAGATTCCCACCTGCAAGTTCAGCAAGGGCGACCCCTACGACACCTGCGCCATCTGCCTCGACGACTACCAGGAGGGGGAGCGGCTGAGGGTGCTGCCCTGTGCACACGGTGAGTGTACACTACTAGTAGTACTCAGTACGACACCTGCCCAGCCGCGCGCTGAAGAAGATTCCCACCTGTAAGTTCATCTGCCTTGATGACTACCAGGAGGGGGAGTGGCTGAGGGAGGGAGTTGTATGACTGCACTTATCATCATCATGAGCCTCAGACAATCCACTGTTGGACATAGTTCTCTCCCATTTAACCTTTTATAATATTAATCTCGAGTTCCGAAAAGGGTAAGTAAGAAGATTATCATGCTTTAGGTGGGATTGGGCGGGTGACGTCAGCCGCGTGCACTG
>NDFZ01005326.1:24309-52946 GCA_002192655.3 Mamestra configurata
AACTAGCCCCCTCTACTTTCTAAGCACATGCTGTATATTTTGAATTTTGTAAATAATGTAAATACATAATTATGGAGAGTTATCGACGTATTTTTTTTCATCGATGCGTGGGATGACTGCAATGGAACCCATACTATCCCGACTGAGGATCACAGATCGTGAACCAGATTTTATATGATCGAACGGATTTACTTTATTTTAGAACGAATTGTCTGCCGTCTCGTTAAGCTATATCTAAATAGAAATCTATTTGAGGATACGAGTTTAGTTAGCAACACAATCTATGGAACAATCTCAGGAATGTGACGCGGGTGGCGAGTGTCGTGTACCTACATAACAGGTGGGGCAAAAGTAATCACCCTATTGGAAGACGCAATAACTTTTGCAAATAGCGGCGAATGTCAATTCTGTATCGACAATTTTGTGAAGTAAACAGATGCAGAATACACGTCAATAACCCATGAAACGCAATACTTCTCAAGAACGAGGAATAATTGCAATAATTTGTCTGTGGTATTGGCACAGCGTGGAATTCGTCGTAGATTTCCAGTTCGCCCGGCACCAACTCGACAAACACTGTGGCGTTTAGCCGCTCGCCTTGATGAAACTGGGACAGCACGAGATGTTGCCAGGCGTGGTCAACCCCGGAGCAGCCGCTCTGCTGAGAATATCGTTGCTGTTGCAGAAGATGTTGCAAATGTCCCCGGAGTATCGACTAGATGGCCTGCCATGCAAATGTGCTTAAGCAGGCGGTCCCTACGACGAACTTTGGTGAACGACTTGAAGATGTTCGCTTACAAAGTGCAGATTGCTTCAGCTGTTGGCTGTTGACCGCTAAACACGTGCCACCTACGCTCAAGCCATCCTGAATCTCCGACCAGGAGGAGGATGATTTTTCATCGAAAATCATCATGGGCGATGAGTCTCATTTCCATCTCCGGAAAGATAACGTGAGCAAGCAAAATTATCGTTTCTGGGGCAGCGAAAATCCGTGTATGACCCACGAAGAGCCCGTGCCAGACGGTTACTGTGGACGGCGAGCGCTACAGAGCCATGATCAACGACTTTTTCCTTCCTTCATTGTATGAATAAGAGAAAAGGGACTGGAGGATATGTGGTTCCAACAGGACGGAGCAACAGCGCGCACTGCACGAGCCACAGCCGATATTCTGAAGGAAGCGTTTCCGCGTCGTCCAATCTATCGTTTTGGCGATTTGCACTGGCCGGCCAGATCACTTGATTTGACCGCTCCAGACTTTTTTGTGGGGTACTTGAAGTTTCGGGTTTATAAAAACAAGCCTCAAACTCTTGAAGTGCTTAAATAGAATATCCGACAGGAATGCCAGAATCTATCGCCGGAAGTTCTGACACAGGTGATGGAAAATGCCATAAAACGAGCTCAATCAATCAATCGAGTCATCAATTCTGACGGCGGCCACTTGATCGATATAGTTTTCTCGACTTGATGAAGAAAAATCTAATTAATTAAATAAACATAATCCACAAATAGAACCAAAATTTTTCATTCCTAAAAAAAATTACAGCAAAACTACCTCGGATGATTACTTTTGCCACACCTTGTATAAGTTCTAATAGTTTGAGAGGTTGTTCATAAATATTTTTAAAAATAATTACATTAGCGCTAGTGATCGCTAAAATATATTCGACTCAAATGACTTTCGCGCAAGAGTACCGGATTTTTTTCGAACATGTTATCGCAACGAACTAGTTAAACAGTATTTTCACACAGTAATTACATGCAAGTTCGTTTAATTAACTTTGTTCCTATACAAATCCTTAACTAGGGTAAATTCCCGATGTTTATCCTTTGTTCAATGCACAGACACAACGGTTCCTACTGTTTTATTATATGTGTAGATAGATATTTGAAAGTGTACTTTATCATAATTATGCTTTAGTCACATCAAGCAACAGTAGTATCGCGTACTTTTATCAGTAAGTGTCAAAGGCTGTTTGAATGTATTTGTTAACGGTCAAGATCATGGAGCGGTTTTTTCGAAAACCGTTTGGCACTCATTAAATATGTTATTTTTCACAAAACGCATATACTACTTGATTACCCATGGCTTTTTGTAATATTTTGGAAGCTGTGCTGTGTCGGTAAGAGGGCAATGGGGCGCAATTTACCCGTAGGGATCCTTTTTAATTTAATATTCATGTGAAAATTAAATCTTGTCTTACTCAGTAGGTAGCGTAGGTACATACTAAGTGAGTGCATGATTGGTATCTGTGCAGACTGGCTAATTTATTACACCGGTGTAATAGGGGGTTAGTTGAAAGTCAAATACAAGGGTCTCACTTAGGCATATAAACACTACAATCTAAACCTAAACTGTACCTACGCAGCTACGGCATTTAGGTTACTGATGCTCGGCTACGTCGTCTTTGTATTGTTAATTCGTAATCTTAACCGGCTGTATCTCTTCCCATTTTTTTCTATATAAATGCATCATTTAACACAAGGATTGCCAATACGGGGCAAAGTCCGATCCTCCCTGGTAAGTCAAGTTCCAAAGGTATGTTTACAATAAAATGTGGTGTCTGAAGTAGCACGGTATCTTATCGCAGGATATCAGTGTAACTACTGATTACCAACAATCGGAAATTATGCTGTTTAGGTATTTGATAAGAAGATAAAAATAAAACTTTGTTCTTACAAGTAAGTAAAATAATGATTTAGGTGTTTCATAGACTGTACATAGACATAGATGGTAATGGTAGTATGTATGCAGGTATCTTCTAGTGTAATAGATTAAAGCGCTCGAATGCCAGCTCACCCCTACGAGGAGCCTCCAGAAAACAAGGAGGAAATGTCTCATTAATAGACCCGTCAATAGTCCAGTCAAATTACGCCGAAAATTAGGCTAACTTTGCAATAATTCTTATCTGATTGTTTACCCTAACGTATAGATAGAGTATAGGCCGGGAAGTATGTTAAAATGTATCTCTCAAAAACAAGTTATTTTATACTTTGTAGTGTTTTGTATTTGGAAGTCAGTTGTATTTTTTTGTAAAAAGCTTTTTTTTCACTTTTTCCAACCACTACTTCACATGTGCTTACCCCTTCACAGCGTACCAGCGTGATGTTATGTTATGAACTGGTGTAAACAAAAGACAGACATGAGATTTCAGCAATCCCAGTCCATTTGCTATGATTTATTGAGGAGTTCCGTTGCCTATCTCCGAAGTTCTTCATCAGATCTTCACCACATTGAAATGCGGCCACTCCGAGAAAGTACTCTTCAAAAAACTACCCAAATCGTTTCAAGTGTGCATATAAAATTTAAAAGTTCTCTCTATTTCTCCAGGATCCCATAATCAGAAGACTTGGTGATCATGGGACCACCTGGGAAGTATACCCTTTCAAACAATACAAAAAAAAATGCAAATCGGTCGAGCCAGCCATAAAAAAAGGCTCCTCCTTTTATTGAAGTCGGTTAAATAAGTTAACCCCCGCGTGTTTATTTTTAGGGTTCCGAACCTCTGTATGGTAAAACGGAACTCTTATAGAATCTCTCGGTTGGCTGTCTGTCCGTCTTTTCAGTTTTTGCTGAACTTAATTTAGGATTTTATGAACGTAATACAATGAATACACAAAAAAAAGAGCAGTAGTTTATGCAAGCTGAAATTTTAATGGTTGTATTCTCGCAGCGACATGAGTTTTCTTAGTGAGTAGTTGTAGTAGTAGTTAATGAAAAATAATAAATTTAAAATTACGAACTGGCAGAACTTCACCCGAGGTCTCATTTAATTTATTAAGAGCAAACGTTCCAGGTTGTACGGTTGAATTCCAATTCAAACATATCAACCCTATGACGGTTATAAAAGCTTTCCGGCAAATCAAAATCAAATTCAAAGACCGAAGACTTATGGGGAATGTCTGTCAAAGTGTGCACGTCCATAATTGAGACCATAGCACCATACTTGGCTTTAATATTCAATTTATGTGTAGACCAAGGAGTCTTTCCGGATATAATGAAATATAGTAAGGTTATACCACTTTTTAAATCCGGTGACAGTAAAGATGCCAATAATTATAGACCTGTATCCGTATTGCCGGTTTTCAGCAAGGTATTTGAAAAAGTGATGCTCAATCAAATGCTCATTCATTTTAACATCAATAAAATCTTACACGATCAACAGTATGGGTTTACCAAAGGTCGTTGTACGACTGACGCTGGTGTCACAATGTTAAAACACATATATACAGCGTGGGAAGAGGCGCAAGATGCCATAGGAATCTTTTGTGACCTCTCCAAGGCATTTGATTGCGTAAATCACGAAACCTTGCTCCTAAAACTAAAACATTACGGACTAGGTAATCTTGCTCTCAGTTTAGTGAAGTCGTACTTAAATGACAGACAGCAGCAAGTTCAAATAAACGGTGTTAATTCAAGGGGTTTAAAAGTCAAAATGGGGGTACCACAAGGCTCAATATTGGGTCCTTTCCTCTTTTTAGTGTATATTAATGATTTACTCCATCTTTTAAAAAACCAACCAAAGATGGTGTTATTTGCTGACGATACGTCCTTAATTTTTAAGATAGATAGACGTTCTACAAGTCTTGACGACGTAAATAATGCGCTACAGCAGGTCCAAAATTGGTTCACTGCGAATAATTTAGTATTAAATGGGAAAAAAACTAAGTGCATCAGATTTGCTTTACCGAATGTCAAAAGTAATACTTGCGACATAGTATTGGACAAAGAGAAACTTGAATTCGTCGAAGACACGGTTTTCCTAGGGATCACGCTTGACTCAAAGCTACAATGGGGTCCTCATTTAACATCTCTTGCAGGACGGCNCTAGGAATAGGAGATAGAAGAGATAGGAATCTTTTGTGACCTCTCCAAGGCATTTGATTGCGTAAATCACGAAACCTTGCTCCTAAAACTAAAACATTACGGACTGGGTAATCTTGCTCTCAGTTTAGTGAAGTCGTACTTAAATGACAGACAGCAGCAAGTTCAAATAAACGGTGTTAATTCAAGGGGTTTAAAAGTCAAAATGGGGGTACCACAAGGCTCAATATTGGGTCCTTTCCTCTTTTTAGTATATATTAATGATTTACTCCATCTTTTAAAAAATCAACCAGAGATGTTGTTATTTGCTGACGATACGCCCTTAATTTTTAAGATAGATATACGTTCTACAAGTCTTGACGACGTAAATAATGCGCTACAGCAGGTCCAAAATTGGTTCACTGCGAATAATTTAGTATTAAATGGGAAAAAAACTAAGTGCATCAGATTTGCTTTACCGAATGTCAAAAGTAATACTTGCGACATAGTATTGGACAAAGAGAAACTTGAATTCGTCGAAGACACGGTTTTCCTAGGGATCACGCTTGACTCAAGGCTACAATGGGGTCCTCATTTAACATCTCTTGCAGGACGGCTAAGTTCAGCAGCATATGCTGTCAGAAAAATCCGTCACTTTACTGATATAGATACCGCGATGCTGGTTTATTTTAGTTACTTTCATAGTATAATGTCTTACAATATCTTATTATGGGGACGAGCTGCAGACATCGAGTCTAAATTTATTCTGCAGAAAAGAGCCATCAGAGCCATATACCATCTTGGTCGGCGCGATTCCCTAAGGGAACTGTTTAAGGATATTAACATCATGACGGTACCTTGTCAATACATATACGAAAACATTATGTATGTTCGGAAAAATATTCATCTTTTTAATAAGATTAGTGATAGGCATAATTTTAATACTAGAAATAGGAATAAATTAGATCAACCCCGATTCAGATTGGCTAAAGTACACACTTCTTTTATGGGATATTGTATTAAGTTTTATAATAAAATACCACGTGAGATTCTCGAACTGAATGAGAAAAAATTTAAAACATGCATAAAACGCACTCTATGTAGACAGGCATATTATAAACTGGAAGATTATATCCTTGATAAAAATGCTTGGCTAAATGCCGGTCCTGCTCCACAGCCTCAGCCGCTTGGTTCCACTAGTTAGGTTTTATATTTGGAAGAGATGCTCACCCTCTTTTATGTCTAATAATAATACTATTCCGCATAATCTTATATTATGTTTGGAATAAACTTTTCTTTTTCTGTATTTTCAGATTGATATTCATAGTTTTATATAATTTAGAAGCAATTTTTATTTCAAGTTCTGTAAATGTGAGAACCCTGGACCATTATGTTAATAGATAGTTTCCTTGTTTGACATGAAATAGCAGGGGCAGTTGAGGGTGTGTCATGCTCACTCCAATGTCTCGCTGATGGTGGCGCGTGTATCGGATCATTCAGTTCCCTTCAAAATGGTTGAGCTGAATGGTGCTGATGCACGCGTCATGTTCGTGAACGGGCGCCGTCAGTGGAGACTGGTCATCCCTTGGTTGCCACTGCCTCATTTTAATATTTCATACTATAAATTGTTTTTTTTCTTTCTTTACATTGTTCTCATATATAGAAGCAACAAGGTTTATATAACCAGGATTTTTGTTAACATAAAATGATTCAAAAGAGTGTCCGTGGAGTTTCTTGCATGTTCTTCTCCATAGAGATCTACGCTTTCGAACGTGCAAATAGCTTCATGTTTTTGACGGACTTACTTTGACAATTCATAAGTACCTGATAATGGTTTATTTGAAATAAATGCTTTGACTTTGACTTTGAATAACAATTGTGATAAACAAAAAAAATACTACGCACGAAAGCTTATTTTGCTCTGAACATTTATGAATCGCTTTTCACGTTATCGGCGCGCCACCGCTCTGCAGTAGTACCTACGTCACGTCTAGTGAGTTACTATTGCTTCTCACGTTTTCGAGTTTATGATTCTTTTTTAATTATTTGAAAAAAAACTTTATTATTTTTTAAATTTATCTTTATGTTTCGATAGTACTGATGACTTATCGTTCTGCCGCGGGCAAACAACCATTAAAATTGCAGTGTGTAAATATAAAGAAAATGAAAATTCAATAAACGTTCAAAATCAAATTCTTCAATGGCGGGTCAGCAAGACATGATTTAATTAAGCTATTTATTGTGCTGCACGGGTTGCTCCCGAGTTAATTCTCTTCATTGAAGCACCTTGTGATATACGACATTTTTCGTTTTGTTCCCAGGCGCAAAAACAAATAAAGGATGGTTTGCAACACGTGAACATGAACAACACGTAATACAAAAAATATGCATTTTCTAGATTCAGACCACAAACACTAAAAAGACCTTGTGATTTGTTAATCGTCATGGCGAAGACAAGACGAATCGAAAATTGAATTCGTTTAAACTCAAAATGCAAATCCGTCGGGATCATCGGAAGCCGTGGAATGAGAATTTCCTCATCTTTAAATTTTCCTTTGAGTATCGTCGCGTGAATCACATTGATCATCAATTTTCTTATCACCAAACGCGTTCCATGGCATATTTTTGGTTGGTATACATTTCGCAACATGATGACTACCAAGCCAACCTTCAGATGTAAATTGTGCGCTGGTAACAGTGGTAACCCAGGCATATCCAAGAAGTTTAAAAAAACAGTTGGAAAGTTAGTGGCTTCGTCTTCGTTTGTCACACAGTCAATAGATTTGAACGAGAGTACCAAACATTTGATTCTGAATTACAAAGTTTAAGTCATCCACATCTTTTTGTCATCAATTTTGGCGGCTAAGAATAATATGTATATTATAATAGCCGCCAAAATTGCTCGCTTACTCAACAATTTATTATTTTTGTGGTTAGCAATAACGTTCGCGCCGTGTCCAGGAGTACTGCTTTCTGGATCAAGCTCTTGATCCAGCTGCCCAACGAGAGCCTCTTTAGATGTTGTTCGAGGCTCTTGGCAATTATGCCATTGGCCGTCACGACTATCGGCACAATGACTGCTGTGTTCACATCCCACATGTCGACAACCTCGCGAGCCAAGTCAAGATACTTCGTTTGTTTATCTTTCTCAGTCTTCACGAGGTTCTCGTCATGAGGGACTGCTATATCAACAATCATTGCGCGACGCTCTAGTCGATCTATCACCACTATGTCAGGCTTATTGGCAACAATAGTCCTGTCAGTGATGATAGACCGATCCCAATACAACGTGCAATTGCCATTTTCGAGAACTGGGTCGGGCACATACCTATAGTACGGTACCTCCGATTCCACAAGATTGTATTTAAGAGCAAGTTGCTGGTGGATAATCCTGGCTACAAGGTTGTGCCTGTGCAAATAGTCTCCGTTAGCCAGACTAGAACAACCGGAAATAATGTGGCGGATGGATTCCCCGGGCCGGTGACATGCCCGACATATGTCAACCGTACCGTCCTTCACAATGTATTTCCGGTAGTTGTTCGTCATCATAACTTCGTCCATAATCGCACAGACAAAACCTTCGGTTTCCCCGAAGAGGTCACCAAAACGCAGCCAGGCTACGGACGCTAAAAAGTCTACATCGGGCCCATGTAGGACCCGGTAAAAACGTCCGTGAAGCTCCTTGCTCTGCCATACCTCCCTGCGGTCATTAGTATCTAATATCACAGGTTTGCGCCAGTTCTCGTTAGCCAAGGAGAGCGCAGTGAGGCATTTGTTCACTGCTACCACATCCCGATGCATATCCACGTCGGCCTCTAGGAAGAACTACCTAAGGCTGCATATCTCGCGATTGTGCAGGGTCTTAGCATTTAAGAAGCCTCGACCTCCGCACTTCCGCGGGATATACAGCCTCATCACCGATGACCGCGGGTGATGCATTCGATTTGCGGTAAGCAGTGAGCGTTCCCTCCTATCCTGGGCGTCAAGTTCCGTCTGAGTCCATTTGAGTATGCCGAAAGAGTACACCAGCACCGGCATGACCCAACCGTTAAAGGCGCGCACCTTGTTTCCGCCTGATAAAAGACTATTTAGTACTTTTTTCAGGCGGCCAAAGAAGCGCTCCTTCAACGATTTTTTCACGTCATTAGCAATGATGCCCAACGCTTCCGACATACCCAAATACTTGTAAGTTTCGGTTGAGCTGAGGGATCTAAGGTTTATGGAATCCGAGAGTTGGGTTCCCACGGATTCCATAATCTCCCCTCGCTTCACATGCATGACCGCACATTTGTCCACACCAAATTCCATACTGATGGCGCTACTGAACCTTCAGTAGCTCCATCAGGTGCAAGTTGTTGGGGGCAAAGAGTTTCAAGTCATCCATGTAAAGGAGGTGTGATATGACCTGACCACCTCTTCTCAACCGATAGCCTTTGCCCGAACCTTCCAACAATGTGCTCAGAGGTTTGAGGGCCAGACAAAACCACAGTGGAATCAGACTGTCGCCCTGAAATATACCACCCTCGGTCGCCGTTCACCTGGATCTGTCGACATCCTGGATAGCGAAGGACCGTCCTCCACTGCCCCATACAAGACATCAGGAAGGTGCGTAGAACTGCATCAACTTTATACAGCTCCAGCACCCTCATGAGCCATGTATGTGGCACTGAGTCGTAGGCCTTCTTATAATCTATCCAGCATGTCGACAGATCCTTTCGGGAACGACGCACCTGTTGGCTAATGGCAATATCCATGAGGAGCAGCTCCTTAGTACCTCGGGACCCGTTCCTACATCCATTCTGAGAGGCAGACATGATTGAATTACTTTCAATATGATGGTTAATCTTTGCTCTCAAAATGGATGTAAGAACTTTATAGACCGTCGGTAAACACGTGATTGGTCTATATTTTTTTTTATATTTATTATTTTTATTTCGAGTAACTGCGCAGATCTTTTAATGTTCGGTCAAGTGCTTCCAATGCGCGTTTGTTGCGCAATGCGCCATTGTGCATTCGTCCTGATGATGATTTTAGATGCTACTAAAACTTTGTCCTTTGCAGTGTTTCGCAATGTTACATGTCAGTTGTTCATAGTTTGAAGGTTTAACGGCAATTTTAACGATGAATAAGCCGTACGGCAATCTTCTAACAATTTGGCCGCTATTCCAGTTGAAAGCAACTACTACCGCAATGTCAGATCTCTCACGAACAGTGGCCAAAATCAATGATATGTGAAATGTGTTTCCAGTTCCACCGGGGGCATCCAGGAAAAATAAGCCATCTTTTCTATCATCAATTGCCTTCATTAATATATCATAGTCTTCCTTCTGCTGGGGGTTCAAAAGGGGTACTTTCGTTATAACTGATTGGTCTTATGCCTGTCAATCATATTCACGTTCCATTTCTTGATTAAATGCGTCATTCATTCCGCTATCTGGCGCTGGCATTCATAACTTGACTATCAAACTGCCGCAAATGAGGTAACACATATTTTCGATCAAGAGCAAAGCCTGAGTATGCATCTCTTCATTCGCATCAAGATCGGGATTTCTTGAACTGACACAAATTCGATGTAAAATGTCTTCTGCGATGTTATGCTTATAATTATTTGTTCCACAGGTCACGTGAATTCGATGGGTACCATGCCAAAATGATGAAAGCAAATAATGTGCGTATCTGACTTAGATATGCAGAAATAAGTGCTTCAGCGTAGAATCGTTTTCAAGCAAATTGAGCTCTTGACATGCAGCGAAATGTTGGGCATCCCATACCATTAACAGTTTCTAGTGATTTAAATGATGTTGGCCCTCGAATATTTACCAGCAACTACCGCAAATAGAAGCATTCATAATTATTCGGATAAACTGTGGAAATACGACCAAGAGCATCATTAGAACACTCATCCGGATGACCAGGAATCGCATCACCTTGCTTCCGGCGTTAAAATTTCTTCGAGGAAGAATGCTTCCAAGTCCAAGTGTAATGACGTGACATCTCCTTGTAAAGCAATGTTCGTGCAAACGGATCACTTTAGCAAATTGCAAAGAAACTTGTCAATGTTGCCGCTGGAGGTGTTTCAGCACGTTGAGCAACATTCGATGTGGTGAAATATATTCGTTGACCGTTCTCTAAATGCACCGCCAAATGTGTACCGCAACAGTGGGATGACGTTTTTAAATAGGGAATGAGAATATACGCCGATAGCGCGTAATTTCATGTTTGATATTGGACCAAATTTTTTATCTTAAATCTTATTTTTAACAAACCGATTTGACAGTACTGTTGTTGTCATTTGTTCTCTATATTTTTGTTGACATTTTGATTCGAGTATTTTTGATGCATTTCAATATCTTTCTATTTTTTAACCGTTAATTTTTCAGTTTTTTTAATAGTTGTTCTGCTATTCGGGGCGGAGACGAATCCAATAAATCAGAAATCATTAAAATTGGTCCAGCCGTTCTTGAGTTATAAATGGTGTAACTAACCTGAATTTGTTTTATATTATACTAGTGGTCCCGGCGAACTTCGTACCGCCTCACAATAAATTTTTGCCGAGTTCTTGGTCGCGGCATTGTTAATGATAATATCGACACCATAAGCTAATGGAAACTCGAAACAAACACATCAACCGGTCAACTTCAAGACTTCTAACTGTCAAATTTTCAATCATACTTAACCATAGATAACATTAAGTTTAGCTGTCAGTTGCGTTTTGTTATTCCGTGCCAGTTGCGTTTTGTTATACCATTTTTAACAAATGAACGGCTAGACTGATATTATATGTTTTGACTGATAAAATTTAGTTTTTCTGTTTGTTGCATTTTGTAATAATACGGGATAAAAAGTATCCTATGTCCGTTTCCTGGTTCTCAGCTACCTCCCCACTAATTTTCAGCCAAATTGGTTGAGCCGTTCTGTGAGTCATAAATAGGTTAACTAACAAGACTTAATTAAGATAGATGAAACAAACAAACTTACTATTTAAACTTTCTTACTCTACTATCATATTACTATTTCACTGTAGGCATAGTATACCTACTAACGTAAACTTATTTGTCTGTGATGCTGATGACAGAAAAACAATATATTAATCAGTGTGTAATAAAATCAAATTCTATGCGGACGAAGTCGCGGGCAACAGCCAGATATAAATTTACATAATAATTAAATAAGATTGTGCGAAGTAATAAGTGTGCGGCTAGATAAGGCGTGACAGCGAGCTTCTATATATGTACAGTGCGCGTCCACAGTTCTCGGCACACATTAATCCATACCGGCCGCGCGCGCTCGCTCATATCTCGCTACCGATAACAACACAGTATCAACATGATCACCGCGGCTATCGTGCTCGTTGCCATTGTGGCGCTGTACCTGTACGGCACGCGCACCTTCAGCTACTGGGAGAAGAGGGGCATCAAACATGACAAGCCCATCGTGCTGGTCGGCAACAACTCTCAAGTCTATCTCATGCAGAAGAGTATCACGCAGATGGCAGCCGAGATGTACTGGAAGTATCCCAAGGAGAAGGTGGTGGGATTCTTCCGATCAACGCACCCAGAGCTCGTGATCAGAGATCCCGAGATCGTCAAGCGCATCCTTTTGACAGATTTTCAATACTTCTACCCGCGCGGCCTGAACCCGCACAAGACGGTGATCGAGCCGATGATGCGCAACCTGTTCTTTGCCGACGGTGACCTGTGGCGGATGCTGCGGCAGCGCATCACGCCGGCCTTCACCAGTGGCAAGCTGAAGGCGATGTTCCCGCTCATCGTTGAGCGCGCGGAGAAGCTGCAAGCGCGCGCGCTGGTCGCCGCCGCCGCCGGCCGGCCGCTAGATGCGCGCGACCTCATGGCGCGCTACACTACCGACTTCATCGGCGCCTGCGGCTTCGGCCTCGACGCTGACTCGCTCAATGATGAAGATTCCGCGTTTCGGAAGCTAGGAGCTTCGATATTTTATTTTGGACCGAAGGAGGTTTTCATAGCTATGTTGAAAGAAATGTTCCCAGAATGGTGCAAGCATTTTAAGTATTTAAAAAGAGTGGAACAACCTATAATTGATCTGGTCTCATCTATTCTAAAGCAGAGAAATTATGAACCTTCTGGCAGGAATGATTTCATTGACTTGTTGCTCGAGTGTAAGAAGAAGGGAAAAATGATGGTAGAATCAGTGGAAAACGTTAAAGCAGATGGTACTCCTGAGATCGCTACGTTGGAGTTAACGGACGAACTGATTGCGGCGCAGGTATTCATCTTCTTCGCGGCCGGCTTCGAGACGTCGTCGTCGGCCACCAGCTTCACGCTGCACCAGCTCGCCTTCCACCCGGAGGTACAGCGCAAGGTGCAGCAAGAGATCGATGCGGTGCTGGCGCGCCACGGCGGCCGGCTCAGCTATGATGCTGTCAAGGAGATGACGTACCTGGAGTGCGCGTTCAAGGAGGGTATGCGCATGTTCCCGTCGTTGGGCTTTTTGTTACGAAGGTGCGCGCGCATCTACACTATCCCGGAGCTGGGCGTGTCCATCGATCCAGATGTAGGCGTGCTCATTCCACTGCAGGCGCTGCACAACGACCCGCAATACTTCCCAGAGCCGCACGAGTTCCGTCCGGAGCGCTTCCTGCCCGACCAGCAGAATGACAAGACCAAGTTCGTGTACCTACCCTTCGGCGACGGACCCCGAGCCTGCATAGGTAAGAACTGTTTATTTCTTACGTTGTGTCACTGTCAGCCTCTTGCCGAGGATCTGAATTAGTAGAATTATTCGGTTTTGTGATAGGTACTTAACAAGATAAATGCATATTAAAACAAGTTCAAGATATCTGAGGCTTCAAAAGATTTGCTTGTCGGCAGGGTTGGTCGGTAATAAGCATTAATTAGGAAGCTGAAGCTGATGCAGAACGTGTGTGTTGCGCAGGTCTGCGGATGGGGCTGATGCAGTCGCTGGCGGGGCTAGCGGCGGTGCTGTCGCGCTTCACGGTGGCACCGGCGGCCACCACGCTGCGCCAGCCGGTCGTCGACCCCAAGTCTGGCATCGTCCAGAGCATCCTGAATGGTCTGCCGCTCTCCTTCGCCGAGCGGAAGCCGACTGTGGCGGCGGCAGCCGCACAGTAAACGGACATGAACACCATTATGTGATGTTACAGAGACCATGTTAAAATACATTGTGCGTTAAAAAACGTTTAGTTAATGTAATTGAACAATTCTTGGGTTGGGATACTCTGGATATAGGAGTTAAATAATACAAGTAGCACGACTAGGCATAAGAATATAATGACTGGTGAAATCTTACAATGAGCGGCTACCTACACCACTTATTTATTACTAATATCAATCTACCCACAGTAACTTATCACAACATACATTACAACTACGCTTTTATTTCATAAAATATTATTTAAAATTAGAACACTTACTACTATGCAAGGAATATATACCTATATCTAATTTTATGCATGCTGGATTAGGACGTAGTGACACAAACTAATCTATTTCAAATCGGACGACAGGTTTGCGTATTCGTTTGGAGCGTCTCCCTGATGCCATCGACTTAGCATTACCACTAGGTGGGTCAGTGGCCGGAGGTTCCAAAAGTCAAAAGTCAAAACGTTTATTTCAATTAGGCCATTAAACGGCACTTTTGAACGTCAGCATTTACAGTTCAGTAAAATAATAATATTACATTAATAAAGTGACTCTACTGTCCATTCGGAAAGGTTATGTTATGTTTCTTCTTATGGAGAAGAACGGACAAGAAACACCTAGTTACTCTTTTCAAATAATGATTTACAAAATTTGGTATACAAAAATTAATTTAATATTATGTGAGGACGATACACCCAGAGTATGCTTTCTAAAAAAATTAAGGTAAATGGTACTCACATATTTACAGATAATCTTAATAACCATTAATTAAACAGAAAATAAAAACACAAAAAAGGTTCCGGAGGCAGGACGTTTACTCGAAGATCACTACTACTTTTGTCTACCATGTCTTCCTCCTGTGTAATACCTAGCTGATCTTTACTCAGATGTCCAGATTATTTTGGAAACCTCCGCTAATGTATCAACTTGTAATGGCTCAACAGTCTCCCTTCGGTCTCCTAGTTCTTTGTTATTCTCATTTATTTGACAAGCCACATCTGACAACCGTGACCGGCGGCGGCGCCTTATTTGATCAATGTGTCTTTTGAGAAGTCGACGATCACCGCTTTCCACTACATACCTACTAGTACCTTCTACTTCTCTCACAGTTCCTTTCACCCATTTATCTGAAGCAACGTTTTGTCTCGCCCAAACCAAATCCCCCTCGCCCAGATTTCGAGGCTGGCGTTCCTGGCGCTCTGCCTGGCGACCCTGGATCTCACGTAGGGTCCGTGATTTTCTAATGACCTGTGCTCCCGTAATAAGTCCAGCTGAGATCGAAGTAAGCGTCTCTATAGCATCGACGCAGGTGTCTCACCAGTAGTGCTATGCACTGAATTACGGTAAGCTAACAGGAATGTTTGCAAAGCTGCATCCACATCAACACTGTCTCTATACGCCTTTTTTATGGTTCGCTTGCAAAGTTTGACTGCGTGTTCTGCCGGGCCATTAGATGCCGGGATTGATAGATATTAGTAATAAATAAGTAGTGTAGGTAGCCGCTCATTGTAAGATTTCACCAGTCATTATACTCTCCTGCCTACACATGCTACGTGAATTATTTAACTCCTACATCCAGAGTATCCCAACCCAAGACTTGTTCAGTGGCGACGAGGATTAAAACAAAAAAGTGTATTAACTAAATAGATAAGGAGTGTTTTTTTTTTGTGATTTCGATATTCACAAGGACGATTGGAGGTTATACATCGAACGTCTTGAACAGTACTTTCTAGTAAATAAAATATCGACTGAGTTACAAGTGCCCACGCTAATTACCTTTATGGGTGCGGCTAGCTACGAGTTGTTAGTGAATCTATGTACTTTGGCAAAACCGAAGACAAAAACGTTTGAACAGATAACGCTTGTTATGAAAAAACACCTTCAACCGAAACCGAGTGAGTTGTCTGAACGTTACAAATTTCGAAATCGCAAACAGCTCTGCAGTGAAAACATATCGGACTACGTGGCTGTTTTAAATAAGATGTCAAAAAATTTGACTTTGTGGTCTGGCTTAAGGATAGTTCAAGAGACCAGCTGGTTTGCGGGATTAAGAGCGAGACCATTAAACAAAGACTGTTTGCAGAGGCCAAATTAGATTTTATGAAGGCATATAGCCTGGCCGTAAGCATGGAGGCGGCCGATAAAAATGCAGCGGCTATAGTGGATGCCTCTGGAAGTACAACAAATGAGGTAAAAGAGACGGTGGATTGTCAGCTGATGATGAATACGCGACGAGGTGGCGGCGGCGGTTCGGGAAGAGCGCTACTCAGGCGGTCGCAGGCGCGCCGGGCGGCGGCACCTGCACCTGCGTCTGTTTTGGTGAAGCGGGGGCAGCAACGGCGGGAGTGTCGAGCGTGTGGTGGGCCGCATGAGGCGGCCGTTAACAAGTTCAGGCCATCTGCGGCGTATGGGTCTGCGTCTAATGCAGCATTACACCACTGAGGCAGCGATCGCAGAGGACGGGGTGAATAGCGAAGATAGTGACGAGGTAATAATAATTGAGATTAATAAATTGACAGTAACTCAGTGTAACAGTAACTCAGTATATGTGTCATTAGAGGTCCGGGGAAAAATAATGAAGTTTGATTGTGACACAGGTGTGCAGTATCATGTATTAATGAATACACGTATAAGCAGTTATTTAGTAAGATAAAAAAATCAAAAAGTAATGTCGTTTTGAGGTATTATACGGGCAAGTAGGTTAAACCACAGGGAGTGGCTGAACCACTTGTTAAATATTAAGACAAATGTTTGCAATTACACTTGGATGCAATTATACGCCAGGCGCGCGGTCTGTGCTCATGCGCGCGCGTCCGCTGGCGTACGGTGGACCAGCTGGTGCGGGACTGCATTCTCACTCCGGTCGAAAAATCCGACTGGGCCACCCCCATTGGGCCCGTCGTGAAGAAGGACGGTAGCATAAGGATCTGTGCCAATTATAAGCTAAAATTGAATAAGGTAATAGAAGTTGACCGCTATCCACTACTAGGGTCGAGAATCTACTCGTTCGGTTAAACGGCGTACTTTATAGTAACCTGTCCCAAGCTTATGCTCATTTTGAGCTAGATAATTGACGGAAATACACGGTTATTAAAACACACAAGGGTTTATTCCGGTCTAACAGATTAGTGTATGAAGAACGAGTGATATGGACGAACAAAAAACACAGAAAAAGTTAAATGAGTGTTAGATTGTTTGTGAAATTATATGGTTTTTTACAGTTTCAAATATTTTAAATAATTTATATTTTAAGCTAAAAGTAATGTATTTTTATTGTTCAAAATTATTAATAAATAATGTACTATTTTATTAAACTATTTTTTTGTGTTTATTTTTATATGACCGTCATGGACTATAATCAGAAGTGATCTTGAGTCAATGTCTTGTAGAGTACTTTTGCAGGGAGGACAGCTCCCATCGTAGTATGTAGCATTTCCCATGGTGTGCATATGCAGTTTCATTATGTCGTGATTTATGAGACGGTTAAAGATTGACACATGAATTACACAAGTAGTCAATTAATGATGAACCAATCACCATTGCTTCGTTCTCATTATGATGTTATACAAACGCTGGAGCATCGAGATGTTTGTATCATTGCCATAACAATTGTATGCTGTATATCCAGTTGATGAAAGCCAAGATGGATCCCTGCTTTATGCCCGCTTTTACCTTCTGAAATTTGAAAGTTGATGTCAAATTTCACGTGGATATCCGTAATAATACATGAATTAATTATCTCTGAATGAGGCATCTATCCGTTTGTTGTAGAGTGTTTCCAGCGTTCCTATTTCAATGAGCAGGTTATGATTTAATTGGTTTAAAATGCTTTACCATTTATTGAATTCAGTGACGTCATATCCCTTTTCTATTCATGAAGAAATATAATAAAATAGTAGGATAGGTTGTGTCTGTATATTAAATAAATTTACCAAAAATAATAATAATAATAATGTTCAGGGCCGGACAGACCGCACAATTTTTGGATTAAGTGGCTACAAAGGTCGCGCGCTCGTTTGGCATCTCAGTTCCAAACTGTTTTAGAGTCCGGCTTGCTACCCGAATTCTTAACGACAGGAGTTACCCACCTGCTCCACAAATCTGGTAGCATCGTGGAATACAAAAATATAGACCAGTCACGTGCCTACTGCCGGTCTATAAAGTTCTTAAATCTGTAGCGGCATCAATGCCGCCACATGAAAAACTAAGAAACGAAATTTGTACGGCAACAAAAAGAACCGCAGCGCCATCTACGCCGAACTAACATCGAAATCCTGCATCGCGCAAGCAAAGTTTTCTGTGCGATTTGAACATATACAACAGTCCGAATATCAACTATCGGGCAGTTGCCCACCAGACACAACAACCGTCTGGTTCGGAGGATCCTCCCATTTTCGGTGGAGATATGCGGGACTTTACTCTCTGTACCGCATACTTCAAACAAACATCTATTTTGAGAGCAAAAATTAATAGTCATATTAACAAAAACAACATCATGTCTGCCTCTCAAAATGGATGTAGGAATGGGTCCCGCGGTACTAAGGAGCTACTCCTCATTGATATGGCCATCAGCTAACAGGTTCGGCGTTCCCGAAAGGATCTGTCGACATGCTGGATAGACTATGAAAAGGCCTATGACTTGGTGCCTCATACATGGCTCATGAGGGTGCTAGAATTGTATAAAATTGATGCAACGCTACGCACCTTACTGATATCGTGTATGAGGCAATGGAGGACAGTCCTGCGCTATCCAGGATTTTGAAATATTCAGAGAAAAAGCGAACCGGTAAGGATCGAGCGGGGTATATTTCAGGGCGATAGTTTGAGTCCGCTTTGGTTTTGCCTAACCTTGAATCCTCTAAGCACACTGCTGGAAAATTCAGGGCTAGGCTATCGGTTGAAGAGAGGTGGCCAGGTATATCTCACCTCCTTTACATGGATGATTTGAAACTCTTTGCCCCCAGTAATCTGCAACTGATCGAGCTACTGAAGGTAACTGAAACTTTCAGTAGCGCCATCAGGATGGAGTTTGGTGTGGAAAAATATGCGGTCATGAATGTAAAGCGTGGAAAGATTATGGAATCCGTGGGAACTCAACTCTCGGATTCCGTAAACCTCAGATCTCCCACTTCAAGTGAAACTTACAAGTATTTTGGTATGTCGAAAGCGTTAGGTATCAATATTAATTGGACATGAAGCAATCGTTGAAGGAGCGCTTCTTTGGCCGCCTGAAGAAGGTATTCAATAGCTCTCTATCGGGTGGATACAAGGTGCGTGCCTTCAACGGTTAAGTCCGGCCGGTATTGATCTACTCTTTCGGCGTACTCAAATGGACTCAAACGGAACTTTACGTCCTGGATAGGCGGGTCCGAATACTGCTTACTGCATATCGAATGCATCACCCACGGTCGTCGGTAATGAGACTGTATATCCTACGAAAGTGTGGAGGTCGAGGCTTCTTAAATGCTACGACTCTCGACAATCGCGATATATGCAGTCTTGGAGAATATTTCGTAGCTAACGACGTGGGTATGCATCGAAATGTAGTGGCGGTGGACAAGAGACTCACCCCGCTCTCCTTGGCAAATGAGAATTGGCGCAAACCTGCGATGCTTGACATAAACGATCGCAGGGTGGTATAGCAGAGAAAGGAACTTCACGGACGCTTTTTCCGGGCTCTACATGGGCCCAAAGTAGATCAGTTAGCGTCCGTAGCCTGGCTGTGTTTCGGGGATCTCTTTGGAGAAACCGAAGGTTTTGTCTGTGCAATTATGGACGAAGTTATCATGACGAATAACTGATTTATTGTGAAGGACGGCACGGTTGACATTATGTCGGACATGTCACCGTCCGGGAGAATCAATTCGCCACATTATCTCTGGTTGTTCTAGTTTAGCTAACGGAGAATACTTACATAGACATTATCTTGCCAGGATTATCCATTAGCAACTTGCTCTGAAATACTCTCTTGTGGACTCGGAAGTGCCGTACTGTCCGTTCTCAATAATGGCAATATCACATTGCACTGGGATCGGTCCATCATCACTGACAGGACTATTGTGGCCAATAAGTCGATATAGTGGTGGTGGACCGAATTGAGAGGCGTGCAATGATGCATGCGGAACAGTTATGTTTATGTCTACAACTGTTCCGTATGACGAGAACCCCGTGAAAGCCGAGAAAGACAAACAAACCAAATATCTTGACTTGGCTCGCGAGGTTGTCGACATGTGGGATGTAAACTCGGCAATCATTGTCCCGATATTCGTGTCATCCAACGGCTTAATAGCCACGCGGCTGGACCAACACCTCAGGAGGCTCTCGGTAGGCAGCTGGATCAAGAGCTTGATCGTTACCATAGCATCCTTAGGAGGTTCCTCTAGATGGAGCTCTGTCCGCCGGTAGCTTGGATCCTGTTCCCGATACCGATGGGCTAATATTTTTTTAATGTTTTTTTTTTGTATTTTTAAGAAATATTTAAAAAATTTAGATTTTTTTGTAAAAATGAATAAACGAAATAATAATAATCATAAGTTTTTATTTCTCAGTATATGGTGTATATGTGTGAAACAATGTTTCATGTAAGATCTCAATCTTACACTAAACATTGTGTCACACATATGTACTTATACCATTGCTGGTGTAGAAATATTAAATACCTAATAAGCTAGGTACATGCAAATCGAGGAGGAGCTCATGGCCAAATAATAACAGCCGTACGGGTCGATCTTCAAGGTTAAGCAACGCTTGCCAAGCCTCGGAAAGCACGTTAAGCCGTTGGTCCCGGCTGTCATTTGTAGATCTTTGGCAGTCATGCCAAGAACTACCGTGTTACCCAGTTAATGGGTTGTGGAGGTCTGGTAGTCAGCCGCTCCACGTAAAATACTGGTATTCAGCTGAATCCGGTTTGACTGGAAGCCGTCCCGAATATAGTTGGGAAAAGGCTAGGCAGATGATGATGATGCAAATCAAAACTAGGTAATTATAAGAGTATTATATAAAGATATGAAATTTTCTACTATATTTATAATTTTAATGACTAATTAATAGACTGGTTCATTCAATTAATCAAAAATGCATGATTAAAATGTCAGAATATTAAAAGTTAAATAAAAATACAAATCATAAGGTCAAAATAAAAATTAAAGTGCACTATTTCTCCTATATATAAATGACTTGCCACGTCAAACAGAACAACCAATGGTATTATTTGCGGATGATAGTACAGCGATCGTCAAATGTACTAATGTAGAATCATACGAAAGGGAAATTAACAATACATTAGAAATATATATTGGCTTATCAAAAACAATCTAAAAATCAATCTAAAAAAAACAAAAGTTATGCATTTCTACCAAAGGATACGCGCAGATAATATAAATGTGAGTTATAATGGTCAAAACGTCGACACAACTTGTGTAACGAAATTCCTTGGAGTTCTGATTGACAGTAATTTGACATGGAAACCGCATGCCGATGACGTTTGTAGAAAACTATGTAAATTAGCTTTGTACTGTACAACTTATCACGTAAAGTTAATAATGGAACACTTCTGGTAGCGTATCACGGGCTGGTGGCGTCAGTACTGAGGTTTGGTGTCATATTTTGGGGTAACTGCAGTGAAAGAGAAGAGATTTTCAAAGCTCAAAAACGGTGCATAAGATCTATGTCAAGTCTTAAAAGCACAGACAGCTGCGAACCTATGTTTCGGTCTCTGAGGATACTGACTTTTCCATGTTTGTACATACTAGAGGTGGCTATATTTGTAAAAACTAATATAAACTTATTTCCAACACTCGCTGATGTAAGAACACGCACTGACCCTTTGCGATCCCAATACAAATACTTGTTACACACCGGTAATTATAAAACTGCTCTGCTAAAGAAGAATATTATAGCAATGGGACCGGTTATATATAATAGAATACCCCATAGTTTTAAGGAATATTCTCATCACATCTTTAAAGCTAAGTTAAGTGCACTACTTGTAGAAAAATGTTATTACTCTGTAAAAGACTTTTTAAATGATTTGACTCTATGAAAATGACTACTTTATACTACCATTGTGACTTTATTAGCTTAGTGACTTTTGACATTTATTTTTTATCTCATTATTAATTATTATTGTATTTCTATTGTTGACATTATTGTAGTATTTTTATTTGTATTTAATCCAATGGATTGCACGCCGTAAGGCAAAATGTAGCTGATCTCATACCCAAACTATGTTTTAAATCTTATACTGTACCTACATTAGCAATAAAAAGTCTGATTCTGATTCTGATTCTGATNAAATGTAGCTGATCTCATACCCAAACTATGTTTTAAATCTTATACTGTACCTACATTAGCAATAAAAAGTCTGATTCTGATTCTGAAAAAAAGAATTCATAATAATGTTGAACTAATGTAATGTGTAATGTCATTATTAAGATATTAACTACAATATCAAAATGTATGATTTTAAAATTCATTGACGAAATAAAAACACATGTCTAAGAGCCAAGCAAACATTTTACATTTAATCTTATTAATTGGTAACATTCTCAGGGCAGGTGGAAGTTTATTTTAAATTTTAACTGTCATACATCTGGCATTTCTACTGTATAATTGTAATCCCTGAGCTACTAGTAATTTCCCGGTATTTTTTTTTGTTCAGTCTTTCGGAGACTTGCTCATTTAATAAAAATAAATGAGAATATTTTTTAACAAATAGACAAACTTCAAAAATATACAGACATGGGAGTGGGAGAATTTTTAATTTCTTAAATATTGGCCTGCAATGGTCAATATATTCTGCTCCACTGATGGCTATGATACATTTTTTAAAACTATGAATGCTCTTTCCACATCCACTGAACTTCCCCATATCACTAGGCCGTAACGCAATACTGATGAAACATACCCATGATAAGCATTTAAGACTGTTTTTTTACTAGACACTAGTCTTAACTTGCGAAGAGCATATACAAACTAATCAAGGTTACTGCATACTCTTTCTACATGTTCCTTCCAGTTCAATTTGTTATCAACTACTATACCTAAAAATAAAGCTGATGAACCTGGTTGCAGAATTGCATTATTATGTGTAATTGCTGTTGGTATTACTGACAAGTTATATGTCTGAAATTGAACAATTTTTGTTTTTTCAATATTAACATGAAGATTGTTGTTCCCAAGCCATTTTATCATATTCATTAATTCATTGTTAGTATCAATTTCTATGTCAGTTTTGTTTGAACATTTTATTGTCAAAGTAGTATAGTCAGCAAATTGGATACATTCATATTTTAAACATTTAATAGAAATAATGGTGGACCCAGTACACTTCCCTGCGGGACGCCAGAACTAATAATTTTAGTTCTGAGCAATATGTCGTTTTTGCCATTTTCTATCCTAGAGATATAACAGTTCTCTGTTGGCGGGTATTGTCTTGTTTTCCATAAAATGATTTGTACTATTGTTGTTTTCCATAATCGTTTCCCCGCATAATGTTTACTTGCACTATTATCATTTAAACTAATAACGCTTGTCATATCACCTTATTATTCGTAACTTTTATCTGCCATAACATAAGATTCCATAATAACATGTGTTATAATCATTAGTTTCTATAAGTAACACACTACATAATCGATACTTGACATAAGCAACATTTAATATAATTTAGAAACGTTTATTGTTTGTACGAAAAAATAATGTCATTTCAGCATTTGTAATCAAATGATTTATTACAGCAGACAATCTTTAGACAATAATCAGTTTGTCAAATTCGAAACAGCTGGGATAGGTTAGGTTAGAACTGTGACCTCACAACGTTTCGACGATTTCCTCTTTTGCAAAGCAAGCATGTATGGTAGATTAGGTTTCCTTGTTAATAAAAAAATCTTTAGCATTGTTGTGCTAGTATGGGCAAATTAATAATATGGTGAATAAATATTACGGAAAACGACTTTATTGAAAATCAAAAACATAGCAAATAAATTTATGGATTGAAATTATTATGACACTTGATCGATTATGACCAATGGAATTAGTGTAAATGATTTTATGTAATTTCACGATTATGGCAAATACAAAAATGGCATATAAAATTATTGCATTTTAAAATTATGGCAAACATTAGTAAGCCCTGTTGGCGATTAGATGAATAACTTTTAAGCCAATCATTCTTTGCCTCTTATGCCATATTTTTCCAGCTTGTAGAGTAGTCGTTTATGATACAAAATCAAATGCTTTGCTCATATCTAAGAATACCGATAGAGTAGACATTTTTATTAATAGCTTCGGTAATTGGTTTCACTAAAGAAAAACACGCTAGAGTCGTGGAACTGTTTTTCCTAAAGCCAAACTGACTCTCCACAACGTTAAAATGACGCTTTTTCGAGCCTACTGTCAGACTTTTTACACCTGCAGCCTTTGGGTCAAGTATACGCAGAAGGCGTACAGCGCCCTGCGTGTGCAGTATAACAATGACTTCAGGATGCTTGTGGGGCTGCTGCGGTATTGTAGCGCTTCGGGTATGTTTGCCGATGCGAGAGTGGATGATTTTTATGACATTATTCGAAAACGATGCGCTTCTCTCCGGCACAGAACAGATACCAGCACCCACGGCATGTTGAGAGCATTGAGTGACCGGTGGGACTGCCCGATGCTTGTTCGATGGGTGAGACCGCACACACGGGTTGGTTCTAGATAGCTGTACGTGCATTTATTTTATTTTATCTTTATTAGTATTATGTTATTTTTATTCTGCCTATTTGTGATTTTATGTGTGTATTGTGTTTATTTTT
Source organism: Mamestra configurata (assembly GCA_002192655.3). Lineage (NCBI taxonomy): Eukaryota > Metazoa > Arthropoda > Insecta > Lepidoptera > Noctuidae > Mamestra > Mamestra configurata. The sequence continues at coordinate 49,045 of NDFZ01005326.1, forward strand.
ATGTAATTTTTGTTATTCTATGGACTTCGATGTCTGCAAATAGGTAAATGATTATTATTATTATCATAAGCTGTTTATTTTGTGATGCATTGCTTTTTAATTTTTTTTTGCAAAGATTGGGATCAGTGTAATGGGCCTATAATTGCCCATGTGAGTACAGTTTCATTATTAGCGCTTAATTTTATTATTTTAGTGGTTACTTCGTCATATCCGGTAGAATTTGTATTATGGTGTCACAAAAATAAAGTATTTATATTATTGTCAATGTTAATGTTGTGTACATCATGATTTTTTTTTGTGTCAGCTCTTTGAAATAATTATTAAATTGGTTACATATTATTATGTCATTAGGATTTTTTTTTTATCAAGGATTATTAATTCATTTATATAGTTGCTATCGTTAGGTTTATTAAAATTATTTTTTTATGATTGACCATGTCGCTTTCGGGTATTTTTAGAGTTACCTAAAAAGTTGTAGTTGTTTATGTGTTGTGATTTTAATATGCATTTTATTAAGATGTTTTTTTTATGTTATTTATTTAGCGGCCTATCTACAATTGTTACACTGTTTGTCCTAATAAAAAAAGCAATATGATAAAAACATACTTGTACAGTATGATGCGATAGCCACAGCATGCTAAAACAAAATTATAACATCAATAAAATTACAATAATACTGCATAAATAACACTTTCAACAACTAGTGGGTAATTTTGGAAACACAGTAGATACAAAGATGACAAGGAAAAAAAAGTAAATATGGACTTCTGATTTTTGATGGACTTGGCGCTTGAATTTTGGAGTGATGTGAAATATGTAAATATCAATTGATTCATCACATTTATTAAGAAGCCTGCAAAGTCTGGGGATGGGGGAGTTGGATCCTGATACAGTTTTGCGGAATGGGGGACGTAATAGTTTGAAACGGTGACGCGGATGATTGTAGGGTAGGTTAAAATTAAACTTACTTAACATCTGGGGACACTATTTTACTCTGAAGTATTTTAAAAAGAAGAATTAAGTCTATACTGTCGCTTCATTTTTCGAGTGAAGTCATGCCAAATTTTTCAAGACGTTTTGCGTTGCTCGGAACTTTTCTGGCTAATCAAGCAAAATAGGCAAGATGGTATAAAAATATTTTCTGAATCCTCTGTAACCTAAGACTATGTGTTGCATAGTGGGTCGTCACACAACCGTGCAGCATTCCAATACAGTACGAACGAGACAGTTAAAAAGATAAATCTTAGTTTTAGGCTTGCGAAAACATTTAGCATTGCGTAACATAAAAGCAAGTGTCTTTGAAGCTTTTTTAATGATGTTGTCCATGTGGGGAATAAATGTTAATTTACGATCAAGAAGGACTCCCAGATCTCTGATCACATCAACTTTGCTGAGGTACGTACCATTCATACTGTAATTAAAATCAATGAAGTTAGACTTGCGAGTAAACGTATTAAGTTGCATATTAGTATCCTTACACCAGTTTAAAAGTCTGTTCAGGTCATTCTGAAGTAATGCTGCATCGGCTAGAGAATCTATAACGCTGACTTTTTTCAAATCATCGGCGAATAGGAATGGCGTAAAGTTAAAGAAGCAATAAGGAAGGTCGTTTACAAAGATAATAGTTACTACGGGGCCCAGGTGGGAACCCTGCGGAACACCGGAGGCTATGATCATGGTTTCAGATTTATAGCCATTTGCCACGACATAAAAGGATCTATCCGTTAGGTAAGAGTGCAGTCACCTGAGAAGAGAACCAGCAAAGGCGTGCACAGCGAGTTTTTGAATCAGCACTTCATGGGAAACTTTGTCGATAGCCTTACTAAAATCAGTGTATATGGTGTCGAATTGCTGGTTCAAGTCAAGTGAAGCTGCAATATCCTCAACGAAAGCTACTAGATTACCTACTGCAGGTGGATCTTGCAGCAGTAGGTAGGTACCCATAATGAGCTTAGGTTTAGGTAGGTATTCATCGACGCGGGGATCAGTGGATATTTATTTTATATCAAGATTAATGTCACCAATTAACGCACAATCCTGGCTGGCGCAATTACTTAGGACGGTTTCGAAAGTTATTTATGTTATGAAACGATAGTGATCGATAGATAATAATTATAACAGAGTATGATTGACCAACAAAATCTACTTGCAAATAATTGGCATTGTTGAAAGGGGGCTTTTGTATAAGACCAAAGTTCCGATTGAGAAAACACCACGATGCCATCGTTTTTGCTAATTTAGTTTTTTGAATAACAGTTATAGGCCTCTTTTTTTTTTTTTTAAGGATGGGAAATCATCAAATGACTTCTTCCGCTCCGCGTAGAGCGGAAGGGCGTGTCAGACTCTTACTGACTAAAACCCATCCGTGTTCCTTCTAAAGCCCTTTGCGTTCCAGGGCCGCGGTGACTCTTTCGAACAAATTCCGCAACCCTGGCAGGCTCTGGCCCTAGCGGGCCCCGTCTTCTATGCGGACATCTCTTTGAGGTGCACGTGAAACACAACGCGTCATCGACCCGGGCCTGGTGGTGATCGGACAGCGAGCCACCCAACGCTCGCCGTCCGCAGGCCCGCGCCTACGGTGGTCGGGGATCGCCCTGCGATTCCCGACGCCCGGGGCGTCTTTTCCTGTTGCGACGGTTGGGGCGAAGGCCTTGCCTTTCCCTCGCACGGCCCGCCTTCTCTTTTGCTAGCATTACTGCTTCGCAGTTTCTCCGGGCAATCTTCACAGTGCTGACACCCGGGCGTGTTCTCCCGCTTTATCCGAAAAGGGTACCTCCTGAAACAGCCGTGTCCGGAGAGTACCTGCGTCAGGCGGAAGGTGAGGACGCTGTGGCGCCTCTCCAGCCACTCCTCAAAGAGGGGCCTTACCGCCGCAATAGTGGCGTGCTTGAATTTTAAGCGTTGCAGAAATACAATTACTAACGTATCAAAGTTTTTATTTTATTATTTTATTTTCGTATTTATTTACTGCGTATATTCTGAGACAAGATTGTAAGTTTGCAATGTGAAATATTGAGAATATTCTTCATTCAATAGAATTTGAGAGGCGCGTGCTATCATCTATGTTCATATATCTTCAAGAATTAAACTGTCAAACAAACATTTGTTTTAGAGAAAATATTACTAGTGGTATGAAGTAAACTAGATCTTTATTATAGAATATTGACCAGAGCAACCCAATTGATACAGTTATTAAGAATGTGTTTGGTCGCCATACTGCTTTAATGGCTCTTTTATTTATGACTATTCTGCAATTTATGTTACGTTTAATAATGAAGTCTTGGCATTTTATAGTCAAGTTTAACCAGACGAATTTGTACGAAGGTTAGTAAATTATTATGAATTTGATAATATTTCCCGTATGAAAGCCATTAAGGTGGAAGCGATAGAGTAGCTCGCAAAATTCAAACTTTCTTATGGTTTTTGCAATTTCCCGCTCAATGCAGAAAAACAGGCTGTATGTTGAACTAAATATGACTCGCGACCGTAATTCGTATTTATTTACAGAATATTATAATCATTATAATCACCAATACAACCCTCTAAGTTCAGTTAATCCCATTGAATGGTTATTTCATAAAAAAGTCATTCAATGGGATTAGATGCAGTGATACAACCCGTATTGATGATTTCCGTATTAATATAATAATATATATAATAATAATATAATATATCTTGGGACAACTCACACACGGTCATCCGGTCCCAAACTAGGCAGAGCCTGTGCTATGGCAACCAGACAACTGATAAACATACTTATATATTTCTAAATACATACATATTATAGACAAATTACACCCAGACACAGAACAAATGATCATGCTCATCACACAAAGATTTGTCCTGGGTGGGAATCGAACCCACGACCTCCGGTTTAGCAGTCAGGGTCACTAACCACTCGA
>NDFZ01005326.1:53139-96062 GCA_002192655.3 Mamestra configurata
TTGGGACAACTCACACACGGTCATCCGATCCCAAACTAGGCAGAGCCTGTGCTATGGCAACCAGACAACTGATAAACATACTTATATATTTCTAAATACATACATATTATAGACAAATTACACCCAGACACAGAACAAATGATCATGCTCATCACATAAAGATTTGTCCTGGGTGGGAATTGAACCCACGACCTCTGGTTTAGCAGTCAGGGTCACTAACCACTCGACCAACAGGCCCGTCATTGATGATCATAACTCATAATTTTACTGTTGCCAATCGAATTTTAATAATCAACATACAACGTGATACTGACCTGCAAAATACAAAAAAACCTATGAAAATTTGAATTTCGCGGTCTACCCTGGCGCGTTCACCTTAACAGGACATTTTTATTTTTCTTAATCCAATAATGGAGTTGTCACAAAATGTATAATTATCCAATGTGAATTGTGTTATCAAATTGTGTCATCAAATTATCTTCGAACAACGCCATCTAGTTTAAAGTAACAGTACAACAACTCTTTCTCGTTGGTTGGTTTTACTGATATCTGTCAGATGGTGCGATTCAGGTCACCCACACAACTAGATTTTTTTAGTTTTTTATCGGGTCTAATATTATATACCTAATATTAATAAACTATGCCCAAATTTCAGCCTTGTGAGTAGTATCCCACTCGAGGTGGTGACCAGCTCTCGGTCAGTCGTTAAAATATTATTTAATTACAAATTTAACAATATTCTTATGCCTGGAAATCGGTCATCAGCCTAAGCTCAGGCATGCGTATATTAAAATAACATAGGTACTAAAACTACTCTATCATACACATTTTGATAGTGAGAAAATAAGGGAGGTCTGGCAGCTCTGGGATCTTGGTCCATTAGCTTGCTCAGATTCTGCAAAAATCGTTTATTTACGGAGATTGGTTCCCTTAAGAAAATATGGGCTAAGTGCTTATAAGGCATCACCTTAAATTCGGTTGCATTCTTGGACAATCTAAGTAGGTAAACTAAATATGTGTTTTCCCTCACACGGGTTGACAGCACGCTCGAAGCGGCAAAATCAAAGGAAGTTTCCATGTAATCACAAAAAAAATTGATTGTTGTTTGCCAATTAGCGATTTTGGCTGTGAGTTTTGAAAATGCATCTTAATTTGGACAACGAAGTGATTGTATAAGTACCTTTCGTCCTTTTTACATACGGAACCCTAGTAATGAACCCAGACGGCACGATGATAATATTTTAGTATCGTGATTCGTGTCGTCTGTACGTAAGTTGGTTAATTGTGTATTATCTTGATGAGTAGGTTTTAAAACAAACCATTATAAAAGTACGTGTACCACGACTAATGAGTCGAAAATCCAATTAAATACCCAACATGACGAGACATTTATTTGAGCATTTTCCGCAATCGTATCACATGCGCGATCGTCACGAGATGGTGAGTCATCTCCAATACTCTTGATGCTGATGCGCGCTGTTGGAACAGTGAAATACCACAAAAACATATACAGAGATACTTGAGGAGTGGACAGGCATACCTACCATGGCTATCAGGACAATCCCGGAAGTACGATCGGATTACACATCAATCTCCCGAGTACGTCTCCCGAGTAAAGTCCAAACAATAGTCCTCTCTATTGCTTGAGTAGAGATTCGCAGTGCGTGTGAGCTCATTCCTCGTCAGTCCCTCCGGCCGGCCATCAAAGGCAAGTTAGAGATGAAGAAAAAGGCTTCTCCCGGGTGATCGGGTCCGTATAGTAGGTGCATTTTTTATTTTATAAGATGCAAATGAACTTGAAAGTATAAAACCCAGGAAGTTAGATATTTCCAAGTAAACCAGGTAAAAGTTCATCCGTACTCGTAAGTAGTAAAAAGTATTTCATAGTAAGTGATGGTGGTAAACAGACTGACACAAATACCGACATGTTGATATATGAAGAGGGAGAGGCAGACCTATAAAGGAGAAAGAGATGAAAGATAGCGTGATGGTTGTTATGGGAGAACGAAAGAAGAAAACGTGTCGCGCCGAGCACACGTGACACGGGACAAATAAGTATGAAATTGTGAATTAGTAAAAAAAAAAAAAAAGGAATGACAGCTCACTTCGTGATCACGTGATATCTTGATTATGTGGATTGATAGCTCACCTCGTGTGATCACTTCACCCAAGCCTTCACTTCGATATGTTTACAGCCGGTGGATTCTGTAAACATGTCGAAGTGAAGGTCACACAGAGTGATTCTACTACTCCGTTTAAAAATATGGACTTTGTTCCATTAAGAACTGGTTTTCGTATTTGATTCTATTGTAGGTATCTAATATGTTATTATTACGTTTTGTGATCACAAGATAATTTATTTTGCTAATCTTATTGAAATATTTTTGATAACCGTTTTAGGGTTCCGCTTGAAGATCACGCTAATGAATGGAACTCCTCGGTAGAGATGGCTGCTTGTATTCGCGCTGTAGTATATAACCGCAAAGATAACGTGCAGCCGGGCAGCGACAAACATGACGGGTGCCCAAACGCAAGATTTGAATTTGTCTCCACTTGTTTGCAACCAAAACAAAAACAGATTGACAGCCATCAGTTTAGAATTACTGAAAAACTAGCTCAGGCGTATAACATTCGTAGTAGTCCATCGTCGCGTCGATTACATCATCGCTGTTCATCAGACGAGATTGTTGTCAAACGCTAGGCTATCATCAACATGTTTAAAACTCTTCCGTCACTGACTGACTGAGTGACTGATAGACAACGCGCAGCCGAAACTACTAGTCATTAGAAAGCTGAAATTTATCATGTAGCTTCCCTACGCTCCGTAGAGGAGCAATAAGAGAGGATTTCCCGAGTTAAAGCTAGATCCCTCCCTTGGTCACGCCATCACCATTCGTCTTTTTTAAGTTTTCTAATATTCTGTAGAAGGTTCTTACGGAAAATATTCTCACGGGATCGGAAAAAAACGGGATATGCGCGTATGAAGCTATTAGAAAAGATAAAGATATACCTACATGATTTACTTTAAATTGAGGCGAAATGCTACTTCGTTATTGGGTTGTGGAGCTCATATACATAGGAAGTCGCTCGATGTTAAATACTAGTACCTACTCAGATATCCGGTTATACTGGGAGCTTGCCACAACTTTGCTAAAACGCTTCTTCTCTCTAAGTTATGAGTCACTATTAGCGAGTTATTTCAAGGATTGCATCATCATTACATAAAACAACCCGTTCTATTATTGCGCGTGTGTGTGTGTGTGTGTGTGTGGTCGAGTTCCTAACGTTAGTTACTGAACAGGTTTCACGTCACGGTACAAAGGTTAAGTTGTTTTGATTATATTTGCGCACTCATCGTTTCACTCCGATTTGTTTTGGTCGGGGATATTCAACGCACAGCCTAAACAACTGGTCGTCGGGACATGAAATTTAGAGGACGTGTATCTTATAATTATTCTGTTCTGTATGGTGCCCGACGAAAATAATACCAATAGCACCATCCCATCATTTCCAGTGGGTATCGGAAGAGACAACTCAGGGACTCACAAGAAAATGGGCAGAAGCATTCTCTGTGCATTGCAACAGCTACACTGCGATCGCCACTGGGGTTGCCACAATCACCACGCTTGGCAGGCGGGTGCCTGCCAAGCGTGGTGATTGTGGCAACCCCCTTGGGGGATATGTCCGTTGGTGGAAGTCTTTCGGCTGGTATGATGATGATAATTTATAATAGGCATCCGATAAGAAAGAATTCAATTGGATGTTCGTCCCTTAAGGGGGTGAAATAGGGGATGGAAGTTTGTATGAAAATTCTTATTCCTTGGGCCAATATACTTACTTGAAAGTTAGTACAAATATTGTCAAAGTAAATAATAAAAATCATCATTATTCGTTTTTCACAACTACCCCCAAAAAACGATTTAGGGGTTGCTAAAGTTTGTATGGGAGAATCTTATTCCTTGGGGCAATGCATTTGAAACTAAGTCCTAATACTGGCCGAATTAATAATTAAGGTTATCATTACCTATTCATGTTTCACAACTACCCCCAGATCACATAAAACTTAGCACATGACTGCTCCTAAACTACTTTGGGCTGATTGTAGTTTCTCCAAAATAATCCTACTTAGCTATAGTCGGATTCCCCGTTAGCAATACAGGGTTTCATATCGTCGCCCAGGCTAGGCCCTGGACCTAGAAAGCTTCATATTTTGTGTACAAGGACTATGAATGAAGATTTCGTAAAATCACACTTTAAGCGGTGAAAAGTTAGGATTCAGATTTTTTGTTTGTGGTCATAATAAAATTACTTAAAACTGTTAAGGTCCGTAGTCAACAAGGAGCCCTTATAGTTTCTCAATGTCCGTCCGTCTGTCTGTCTGTCTGTCCGTCCGTCCGTCCGCGGTTTAGCTCAGAGACGCTTAGCGCTAGAAATCCAAAATTTGGTATGGGTATAATTTTGTACGTGTAACAGAACAAACGCAATACCTCTTAGGGGGGCATTGTAAGCACTATTATTATGAACAACTTTCAGTTTGGGACCAACACTGAATTCGCGACAAAAAAAGCTTAATTTGTAAATATACAACGTGACACAACGTGTACAACAAAATCTTTGTGAAATACATTTGTTTTTGGCTAAAGTACATGTAGGTACCTAAAGTGGCGATGTTTTTTTTATCGCCTACCCCATGGTGTGGGGTGTCGTTGGGTTGGATAGGTCGTTTAAAAATATTACGGGTGCGTTAAAACCATTTTTTCATCCAAAGATCCGTTTGCGAAATATGAAGCTTTAAAGTGCTAGGTTTTGTTAGAGTCAAGCGTCTCTGGCAGCTAAACCGTTGTTTTTGTAGACGCGAGACGTGACAATCATCATGGTGTTAGCATTTATAATGAATTTAAAAGGAAAACTATGACAGCTAAGTAGGCTTTACAAGTTAACGAGTAATAGTCGACCAACTTAAAAAATGGAACTGGGTAAGTAAAAAAATCCTAATACATAGGCAATTCCATAGAAAATGACTTAAAACCAAGTGCATTTGTGACTTTGTAATCTAATAAAAGTGAAGTACATTTTACTATTTTTCTGGCATGGTTTAGGAGATGAGTACCTACGAAACCCTTCACTGTACGTGGTCCGACACGCACTTGACCAGTTTCTTAAAGAGTGAAAAGGGGCAGCAAACTATGATGGAGACCATGCGCTGGAATAGGATATAGGATACGTTTCATCACGGGAATATGTTCCCTTTTATTTAACAAAAGTTGATTGGTGTGAGTCGAGTGTGTTATTTAGGTATATATATATATTTATTTACTTCAACTGAAAATCGTTGGTACATAGTGGGTTATAGTGAGGGAAACTACAAGGAATATTTTAACCGTTTATTTATCACAGCAGATTCAATATAAACATAAGCCTATATCATTATATACATATATGTATATATATGTAACATAGTATATCAACAATAACTATACAAGCTTACATCATTATATATATATATATATAATGATAATGAATGTTACATATACCTAATCAAACTTAACAAAGTATTTTAATATTTATTAGCATAACAAGGTATAAATAACATTGAAACAAAAACAGAAACAAAAACAAATTCAATCCGTTCATTATTCCCATAATCACAATTATTCACAATAAAAAAACAACATATTTATAGTTACATAATAATTCCAGTAAAACAATAAAGGTACTTAACTCTGTACAGATGTGTTCCCGTCGGCAGCCAAATAAAAAGTGACTGGACAGATTTTTTTTTTTTTTGACGATGACCTCTCGCAGTTCAGCACACTAAGGCTGGTTACTACTTAACCGGACATGACTGGACAGACACTGTGCTTGGCTTTTATACCTTACCAGCTAACCGACGTTTTTCAATTGATCAACTAATAACAAACTATAAATTGTAGACCAAAAATATTAAAAATGTTAGTAGAAAATCAAACAGTATTTTTACAGACTAGATTTACACTTGAAACAGTATTTTAATTGATTTTAACGATAATTTTCAAGTCATCTATGGCTTCCGTTGACAGTTGGCAACATTTAAATATAACCTATTTTATCAAGTGCGCTCTTCAAATGGGATGAATGACTAATCATTAACGACTTGTTTTAAGGATTGCATCATACAACAACCTATTCTTTTATTGCGTCGGCGGCGGCGGCATGTGATCGCGTTACTAACATTGGTGCTGAACAGGGGCCCAAGTCTGCTAATTTAAGAATGGCTCAATTGAATATCAATTGGATCTCAGTAGCAGATTTAACTACATTTGGTATTCCGCTACTAATTTAAGACCAATGGTTTTCCAGTGACATTCCATTGAACTGCTATCAGAATAATTGCTAGTCTGCTCTTCAATCGTGTTACAATTGTAAATCGATTGTGGACTTAATCGGTATTCTACACTTATTTGACGTATGTTTGACATTTAGATCAATCGACACTCAATTGAATCTTAGTGTCAATTTTACTATTGAAGTACGATTGTGCAACAATAGATAATCTTAGGATTTTACAAGCCACTCAACGAAAAATATTAAAAAAGATACTGAAAAGATGCTGCGGTCATTGTTACGATGGCGTATTCTAGCATTAGCTAATGCGCAAGATCGCCGCCGTCACCTTTTGACTCAGCGCCGTAAAAAGCGGGCCTCGATGAGGGAAACGGTGGATGCCGTGGAAGATTTACCCTATGCGGAATTTATTAAAACATTCCGCCTTGGAAAAGCGGAAGTGAGGGCCCTGACAATTAAGCTCACACCTTTGCTACCACGACAACGGAGGAAAGATGCAATATCACCTAATTTGAAGGTTAGTAAAGTGCTATAATATTTCTTGTATTTTGTATGTATACTTTACTAGCTTCCGCCAGCGACTTCGTCCGCGACATTTTACAATAGGTACCTATTGTAAAATGTTTTTACAAAGTTCTATAGATGTGAAAATATAATTTGGCGAGTACTTACCGATTAGAAATTTACTGTAGATATCCAACATCCAATAAACCAATTAAATAATAAGATGTATTTTGTTGATTTTGTTTTCAGACGGAACTTCAAACAAAACCGATACCGGTAAGGCGGTAACAATAAATTTGTCGTGACATTGACATTGACGTGCAAGATGACAGATGTTTTTTTTTAATTTTCAACCTGGTCATAGATAATTATGTAATACAGCCACCGTATTTGAAATAAAGTCTTTCTAACATCGTTTAAGTCATGTTTTATCGACAAGGCGATTCATTGCAGACAATATAGTTCGTAATTGAATCACAGAAAATGATAAAAACGTATATTTAAATCAAACCAATAGTTCATTCACTCATTCAGCTTCTTGGTAGATTTTGAATGGCAACACCTATAACTGTTCAACTGAGAGTCAATCACACTTACACTACGATTCCATTACGACTCCATTGAGCTTACATACAAGTTTTTGCAGAATACCAAATTTGTTCTAATCGTAATGGAGTCGTGATTGACTCTCAATTGAATTTCAATAGCATGTGAGTTAAATATAATTAGCAGACTTGGGCCCCAGGTGTCACGGTACAAAGTTTAATCTGTTTTTGATAATAATTTGCGCAGTCATCGTTACGCTCCGATTTGTTTTCTTTGGGGTTACTCAGTTTGTACTGCGGATCAAAAATTATATTTACGTTGATATAAACTCTAGGTACGTATGCCTAAAATACTTAGATAAACAAAAAATATTCTGAATGATAACACAGTTATCTCTGTATTCATCGTCTAATATTACCCACATTCATTATGATAGCACATGTTTGTGCTATAACTACATATTATATGTTACAGATGGTGGGAAGGATTGAGATTGATTTACCGCGCATATGGATGACCAACAGTCTGGCAAATTAGAAAGATTTATTTGCCAGAATATAGGTTTAATTTAATGAGGTACATTAAAATAACAAATTGACGGCAACAAGAAATAAGATCTCAAAATTAAGGATTTATAGGAACAAATTACAACAACATAAAATGCATGTCCATGTTAGCAATTACATACTTCCTATATATTTGTTTTGTATAACTTCACCAACACGCATCGGAGGCAAAATGTATTTATTTAGATAGAAACAATTACTTTGTCTCTCATTGTAAATGAACCTATGTATTGTTCTTATGAGAATACATTCTTTAAACCGAACCGAAATTAATTAATTGATGTCAAAGTTATAACTACTGGTGATGTCGGCGTCGGGTCGACGATCAAGTACCTGGGGCCTGGGGCTCGTTCTCGACAGCCAATGGAACTTCGAGGAGCTTCCAACGTTTGGCTCACAGACTGGAGCGGGCCGGGGCCGCCTTCAAGCGGCTCCTGGCGATATAGGGGGTCCAAACACCTCCTGCCAGAGGCTTTATAATAATAATAATATCATGGGACAACTCACACACGGTCATCTGATCCCAAACTAGGCAGAGCCTGTGCTATGGCAACCAGACAACTGATAAACATACTTAAATATTTCTAAATACATACATATTATAGACAAATTACACCCAGACACAGAACAAATGATCATGCTCATCACACATAGATTTGTCCTGGGTGGGAATCGAACCCATGACCTCCGGTTAGCAGTCAGGGTCACTAACTACTCGACCAACAGGCGGGGATCGTGCAGTCCATGGCCCTTTATGGGGCCCCGGTGTGGGCGCTCAGCCCGGGCAACATTGAAGGGGCGCCCAGCCCGCCAACTCAATGCGTCCCAAAGGGTCATGGCTGGCCGGTTCCAGCCGGATGGCTGACCTGGGGGTGTGTAATGATTGGTATAATAACAGATATTATAGTATCACTTGAAGTAACGTTCACATGATATAATTTTCATATGCTATAAAACACAGAACCTAATTTCATGTGATCTAATGTTATATTTCATATAATTTTCAATTGATATAATGCTCTTTTTTATAACGTTCATTTGACCTAATTTTTATATTAACTAATTTTCTAAGGTAACGCACCGTTCTTGAGAAAATCAAATTATTATAACCTAACCTCAAAACACTAAAGTTGCTTCTGCATCGTCCCCGGCGCTGCGGGAAGTGCAACCCCTTCGCCCTTACGTAACAGACGATACACACCTATGCCTATGCTTTGTTACAGCGGGCGGGGGTTGCTCTCCCTTAGCGCCTCCGGTTTCTATATACACTCTAGGGGTAGCAGCCAAAACACTACGTGAAGTGGGGGTGCCCCGATTTGGTTTTGGAACAGATTCGACCTATTTAACTACAAGTAAAATTATATTAAACGATTTCGAATATTATAGTATAAATGTGCATTTTATAAAATGTTCATGATGCCATATAAAATTAGATCAAATGAAATTATATCAATAATTCATTAGGTCATAATATGATCATTACAACTAATATTATTATTTATTTCAGACAACATAGTCCATACATTCACACACACAAACAATAACAAACAAAATACTTAAAAGATGTTAGTAACAAAAATAGCTTAAACCCTTTGTTAGTACTTAAATACCACGAGTATATTGTTATTATTTCATAAGATAATATGTAACGTTTGAAGTAATGACAATAGTCCCCGGCCCGGGGATACCGCACGATCTTCGGCGAGGCGGCGAGCCTTCTTGCCGGATTACCGCCATGGGATCTGGAGGCGAGAGCCTTCGCGCCGGTGTACGCGTGGCGCGTGGAGGCGCTTTTGCCGTGGCGAAACTCCGCTGCCGCGGCAAATTGCAGTGAGCCGGACGGAGCTCCGGCAGGATACCATGGCGGTATGGAGACGACGACTATCGCAAGCCAGCGCTGAGCACGGCGGGGCTCAAGAAGGAACACGGATGGGTTTTTAGTCTGTAAGAGTCTGGCACGCCCTTCCGCTCCACCCAGAGCGGAAGAAGTCATTTGATGATATCCCACCCTGCGAATGCGAATGCCAATATTAATAGAGGCGAATGTATTTGACAAACAATGGAAATACCTAAATAGGGACGGAGGATATGAAATGATATGAAGATATCTACAACTAACACTACTAGACGCTTTGCTAGCATTACTGCTTCGCAGAAGGAGGTGACCGCTTCCCAAGCCTCCTCACTCCGGACCATGGCTTCAACCAGGGCCGGACGCGAGAGGTCGCCGCCGCCGATCGCCCCGACGAGGACACGGCGGTGCTCCGCCCAAGCTGGGCAGACCTCCACCGTATGCTCCACCGTGTCCTCCGGGCGATCCTCACAGTGCAGACACCCGGGCGTGTCCTCCCGCTTAATCCGAAACAGGTACCTCCCGAAACAGCCGTGTCCGGTGAGTACCTGCGTCAGGCGGAAGGTGAGGACGCCGTGGCGCCTCTCCAGCCACTCCTCAAAGAGGGGCCTTACCGCCGCAATAGTGGCGTGCCCAGCGCTGTTTTGCGATAGTCGCTGTCTTCATACCGCCATGGTATCCTGCCGGAGCTCCGTCCGCCGCGCTGCAATTTGCTGCGGCGGCGGAGTCTCACCCCGGCAAAGCGTCTCCACGCACCACGCGTAGACGTGCGCGAGGGCTCTCGCCTTCAGATCCCATGGCGGTAATCCGGCAAGGAGGCTCGCCGCCTCGCCGGAGACCGTGTGGTATCCCCGGGCCAGCCGGATGGCCATGACCCTTTGGGACGAATTGAGTTGGCGGGCTGGTCGCCCCTTCAGTATGAGTGTCCATACTGAGGCCCCATAAAGGGCCATGGACCGCACGATCCCCGCATAAAGCCTCCGGCAGGAGACATTTGGACCCCCTAGATAGGGCAGGAGCCGCTTGAAGGCAGCCCCGGCCCGCTCTAGTCTGGGAGCCAAACGTCGGAAGTGCTCCTCGAAGTTCCACCGGCTGTCGAGAACGAGTCCCAGGTACTTGATCGTCGACCCGACGCCGATGTGAACCCCTCCTACCATTACTTGGGATCCCGCTGGTGGCCTGTTCCGAGAACCATGAAACCCCGAAAACCCCTTCGTCCACGCGGATTTAGTCGGTACTCCACAAACTTCAACGCCCCCTTCTACCGCCTTTTAAAGGTTAGTTTTGGGAAATTAAGCACAACGATTTTCGTTAATTACCCAGTAATTTCTGCTGCTGATTCTGTGGTCTCAGAATCAGCGCAACTATTAGATTTTAAGTTATTTGAACAAACATAACTTAAAAATATAACAATAGAGGTAAGAAAAGTATACATTAACTAAAACATATTCTTGGCATTCGGCTTATCTCCCCTCTTAACAGCTTGTCTTTCAACAAAGGCCTCCTCTAAGGATTTCCACTTGTTTTTGTCCTTTGCTGTACGCAACCATTCTGGCCCAGCTACTTGCTTCAAATCGTCTTACCATCGCTTTGGCTGTCTTCCTCTACTTCATCTGCATTCTCTAGGGTACCCTTCCGTTATGATTCTGGTCCATTTCTCTTTATTTTCAGTCAACATGTGCCCTGTCCAACGTTTATTAGAACTAATTAGTCTCACAGTCTTGTCTGCTGCTTCTGTAGCTTTGTGCATCCGTTCCAAATTATAATATAAATTGAGAACTAATTAAACAGTTTCATCTCAGTTTGGATCTCCGATCGACGATGTCCCGATCGAGTCTAGATTTTTTCCGAGTATACATTCCTAGACGGAAGTTTATAAACTATGAAAGCACTTTCATTACTCCGACAAAAATATAGCAGGTAAGATTGAAGGACAAACTTAACTTAGTTGTTGATGAAATGTTATATATCAATGTACCTACGTGTATGGGACACGTAGGTACATTGATATGCACGTCACGGTAAATTCTTCAACTGAAAATATGAGTTTGTAATTGCAATAAAATGTTTTTTATATGTAACAACAAATTCCCTATTTTCGGATTTTCGGTAATGTAAGTGATAGATAAATGATATTTATTTTGCAAATAGGTTACAAGTAACTCTTTTACACTTCAAACATTTTTTTTTTTGGTTCAATAATAATCTAGATGAGGCCGGTGTTTCCTAGCCGATTACCCTGAGAAGAAATACCGAAACAAACTCAGAGGTCATAGTCTCTCTCTTTTGAAGTCCAAACAATGCTCAAAAACATTTGAAAACCATGTTGGTTAACGTCTGAGGTGGCCTTTTGAGGAATGCACCACGCAGGTTTGAGTGGACATGTCCAGACAGTGCAAGCATTTGTCAGTTATCGCGTAGCTCTAACTTAGAACTTTAAGGAGCCCAACGATTCGACGAACCAAAGTAAGGACATTTGGGTAGGCCGCATAAAGTAATCAATCTGCCAGACATCATGTAGTAAACCCGACATATAGCGACCTCCATACTCGTAGTTCTCACAATCACAATACGTCATATGAAAACCATCTTCAGATCTATCTTCTTGCTAAAAATGATCTTAATCAACGGGAAGTACCCTATTTGTTATGATTCCCTTACATGCGCCATAAACGGAGCATAAAACGGCCTTATCTTTAGATTGTGTAGATTTAGAAGTTTGATTTTTTCACTGCTCCAAGGGGTAGCAGACTTGAGTATTTGATATTAATTTCAGCTTGATTCCTCCACTCGTTACGAAGAAAAAGGTTCTTGACAGACGGACATACAGAGAAAGTTTTCAGAAATACTAAACAAGGTAGCTAAGCCCTGTCTGCACATTAGCAACAAGATCGAATCGGCAGATAATAAAATAAAGACAGTTTGGAAAGATATCAATAGTGAAACATGTAGAAATAAAGTACCTACGAAATACCGTGTTTGTACTGGAGACTGACATGGTGCCATAAGCTCTAATTTAGAAGTAGCGTAAAAATTTGTAATTTTTTTCACCAATATACCAGCTTAAACTACTGATACCTACTTTAAATTCTTCACCCGAGGTCTCATTTAATTTATTAAGAGCAAACGTTCCAGGTTGCATGGTTGAATTTCAATTCAAACATTCAAACATATCAACCCTATGACAGATGTAAAAGCTTTCCGGCAAATCCAAATCAAATTGACCGAAGACTTAAGGGGAATGTGTACCAAAGTGTGCACGTCCATAATTGAGACCACCATACTTGGCTTTAATATTTAATTTTTGTGTAGACCCAGGAGTCTTCCCGGACATAATAAAATATAGTAAGCTTATACCACTGTTTAAGTCCGGTGGCAGTACAGAAACCAATAATTATAAACCCGTATCCTTATTGCTGATTTTCAGCAAAGTGTTTGAAAAAGTAATGCTCAGTCAAATGCTCATTCATTTTAACATTAATCATCAGACGAGCCATATAAAATGTTCGTCGGCGCGATTCCCGAAGGGAACTGTTCAAGGATACATCATGGCGGTATCTTGTCAATACATATATGAAAACATTATGTATGTTCGGAAAAATCTTCATCTTTCTAGTAAGATTAGCGATAGGCATAAATTAAATAGTTACTCGAAATAGGAACAAATTAGATCAACCCCGATTCAGATTAACTAAAGTACACACTTCTTTTATGGGATACTGTGTTAAATTTTAAACCACATGAAATTCTCGAAGTGAATAAGAGAAAATTTAAAACATGCATAAAACGCACACTATGTAGACTAGCATATTATGAACTGGAAGATTATATCCTTAATTTAAAAGGCTTGGCTAAATGCCGGTCCTGCTCTAGAGCCTCAGTCGCTTGGTTCCACTTGTTAAGTTTTTTTTTTTAGAATGAGATGCTCACCCTTTTTATGTCTAATAATAATAAAATTCCATATTTCTGATATTATGTCTTGAATAAACTTTTCTTTTTTTTGCAAGGGATATTCATGGTTTTATATTAAGTAAAAGTTATTTTTTATTTCAAATTCTGTAAACGTGCGTACCATGGAGGTAGATAGTTTCCTTGTTTGATATGGAAGAGCAGGGGCAGTTGAGGGTGTGCCATGCTAACTCAAATGTCTCACTAATGGTGGTGCGTGTATCGGATAATTCAGTTCCTTTCAAAGTGTATGATATGTTTACTTTCTGTTACTCGTGGACGCATGTGGTCGTCACCAATGTGATGTTGACTAGTTCAGGGCTTACGGTTTCAAGTTTTATGTTAAACAACCAAATTCAGTAAGTACGCTCCATACTAAATGGTGGCGCGTCCAGCCGTCACTTGCGGTAGCACGATAATGAGTGCGCCATCACTTAGCTGAGCCATACATTTATTTGTGTATATAACACTAGCCATAATATTCATTTTTAACTAAAAATCGTTAAATGTGCCACTATAATTTTAACATTTCATTATACCTACACACGGGAAAATATCGGGTCGGTGTATTTGTTTTGTGATTTTCACCCAGTTTAGATTTGTTATTTCAATATTAGTTGAAAATTGACAAGGACAAAGTAAATTATGCATAGGTACCTAGTAAACCATAAGTACTCGTCTTACCTTTCATAGAAAAAATCGTAAACATCGACCTCTCAAGTGTAACAGATGTTTGGGTGACTTGAGATACGTTTTTTTAAATGTGTTCCTTTTACAATCTTCCACTAGCTAACTAGGTGACTTCCCTAGGCCTGAATCTCTATTCTCTTTTCATCCATACGTTGGTGCCAGACCAGCCTATTAGGTAGGTACAGCGTGTGTAGGTATAATGTAGGTATATAAAAAAAAATTGAACGCATATCTTTGAAGTTATTTCTGGCACCACCTTTACCTGTGGGTTTTACAATCGCTCTATTTTTTGTGTAAATTACATCCTGTCTTACGCAGTAGGGTACCGTACCGTAAATACTAAGTGAGTGTGTAACAGGTATCGCGTACCTCAGTATACCGAGCGCAGCATTTCACGCGGCTCGGCACCAGACGCCGTGTTTGCTGTTTACTGAAGTTATCTGTTTAGTTAGTGAGCAACTCTCACTAATTCATGATAATAACTGAAATAAACATGTTAGTATCGTATGTTATAGTATTTAGTATCGTAATACCTATCGTAAAGTCAAAATGTCACAGACGAGCCCCACGAGCCCCATGAGCCACGAGCTCGCATTTAGGATTATGCCCGCTTAAAGAAATAAAATAAAATAAAATGTTTATTTCAATAACTTAAAAATACGTTGACATCATCTCATCGAGAGGATGCCTGCGTGTCAGCATACAGACAGTATTATGAGCTCTGCCAACCATGCCTTCAATACGTGGCTCTGTCTCTGCAACTTTTCCAACAGTTTAGTAGAATACCGGACAGGACGAGGCTAAGAGCCCCGGGTGCAAGCAAGCAGCAAGGAGTGTCGTTGTTCAAGAGCTTTGAAAGCTGATAACAGCGTGTTAACTCGCTCTAGTTTATCATTTTACAAATGAAGTAACATGCGCTACATAAAAAATAAATTTGTCTCATGTACATGTCGGTAGATTGAGTCAAACCGTCCACGGTCACTACTACTACGGTACTTTACTGAGTACCGATACACGGTTGGCGCAGTGGTTGAGCGATTGGCTGCTGCACTGCGTGTCGCGGGTTCTATTCCCGCACGGAACGAAAATTTGTATGGCCTACAGATAGTTGTTCCGGGTCTGACTGTTTGTGTGAGTGAGTTTGTATGTTTGTGAACGCACCCCAGGAGAAATTCCTGGTGTGGGGCTACGTTTAAAAAAAAGAGTATTTTGTCCACTCAGGCCCTTTCCTACCTCCTACTACCTACGAACCTGCAATATAAAATAAAGTGGGCCGCTCGACGAGGACGCATTATCGAGTAGCCGCCATTGTCGTGAAGGAAATACAGACGTTGTCTTCATTAAATGTACCCATGTGCCAATAAATGAATATTTCTAGGGCGTTAGAGCCTACTTACCAACAGTCAACGTTTAACTGTTGGTAAACGTTTATGTCAGTATACAGTCAACGTTAAACGTATATGTATTGTATACGGAAAAGAGAAGATAAGTGATCGAAGCCTTGTGGTTCCTGGAGACACACCGCATCACATCGAGTCCAACATAAGGCTAGTTTCTTTACCAAGAGATTAAAAATAAAATAAAAATAGTCAAACTGGTGAAATTGGTGATTGATTGAACATACATTATTGGATTAATTATATTTATGTATGAATAACTATTGGATTAAATAAAGGCTTCTGTGGTTTTTAGCATATATATCTGATACTCTGCGAAATGTATTTTGAATATAATAAAATATTAAATAAAATTTATTATTTATATAATAAAAAAATATTTATCAATGTTGATGTCTTTTTTTTCATTTTTTCAATTCACATTCTTTTTGTGAATTGAAAATAAATAGAAAAAATGTAATAAAAATAATATTTCCAATGATATAATATATAAAAAGGATTTCTTTAACAATTCTATCTAGTTAGTCACCTCCTTGAGCGATCTTCATGTTAATAAAAGTATATAAATAATAGCTCTATTTCTAGACAAAACAAAACACATATCGACCTTGTGACAGAGATCAGATGTGTGCAGGCAACTATGAACCTTAAAATGGAAAATATTTTCTGACCGCGACTGTACATAATTAAATAAAATTGTGTGGAGTGACGTGCGCGACTAGATAAGGCGAGGCAGCGAGTTGCTATAAACAGTGCGCATCCGCAGTTCTCGGCACACATCGATCCAAATCGGCCGCGCGCGCTCGCTCGCACCTCGCCGCGACCTCGCTCGCAACAACAACACGGTATTGGATCAATATGATCACCGCGGCCATCGTTCTCGTCACCATCGTAGCGCTGTACCTGTATGGCACGCGCACCTTCAGTTATTGGGAGAAGAGGGGCATCAAACATGACAAGCCCATCGTGCTGGTCGGCAACAACTCTCGAGGCTATCTCATGCAGAAGAGCATCACGCAGATGGCAGCCGAGATGTACTGGAAGTATCCCAAGGAGAAGGTGGTGGGATTCTTCCGATCTACGCACCCGGAGCTCGTGATCAGAGATCCCGAGATCGTCAAGCGCATCCTGTTGACAGATTTTCTATACTTCTACCCGCGCGGCCTGAACCCGCACAAGACGGTGATCGAGCCGATGATGCGCAACCTGTTCTTGGCAGACGGTGACCTGTGGAGGATGCTGCGACAGCGCATCACGCCGGCCTTCACCAGCGGCAAGCTGAAGGCGATGTTCCCGCTCATCGTGGAGCGCGCGGAGAAGCTGCAAGCGCGCGCGCTGGACGCCGCCGCCGACGGCCGGCCGCTGGATGCGCGCGATCTCATGGCGCGCTACACTACCGACTTCATCGGCGCCTGCGGCTTCGGCCTCGACGCCGACTCGCTCAACGATGAAGACTCCGCCTTCCGGAAGCTAGGAGCTTCGATATTTCAAGTTGGACCGAAGGAGGTTTTCGTAGCTATGTTGAAAGAAATGTTCCCAGAATGGTGCAAGCATTTAAAGTTTTTGAAAAGAGTGGAACAACCTATGATTGATCTAGTCTCAGCTATTCTCAAACAGAGAAATTATGAGCCTTCTGGCAGGAATGATTTCATTGACTTGTTGCTCGAGTGTAAGAAGAAGGGGAAAATGATGGTAGAATCGGTGGAACACGTTAAAGCAGATGGCACTCCTGAGATGGCTACGTTGGAGTTAACGGACGAGCTGATCGCGTCGCAGGTGTTCATCTTCTTCGCGGCCGGCTTCGAGACGTCGTCGTCGGCCACCAGCTTCACGCTGCACCAGCTCGCCTTCTACCCGGAGGTACAACGCAAGGTGCAGCAGGAGATCGACGCGGTGCTGGCGCGCCACGGCGGTCAGCTCAGCTACGACGCCATCAAGGAGATGACGTACCTGGAGTGCGCGTTCAAGGAGGGCATGCGCCTGTTCCCGTCATTGGGCTTTTTGATCCGCAGATGCGCGCGCACCTACACCATCCCAGAGCTAGACGTGTCCATCGATCCGGACGTACGCGTTCTCATCCCACTGCAGGCGCTGCACAACGACCCGCAATACTTTCCCGAGCCGCACGAGTTCCGTCCGGAGCGCTTCCTGCCCGACCAGCAGGATGACAAGACTAAGTTTGTGTATCTGCCATTCGGCGACGGTCCCCGAGCCTGCATAGGTAAGAACTATTTATTTCTTATGTTGTGATACTGTCAGCCTCTTGCCGGGGGATTTGAATTAGTAGCTCAGCTAACCCCGTATGTATAAATAAGTATAGCGCCAATTTTGAGAATAAATCCAAATGCGAGCATGGTTTAAGTTATATCTGAAGCGGCGTAAAGCACTGCAAAAGATTTGGTATAAGTATTGGAGTAAGTAAGTTGACGCTGACATAGATTGTGTGTGTTGCGCAGGTCTGCGGATGGGGCTGATGCAGTCGCTGGCGGGGCTGGCGGCGGTGCTGTCGCGCTTCACGGTGGTGCCGGCGGCTACCACGCTGCGCCAGCCGGTCGTCGACCCCAAGTCTGGCATCGTGCAGAGCATCCTGAACGGTCTGCCGCTCTCCTTCATCGATCGAAAGCCGACGGCAGCGGCGACACAGTGAGCAGACATGACCACCATCATGTGATGTTACAGTGGCCGAGTTAAATGAAATTGCACGATAAAAGACGTTTGGTTAGTACAGCGAACAATGAGTGACTCGGACGTACACAAACACAGACAATGTTAAACGAGTGTTAGTATTGTAGTTATTATTATTTGTGATAATTTTAAGGATTTTACTAATTAGTATTTTAGGCTTCAGGTACTGTATTTATATTGTACAAAAGTATTAACAAATAAGGTACTACTTTATAAACCCAATGCAACTACTTTTTTGGCCGCTTTTATCTTAAGATTTTATTTTTTTATAATTATATTAAATCCTTATATATTATCACGTTATGTGCTTTGGAGGATGAGCAATAATTTATATCTGTTTTGAACGACAATTGGCCCATGGTTCGATCCCCAGCAACAGTTATTATTGTTGTACTTATTTTATCTTTTGAACTGTATTTTTACACCATAATATTGTTAAAATAATAATAAAATGGGTTTTTGCGTAGGTACTTATAAATTTTTATTCGTCATTTTTCTAAACATATTAGCGAGGAATTGTTATAAGAAGCCACAACATATTACAATATTGCAGATACTTATGAACAGATGCTATATACCTTAGCAATGTTTATAATCACGCTATACTTTCGGGGAGATAAGCAGTGAAAAATCATGACATAGATGAGATCGGCTCTTTTACAATAAAAGTCATAGACCGCGTCGGTTTAAAGACTGTCTGTCGGAAGACGTGGTGACCGACATCGAATCTCAACAGTCAGACAATTATTTTTGAAATATATGTTGTTTTTATAGCTATTTAATTTCTTTTTTTTAATATAATATACCTAATTTTTTCAAATATTAAAATATATTATAATTTTTGGCATTAAATCTATGCCAGAATAAAATAGCCAGGGTGCTAAAAGAAAATTAAGAGAACATATTTTCTGTTTATCTCTATTCTGGTATGTTCGCAATGTAGATAACTTTTACACATAAATAAAACTCATAAGAATTGTGGCAATGTTCTAGAAGAAAAATGAAATATCTACTTAATGCAGATACCCACAATGCCATTCTATTCACCGAAATAGTATTGTCGACAGCGTGAGAATAACACCAAAACATAGTGTTTATTTATTATTGAACCACTTTTACGATGGGACTAACACTGAAATAGCGAAAAAAAAAATCGAGACCCCCATATATTACTGTGCGCATAACTCGACAAACTGTACTGAACAGCTGTTTTTTTTTCACGATGATGGGTTTGGTCCCATAGTAAAAGTTGTTCATAATGATGAGTAGGTATTGCGTTTATTCTGTTACACGTTGTATAAGTGTAGTTTAGAAAATTAAATGGAATTTAATAAATCAAATGCTACGTGAAGTGTTTCGGTCGAATGCGCGCCCAGTCTTTTCTTTCTTAACTTTCTATATAAACATAATGTAAAAGAAAAGAAAGAAAGAAAAATGTTTATTTGGGACTCACACAAAACATATAAAAAACAACTACATAGTAATAATTCATTAAAACATAGACTAACAAACATGGATACGAAAAAAAAAGATAATCAGATGGAATTGAAAAAAATACCTAATGTTTGAAATGAAGACGATGAATGGGGGATGAAAAATGAAATAAATGAATTAATGACGATGAATGATAAATGTGGTGAATGGGTTTGATGATGATGTATGATGATGATGTGATGAATGATGTTGATTGGAATGGAATGAAATGGATGGATGGATGGCGGTGGATGGATGGTGGGATGGTAGATGGATGGATGGTGGAGGATGAATGGTATGGGTTGGGTATGTAATCGAGATACACTTACAATAATTGATTCCAGAAAAGACCTGGGAGTCATATTCGACCGTAAGCTCACTTTTTACGACCACATCACATCCACTGCCAAGGAGTCCTTCAGGCGCCTTGGCTTTGTTTTGAGGAACTGTCGTGACTTCCACAACCCCCACGCTATCAAGTTTGTTTTTGGGGCATTGGTCCGTAGCAAGCTTGAGTCTAGTGCGTGCGTATGGAATCCTTTGAGGAGCAGTATGCGTTAACTTTAGAGAAAGTACAAAAATCATTCCTCAGATGCCTTTACAAGCACTTGTACGGATAGTATGTATACCCACTCGTATCCCACTAAATTCCTGTTGGGTTGCTTAAATTTCAACTTTATAAAAGTAATAAGGTCGCGCGATCAGAAGATTGTAATATTTAAAATTATTAGGAAGATTATTGATGATCCTGATTTGCATAATGAAATCTGCAATGTATTTGTCCCAGACTACACACACACAGTACATTACTATCGCGGCAGAAAACACCAATTACTGGCTGTTCCAACTAGCCGTACTATGGCAAACTCCAAGTCTTCTGTGTACGACGAGCCCACCGACCAAGCAGCAACAATATTGACAAATATGTGTGGAGCAAATAAGGAATATTTTTCCGTGAAAACGGCCATGAAAGAAAATTATGCACATCATCCGATTAATTTTTATGATTTCTAATCAGATATTTAATTTCTATTAACTTTGCAATGGCACTGAAAGTCACACATATCCATCAAACTGTCATGGAAGCTGAAATAGGATTCCAGCTGATCGCTCCGGTGACATTGTTTTCATTCCCAAAATCCCCCTCATTTTCAATTATTTTCTATTCAGTTACAAAAGTCAAGGTTGACTGGTAGATAGTCTTGATGCATTAATTCCGCCTATGTAACACTATTGTACATAAAGTTAAAATAAATAAAACTGTTCAATTCCCAGTAAGCCTATGACACGTCATGACTAGCCCAGGGTCAGCAATAATCCGTTGCGGGCTTCTCCCTGCAATGGATCGAGGGGAACTGTAGATGCCTAGGTAATGACGTCACAGACGTACACGCGAAGAGAGGTTCCGAGATGGTAGTGCTAGGCCCGTACCCATTCCTTCCCCTACGTTTCTCACAGTTTCGTTTATGGATTCGCCAGAGATCAACTGAACTTCATGACAACAAATGGTCACGGGCTACAGATTGCAGGCAGTAAAAATGGCAATGTATAGCCTATACACGCGACTTACTAAACGACTTCTCAGCCTATGTAGAAATAACCGAATAATAATAGGGATAATTTAGGGTCGTTGCCCCCTTAAAAAAACGCCTCTTTTACATAGGCGCCACAGATAGCCACGACATCAGACAAGCACCTAGGAGGCTTCTGTGCATTTGTGCGGAGATAGCTGGCTAACTCAGCAGGGATACCTACGCACAAGGAACCGAATGAGCTAAGTGCGGATAACGGAGTCTCTACTCCATCCGTTGCGGGGGTAGACTTCTTTTCTGGTTGGTTTTCCCATGGTCCACTTTATGTAGCTCTATCGCGTATTAAAAACCCTAGCTATTATTAAAACGTATCTCATTACGAATTACTAGAGCTGCTCGGCATTTTAAACAGAAGAAGTGATACATTCAATACTGGATGTTGACTATTCGTATATTATCTTATCTTAGCGATCTTACCTAGCGAAATCATTTCATTTCGATGTCACGGGCAACAGCTAGTTTAAACTATATGTATTTTTATTTTTGGGTGGCTTTTCGTTCAACCTATGAGGTTGTCGACTGCTTAACCGGGCTTGCCGGTGGTGGCCTTGACATAAATATTAAAGCCTCTAACCAGTGCTTATTAAAACTTACCAACTAAGCGACTACACGCTAAGGGCATCCCCTGTGGGGTACGGGCCTCGGCTCAGAGCGTCCCTGGGGGGAGGACAGCTAGAAACCTACAGGCTCAGCGGCACGGGCTGGCTCGAGCAGGGGTCGGGCGGTGACTTGTTTGGACCCGCAGGCTTCTTTTATAAGGGACTTTGGCGTCGGTTTCACCCCGCTCAGTGGGGGTAGAACGGTACTCGCTTCGATTGTTTATTTATACATTTAGAAAATATTTTCGGCGCGGATTACAAAGGGTTATTGCCGGCCGCTAAGAAATATTAGAAACAAAAACACAATCCTGTTAATGCCCACAGACAAAACTTTCACAAAAAATATCCAAAACAAGGATCTTAACTATGGGGCTCGGCCGGTACCTAAGCAATAAAAATATTGATAATGCGACCCGAAAGTTCTCGACCGTCGTCGAGTCCCTTACATCTGGCTACTTTCTAAAATATGTTGCTAACTAAACGGTATTCATTACTCAAAAAAAAAACATGTGCCTAATTATTAACTATAAACCTAAGACTATGCATGGGGCTATCCTACACAGGATTGGTGATAGGCGATTAGCTTAAATCATACCCTTTCATAAACTTGTCAAGTAGGTACATAAGTTTGAAAAGTAAAGTACTAAATCCGCGCGGACGAATTCGTGGGCGAATTTCGAATCTTTATCATTAAAATAATTCAATTTTTTTCGTTGGAAACTTGTAACCCCGGACCTAATTGTTAAAGACTTGAAAAATGGTCATAGGCTCCTAATAAAAATATAATAGCAATCAGTGAGATTACAACAAAATCAACGATAAGCTCTAGGAGCAGTGAGCGCCCTGCGCGCTGGGTACTGCTTGTCTAACATTGAGCTCCCCTTCCCTACATGTCCGTTGTACTAAAATTAATTCTTAACAAAAAAGTTTTAAATTATACAAACTAAAATAACAATATTCACCAAGACAACCCAAAAATTATGCTTAAGTTTTAAATTATAATGCATAAATAAATTGGGCAAGTTGCACTTACACAATATTCATGTTTTCTTCTTGTAGTGTCAACGGTTTATCAAACTAAGTTGTTTGGGCCCAGTAGTTGGCCACGTTCATTGCTTCTATGGATACGTTGTTTAAGTCATCTAGGCTGCAGGTTTATGGACATTTGGGACGCTCCAGCAAATGGGACAAATAATCATGTGGAGAAAGATTATGCACTACTTTATGCTCAACAGAAGGATGCTGTTAAATTGATCAGAGGCGTTTCTTTTGCAAAATAAAGTATCTGTCGAGCACTGTAAACAGTCAAACACTGTGAACAGTCGAGCAGTGATAAACATAAACAGAATTTTTGTAACACGTACCATTTTAAAGTTATGATAAATTAAAGTACTCTAAATAAATAAAGACAGTATGAAAATTTTAAATCATATTTATATTTTCAATTTTATCGAAAAAATAGTAATATATGAACTTGTTCCCGCCAGATCATTGGCACAGCAAAAGACATAGAAACAGGCTTCCTATTGTACAAGTCATTTAATTTTACGTAGCACGAAATGCAAAAAAGTTTCGGGGTCCATCCCTTATCTTGCACCACAGAATTACCAAAATAACATAAATATGCTCGTTTAACCTTTCAGTTGGAACTCTTCCTTGAGATTTAATAATATATTTTCCACAAACATAACAACACTTATCCGGATGATTTAAACACTTACGGCGGTCACTTATCTTCATGATTTTCGAAAATAAAACATACTATGATTTCCCAAATAAACTGTTAAAATGATCTTAAGAACACTAAAACATTTAATTTAAAGTCATACAGAGTTCTAAGTATTAAAATAAATCTGAAATTCACTACTTCTTTTACTCAATGTTTATTTTATTTTAAACGAGGGTACATGAAAATAGTATTCACACTATTACTAAGAAACGTGACGTGTTAGACACCCATATCAATAGACAATGTTTTTAACAACGAAATAAGGAATTCAAAACACGTAATCTCATTAAGGTTAGAAAAATGTGTCACACAGTGATTAACCACGTTAAGCCGTTGGTGCCGGCTGACATTTTTAGATCTTTGACAGTCGTTACGGATAGTTAGAAGCCAGAAAATGTGTCAGCTCTGCCAAAAGGTATCGTGTTTCCCAGTCCCCACGAGTAGTTCCCTGGAGGCCAGTTAAGCTGTTGCTCGACGTAAAATACCATTCAGCGGCCTCAGGTTAGATTGGACGACTTGCATTGGGGTAAGTACTTACAGTATTTAGATTCTAGAGGAGTATTATTTTTTATGTAAAAAAGGTGTACCTACGAAGAATGAAGTTGATAATTAAAATTAAAAAAAATTAAAGCAAAACAAGAAGTAATTGATATTATCATTTATGTTTAATTTTAACACTTAGTAGCTAAATTATATCTATATTTTCTTTTTCACAGTTGATAACATTTAAAGACATTCTTCACTTTCATCATAAGAGATTAACATTGAGAAAATTTTAACTAGTGAAACTACACAAACACAATTCTCAGTGTAATGCACACTCCTCAGATCACAGCTACGCGAGACAGTCGTCACTCCGTATCTCAACTAAATTAACATAAATACTTATAAGCTAAATCTGCTCTTCACTCCAGTATTTCCGATTTTTGTAAAACATTTCCCACAAGTACCCTTAAAAGTTCACTTTTGCAGAAATTTAAAAAAGGCGCCCGTTTTGTGAAGCATGAGAGTCGCACTCTTTAACATTAGTTCCAGATCTCGGAGGCCGGCGCTACAGCGAGCGACTGGTATCCGTGGCGGTCGCGGCGCTGGTGTCCCGCGCGGTGAACATTAGCGGGATGCCGCCTACGATGTTTTGCACGATGCTGGACTTGGGGTCCGACACCAGCTCGCGCCGCGTCTCCGGCGCCGGCGACACGCTGAACTTGGCCAGCACGGCCGCCAGCCCCGCCAGCGACTGCATCTGTCCCAGACGACCACCTGAACCAAACAGAAAACCTCATTAGTTAACCAGTTAACAGTTACTACAAAGCACTAACATTTGTATTTTGGTGTTGACGGTAAATGAAAAATACTTTTATGTAACGTAGAGCTTCGATGTCTTTGATCAAGCAGATTAACATATTACCTACATTTTGGAATCCTACATAGATATCAAGTATGTACATACATATATTATTATGACTAGTGCGAGCTGAGTAGCTACAGCTAGCAACATCTGTTATTTTCCTCTTGAGAGTCATAAACTTTTCAGCGCTTTAAAGTGAAGCGCTGAAAGCTATATTTTCAGTAGCTTCCGCAAGTTTGCACTAGATGGCTCTGATGTTTATACTTTACGCCAAACGTTCGGTAGTATGGTATATCTTCACATTGAATTTGAGCAACAAAATCGTGAAACTCACCGATACAAGAGCGGGGTCCATCTCCGAAGGGCAGGTACACAAACTTGTGCCTCTTGGCGACCTCCTCGGGGGCGAAGCGCTCGGGGCGGAACTCCTTGGGGTTGTCGAAGTATTGGGGGTCGTTGTGTAGCGCCACCAGCGGGATGTTGATCTTGACGCCGGGGTCGATGGTGAGGTCGGTGCCGGGGATGGTGTAGGGCCGAACGCACTGACGCAGCAGCATGCCGGATGAAGGGAAGATGCGCATGCCCTCCTGCAGCACCCAGTCCAGGTACGTCATCTCCTTGACGGCGTCGTAGCTGAGCCGGCCGCCGTGGCGCGCCAGCACTCGATCAATGTCAGCCTGCGCGCGTGCCTGCACTTCCGGGTGGAAGGCGAGCTGGTGTAGCGTGAAACTGGTGGCCGATGATGACGTCTCGAAACCGGCCGCGAAGAAGATGAAGGCCTGTGCTGCCACCAGCACGTCGTCCATCTCCAGCTCCACCACCTTCGGGCTGCCGTCCGGCTTTGTCTCCTCCAGGGACTCCACCACGATCTTTCCTCTCTGCTGCCATTCCATCAGAAAATCAATAAAATCATTACGGCCGGAAGGCTTGTAGTTTCTTTGTTTTTGGATCTGATTAACGAGCATCAGAATGTCATCTTCGAGATCTTGACCGAGGAACTTCATGCTCTTGAAGAAGTCGGGAAAAATGGTTTTGCAGAAAATTACAATGGTGCGTTTGAAGGTGATATTGAAAATTTTCATGCCGAGCTTTCTGAAGGGCGAGTTCTCATCGTTGAGCGAGTCGGCATCGAGACCGAACCCGCAAGCGCCAATGAAATCAGTGGTGTAGCGTGCCATGAGGTCGCGCGCACAGATGGGCCGGCCGGCGGCGGCGGCGTCCAGCGCACGCGCTTGTAACTTCTCCGCGCGCTCCACGATGAGCGGGAACATCGCCTTCAGCTTGCCACTGGTGAAGGCTGGCGTCATACGCTGGCGCAACAGGCGCCATAAGTCTCCGTCAGCAAAGAACAGGTTACGCAGCAGCGGCTCGATGACCTTATGCGCTGGTGACAGGCCGCGCGAGTAGAAGTATGCGAAGTCCGTGGTGATGATGCGCTTCACGAGGTCGGGGTCGCGTATCACCAGCTCGGGGATGGAGCCGCGGTAGTAGCCCACGAAGCGCTCGCCGGGGTACTTCCAGTACGTCTCTGCTGACATCTGCGCGATGCTCGCCTGCAGGAGGTACCGCTTCGCGTCAGTCCCGAAAATTGGAATGGGCTTGTCATGTTTGACTCCTCTGTCTTTCCAATAGTTATGGTTTCTTGTCCCGTACAAGTACAGCGCCACCGCGCCGACGATCAAGAGTGCTAGGACGATCATGTTGCTGGTTCACTGTTCTCGAACTAATGTTTCGATTAGAAAGAGTCGCTGATTAAATACTACACCGTATCCGGCAAGATAATATTTCGCCCGCCTACCACGCACGATTACCACACAAAATCAGTGAAAAATATTTTTAAATGTGTTTTCTTATAACGGGCATGGACAAAACAAAGCAGTGCTTTAGGAAACTCAACTTAAAAATAACAGTCATAAGAACGAGTGGCTTAAAACATAATGGGCTAATAAGTGATTACTGCGCGATATGTGGCGACAATCTGGGAGATGTAATACAAAGATAGTATTTTAAAATTAGTCACAGCTGTCATTGTGCTGATAACGTTAATGGCATTGGGTGTTTGTGTTTTGAAGGAATTTGCGAAAGAAAGCACACGTCGAGGAAAAAGAGTAGATCGAGACTTGTTCGGCAAGTGGTTGCATAGTGATCATACCGACATTACTGCGACGCTGGTGGCCGCAGTCGCAGCAATTTATCACCGATTTCTGTGATCAAACCAATAGTAGTTTTTGCAAGTGCATATTTGTCTCTAACATTATGTCATGTTATTGGATTCGAAACGTTTAGATATTAGTAAAGATGGAGGTCGTCATCTCAATGTTTGAAAGTGTTCCTGCGTGTAGACGCTACCCAGAGACCTGATTTGATCGCACAGATCAGACTTCAGCGAACAGTGTGTGGCTGTTAGTGTTTATGTTGATACCGTGTGCTTTTTGTGAATGAAGTTAATGACTCGTTTCCAAGCTCCAATTGCAGTCGAAAACTATTTTGGACAACTAAATCTTAACTTAATATTATAAAGAAGAAAGACTTATATGTTTCTTACGATTTGTCTCAAGAACTACTTAACCGATTTTAAAAATTCTTTCACCATTGGAAAGTTACATTATTAACTTAGAACATAGGCTTTATTTTATTTTCGAAAAAAATAGAGATTCCTGAGCAACTGTTCACCCCGGGGTGAACGGGAAATGAGACCACAGAATCTACAGCAGAAATGGCTGGGTAATTAATGAAAATCGTTGTGCTTCATTTTCCAAAACTGACCTTTATGAAAGCGTTGAAGTTTGTGGAGTGTAGGTACTCCATAAACTGTAAATCCGCGCTGATGAAGTCACGGGCGAGGTGCTAGTTATATCTAAAAGTAGATTCATAGAAGACTATATTCTACCAGCGGCGCCCGTGTGCATACCCGTAGGAATGCCATTTTTTCCAAATCCGTTCAGTCCTAAAGCCGTGAAGAGGTTAATAGATAGACAGACAGAGTTACTTTCGGATTCGTAATATTGGTATAAAGTATAGATGTGGTCTGTGGTTAAAATAGTTAACCAATTTTCGCACGTGTGCCAAACAACGTTTTTCAACACATTTGCGAGAAAACAGTACATTATAGGTAATGAAACAAACTTCTAGCGTTTAGATATCAATCGGAAAGTCGCACCAATCTTTGACGTTCCTTATATGAAAATAGTGCGAATTTGCAAATGGCGCCACGGGTGCGTGGTGAAAATTAGAACTACATCTTTTGCCTCATGCTCTCTTTAGTATTAAAATGAGACAAAGCAAAAGCGCTTTCAAGGTTTGATCATTTAGCTTATTTTTTCCAGTAATGTGAAACTCTTTGGTAGAATTCTTATATTTTTTAATTGTAATTTTTAAATGCTATACAACGAGGAGTGCGGTAAAATAGCTACTTAGATGAGAGTACCTATTTTACCGCAGGTTCCATTGTAAGGTTCGTAATTTTTAACTTTCGAACAATATATACAGGCTTCGTAAATGCATTTTTTAGCAGATGTGTTGAAAAATAATAAACTTAATTTTATTTGATTAAGGGTGCGTTTGCAATTCGGGCTAAATTGTGCTGTTTTTCGGTACATGTTGTGACAAAACTAAACCAAATCAAATAAAACTAATAACTAACACTTATAGATCGGTTCTTCATCTTCAAATAATCGTATTTTTTTTTTTGAAAATTATTGTTTTTTATATAGTAAAAACGATCTTCCGATGCCATGTTCCACAAAATTTACGATATCGGGTTGAGTTTAGGTACATGTTTTGTTCTATTATAAACATATTTTAAGATTTCTAAAAATACTGTAAGTAGGTAGACATATTCAATTCTAAATATTAGGAAAAAAAATCACCAAAATGTCGCAAATAGTCGCAGCAAAAAATAAAAACCGGAACTAAATTTTTCACATATTTTGCTTGGTACTTCAGTGACTGCTACTGGAATCGCTCGAAGAATAGAACTAGGTGTGCCGAGTTCGGGCTCGTTTTGTTAGTTATGATGAGACCTTACCTCCGGACTTGATAGAGTGACCTGAAGGTGTACTTCGGTGACTGCTACTGGAATCGCTCGACGAGTAGAACACACACCTGTGCCGAGTTCGGGCTCGTTTTGTTAGTTATGATGAGACCATACCTCCGGACTTGATGGAGTGACCTGAAGGTGTACTTCGGTAACTGCAACTGGAACTGCTCCAGGAGTAGAACTAGGTGTGCCGAGTTTGGGTTCGTTTTGTTAGTTATGATGAGACCTTATCTCCGGACTTGATAGAGTGACCTGAAGGTGTACTTCGGTGACTGCTACTGGAATCGCTCGACGAGTAGAACTAGGTGTGCCGAGTTCGGGCTCGTTTTATTAGTTATGATGAGACCATACCTCCGGACTTGATGGAGTGACCTGAAGGTGTACTTCGGTGACTGCTACTGGAATCGCTCGACGAGTAGAACTAGGTGTGCCGAGTTCGGGCTCGTTTTATTAGTTATGATGAGACCATACCTCCGGACTTGATGGAGTGACCTGAAGGTGTACTTCGGTAACTGCAACTGGAACTGCTCCAGGAGTAGAACTAGGTGTGCCGAGTTTGGGCTCGTTTTGTTAGTTATGATGAGACCATACCTCCGGACTTGATGGAGTGACTTGAAGGTGTACTTCAGTAACTGCTACTGGAACTGCTCGAGGGATAGAACCATACTTTCATTACGAAATTTTCCGACAGAAATAAGGATACTTTTTTTTTAACGATGGGAAATCATCAAATGACTTCTTCCGGTCTGGGTGGAGCGGAAGGGCGTGTCAGACTCTTACTGACTAAAACCCATCCGTGTTCCTTCTAAAGCCCTTTGTGTTCCAGGGGCGCGGTGACTCTTTCGAACAAATTCCGCAACCCTGGCAGGCTCTGGCCCTAGCGGGCGCCGTCGACTCGGGCCTGGTGGTGATCGGATAGCGAGCCACCTAACGCTCGCCGTCCGCAGGTCCGCGCCTACAGTGGCCGGGGATCGCCCTGAAATAAAAAGAAAAAAAAGAAAGAATAATATTTATTTAGCACTTACATGAAACACGCACGGTACATATAGCCCTGCGACTCCCGACGCCCGGGGCGTCTTCTCCTGTAGCGGCGGTTGGGGCAAAGGCCTTGCCTTTCCCTCGCGCGGCCCGCCTTCTCCTTCGCTAGCATTACTGCTTCGCAGAAGGAGGTGACCACTTCCCAAACCTCCTCGCTCCGGACCATGGATTCAACCAGGGCCGGACGCGAGAGGTCGCCGCCGCCGATCGCCTCGACGAGGACACGGCGGTGCTCCGCCCAAGCAGGGCAGACGTCCACCGTATGCTCCACCGTGTCCTCCGGGCAATTCTCACAGTGCTGACACCCGGGCGTATCCTCCCGCTTAATCCGAAACAGGTACCTCCAGAAACAGCCATGTCCGGTAAGCCAGGTGCTTACCGGACATGCTGTTTGTTGTCAGGCGGAAGGTGAGGACGCCGTGGCGCCTCTCCAGCCACTCCCCAAAGAGGGGCCTTACCACCGCAATTGTAGCGTGCCCAGCGATGCAAGCAATACTTACATACTGAAACATGCATGTAAATAATATGTACCTACGAGCGACCACTGGGGTCGCTAGGCCGTGCATCTTCTCAAATGATGTCATAAGATGTGGGCTTTAAAATTTTACATATTTCGCTATTGTTTAATACCAGCTAAAATACTAGGAAGTGGTGACGGGCGGGCGGATTTTACTGACTGCCTTCTTCCAGCGGCATGAAATTCGGAAATTATCCCAAGGGACTCCGGAGTCCGTTCAGCAGCCACACGTAAAAAAGTAACGAACAGACAGACAGACCGACAGAGTTGCTTTCGCATTTATTATTATAATTATATGAGTGAGGAAGCTGTGCTCCCATTTTTAAAAACGTCGTGACTAGAGCTCAACTTGATCGCGTTGCGTGCTGGAAGAAGGAAGGAAACTCGAATAGAAAAATAGAACCGTGACAAATCTAGGTGACGCATGCTTACAGCTAAAAATAAATTCAAAAATAACAACCATATAAATAGCAACAACGGATATAGATAATGATAAAGTTGATAAGAACGGGTTACTCAGAATCAATTAGTTCGGAGTTTTGTAGACTTTGACACTGATGAAGATACCGAGTCAGGGCTTTGACGAGTGATGCCTACTATACGGGGCGGATTTTTGAGACGGGACAGTAAGGGCAGGTATCTTCACCGTTATAGTTACAGGTAAACGTTCCTAAAAGACCATCCACAACTTTTGATATATTCCGAACTGCATTCACAGATTTTCGCTGCGTGTAAACCCGGTTTTGTGACTTACCGTAGTTTCTGTTCTCAAACTTCAGTTGACCTGAGTCTTTTGATCACAGTGAGAAATGGGATCGAAACCGATTAATCAACACGAGTATTCTTTGTTGCCAAAACAAACAATGCTCAAGTCGTTTTTCCACAAAATGTATGGGAAAAGTATGTTTATGTATGATTAAAAATGTAGCATTGTAAAATATATGCACTGGATCCTACCCTCTATTGTGATTTATCTCTATCACTCAAAGGTTTGCTGGTAGAAAACTATTTTTTGAGTTAAGCTCGCCTTTGTACATGAACTATTTAAATCACTGTGAATTAAGATAAGCTTTTAAGGTGTACAATAAAGAATTAAAGAAATTTTTGGGTGATTTCTGCTTATCAGGGCGCACCTCCGTTGGCGCTCGGTCAACCTCGCGCAGCACTGACATAGATAGCCTGACCTAGCTGACCAAAACAAACAGTGAACAGCACCCATGCAGTTCAGTATTAAGTCGGTTGAGTTTGGATATGTTAGATAGACCGAAGCCACTCGCTAGCTGGCGCCGACAGATCGGCCGTACACCAGTGCAGTGACTGGCAGTTCAAGGCTCGTGTTCCATGTCAATGATCATCATGAGCATGAAATCTATAGTGTGCGGCTGTGGAGAGCTCGGTGACGTCATGCTTGTTACGTTTCAGTCGTATTGATTGAGACAAGGTGTGGCTACTTTGTTAAGCTGATTATGATAATTAGATACTAACCGTGAAGATTGTGTGTTGGGTGACTCAAACAATGCACTGATTGCAACATATTACCACTTATCTAATCTTTACTTGAAAAACATGTGTAAGATTGAATTTTGGACGAATGGATTAGGAGTTGATAGTAATATATTGATGAACCTAACAACATTGACTGGCGGGAGGCGCAGATGCTCTTGATATTCTAGATCAGAGCTGAGGTCCCTTCTCAATTGAATGTTAGCCTAATGGTCACCAATTCTTTTGCATCGTGAGCATCCTCAAGAGTTGATGTATTAACACTAGATTTGTGTGTTCTTTGACTTGACGAAGTGAACATAATTTGCGGAAAGGTTCAGCACATATTTATTTAGTGTCAATATGTAGTAGTCAGAGAAATATTAAATTATTATTATTATTATTCATTTTATATTTAATCAATTGGTTTTTTATTCACCATATTGCACCTACCTCCATTTTCTGCATCACCCAAAGGTTGACTGGTAGAGAATGCCTATGGCATTAAGTCCGCCTCTGTACATTTGTGTGCGTAAAGTGTAAATAAATAAATAAATATTATATTTATTTACATGAGCCGGACACGCCTTCCAGAGCACCCGCGCGTGATAATCACGACGCCGCTGCTTGATGGTACGAAATATGTATAACCTACCTATTAGTTTCTTATTTTTAATTTTCTACTTTGTTTATTTTACCGGCCAAAAGTAAATCGGATTCGAACTGTTTGTGGTCGAAACTCTTCGGTATCAAACCATCTGCTGACACAATTATCCCCTCAATAACTGCGGAGTCCACTTCTCAAATGGGTAAGTCTTATGAGAGCAATCGAGTTACTGTCAGCTTAAAACGATAAACTGAGAATTAACTTTTGTGTAACAGGAACAACCTGCGGATATTCAGAAAGCAGAACATCTGCAGGCAGGCAGTCGCTCCATGTAAGATACTGGTACCAGCTGGCTGCAGGCAGAGGAAGAGCCCGACAAAGTTGGGCCAAGGTCAGGCATTTAAGAGTTTGTGTGTGTTAAATTGCCTGAATTTATTAATTAACTGAACTTATTAGAACTTCATGAAACGCAAAAGTACTAAGGTGGGCTGAATGCTACACCAGCCTGTATTTGTACCTGAAGTTTATGTCCATACGATAGAAGTTCGCTGAAACAAACCAGCTGTTATGATGTTACGCTGAGAGCTGCTCCTGTGAGGTGGAGACACAACTTGAATGAGGAGTTTCAGAAGAACTTTTCTTTGATGGTTGACAGTGTAGACGGCTAGTCGGATTTATTTTTAGTTATGACAATATTTTAATAAGTGATTATTTTATCTGATAATAACGTATCGCCGCGTTCATCACACTGACACCGGGCTGGGGTTTTTCTGTGTTCACAAAAGACTTAGCTTGATTAATTTCTTTTTTTGATAAAATGTCATTGTTATTTGCATTTCTTGAAATGATAAGCCTACGTAGCTAAGTTTGTATAAAACTGAAATAAATAGTCTCCTCCACATAAACAGAGTGTATATATTTCATCATGAGTGTGTAGCTATGTTTCATTGAAGTATATGTATATACCGCGGAATAGATAGTCGTATTTATTGATGTAGTCACTATAGGTGGTTGATGCCTTTCCAAGTAGTACATGGTGTTCGTAGCAATTCGTAACAATTCGTAACAACTCGTAGCAGCTCGTAGCAGCTCGCTTCTATACTGTTAGACACACTGTTGGTACTATGTTTACAAGTAACGAAGCCGATTCAGGCATTATGTGTCCCTATTTGTTCGGGATTGCCCCAACTATCACAATCTTTGAATAATTATAAGCCTTATTGAAGCGACTGCGACTGCTACAAACAAATTAAATGATAACTAGGCGTGAGTCAGTCGGGCGGCGCTCGTTGTGTAATATTACATCAACATCTATTGCCTCCTTTTACTTTCCTGTACGATTGTTATCAGCTGATAGCGCGGCACTTCGCCGAACTTTATCTGCCAATTAGGTGACCAAGTGTTCATGACAATCTTTAAATCACAGCTCTCGTTATCAGTAATTCTAGACCAAATCATAGATAATAATCATATAATTAAAACTTTACATCATTAGAATGAACGATGAAAAATATTTCTTTGAGTTGCATCATGTTGATACTGCTGCAAGTAAAACAGTGTCATTCAGTCATGTCAGTGTCGAACTGTGTAACTTAAGACACGCAAAAGGTTAACCTTTTGCGTGTCTTAAGTAAGTTCGTAAGTTAATTGGTAACGATTACTTGTGAACCTAAACAAATTCCAGAAAAAACTCTACCAACTTTATACTCGTAAGTAATGTAAAATATGAGTATTTGATATTTACGACGATAACGTTGGTAGAGTCACAATTCAAGAAAAAACTGGCCTAGTGCGAGTCGGACTCGCGTGCACAGGGTTCCGAACGAATTTCATTTTTGTTTTCCTGTAATCTGTAGGTAAAGAACCTGCATTTTTTCCAAAATGTTAGGCGCAGTAATTTCGGAGAAAAATTTCAGGGGAGAAAGGTAATTTTTCATTACAATCACAACTATTTATTTTAAATTTATGTATTAAAGTAATGCGTCCGTGTTTGGGTCACAGAAGTTCATATGTGTACCGAATTTTAACAGAATCGGTTCCGTCGATTCGGAGAAAATTGGCTGTTACAGAGGGACAGACAGACACGCGAGTGATCCTATAAGGGTTCCGTTTCTTACGGATGTTCGGAACCCTAAAAAACAGAGTTAGGAATTTTCGCAAGGTTCAAAGCTATTTTGTAAGTAGGTAAAACATAACACTTTTACACGTCAATCTTTTTTGGTCATTTTTAAACTTGAGATGAGGCCGGTGTTTCCTAGCTGACTACCCTGAGAAGAAACACCGAAACAAACTCAGAGGTCACAGTCTAGGTAGGTGATTAAGTTAAGTAGGTATATATTAGCATCTAAATCAAATATTTATAAACAAATTATTGTTTGCTTGTGATCAAAACTCTGTAAACTCCAGCGGTACGTAGTGTCACGTACAGTGGCGGCAGGCTGCGGCGCAGGTGTGCACTTACTATCTGCGACGTCAGCATACCTACCTCCGGCGACGCGTGCGTGGTTGTGCGACGTGGAGACGGTCGTGACGTGGCGCTCGCTCATTGGTGCACACCGTGTGGATGTGGCCGGTATCATTCGCGGAGATCAGGTTATGATTAAAGTTAAACTCGGAGTTCCTCTTCTACTTTAAATGAGTCTAGAATTTAGGAAGCCGACTCCAACATAGTCGCGATTAGGCTAGGCAGATGATAACCAAGGTACGTGCAGCGTTAACGAATTGGGCACGCCAGTATTGTGGCGATAAGTCCTATCTTTGAGGTGTGATTAGAGAGGCACCATGGCGTCCTCACCTTCTACCTGATGCAGGTACTTACAGGACACGGTTGTTTCAGGAGCTATCTGTTTCGGATTCGGCGGGAGGATACGTCCGGGTGCTACCACTGTGTGTATCGCCCGGAGGACACGGTGGAGGTCTGCCCTGCTAGGGCGGAGCACCGCCGTGTGCTCGTCGAGGCGATCGGCGGTGGCGACCTCTTGCTTCCGGCCCTGGTTCAATCCATGGTCCGGAACGAGAAGGCATGGGAAGCAGTCACCTCCTTCTGCGAAGCAGTCATGCAAGCGTAGGAGGAGGTGGGCCGCGTGAGGGAGAGGCATATCTTATGCCCTTGGCTCGTCGTCCGATAAAACAGTATGCTCCACCGTGTCCTTCGGGTGATCCACACAGTGGTGGTACCCGGGTGTGTCCTCTCGCCGAATCCGAAACAGGTAGCTCCCGAAACAATCGTGTTAGTGCCTTGTGATGGACGGTCGTGTCGTCGGCGGCACGATCGTTTTGCATGTCATTGTTGGAATGAAGACGTCTGTTCAAGCGAGCTACATACGTAGTGACTACGCTATTAGACACACTTAACAGAAAACTGCTAGTACAGCTTCACCGCATTCCTGCGCCGTTCACGTTCAGAATGACACCGTTCTTCCATTATTTTCTGGCAGTTTCGTTTAATGCTGAATTATTCCTAGAAAAATAGTATTTGCGATGATATATGATAGGTTGGGTTATCTAAAATTACCATTTATCGCAATTAGCATTAGTTTTGTTTTATAATTTAATCAGCCTCAAATTAAGTGCTCAATGTCGTAAATTATTAATTTATTATTTGTTTGTTGTGTTTTTCCTCCGAGATTAGTTGACTGATCACTTTATCATGAAGGTATATTTCCGTCGGATGTAGACGATTATGAATGACGATCCTACACCATCACGTAAGCAGGTAGGTAAACTAAGGGTGTATGTTCGCCAGGGTTGCGGAATTTGTTCGAAAGAGTCACCGCAGCCCTGGAACGCAAAGGGCTTTAGAAGGAAAGCGGATAGGTTTTAGTCAGTAAGAGTCTGACAAGCCCTTCCGCTCCACCCAGAGCCTGTTGGTCGAGTTGTTAGTGACCCTGACTGCTAAACCGGATGTCGTGGGTTCGATTCCCACCCAGGACAAATCTTTGTGTGATGAGCATGATCATTTGTTCTGTGTCTGGGTGTAATTTGAATATGTATGTATTTAGAAATATATAAGTATGTTTATCAGTTGTCTGATTGCCATAGCACAGGCTCTGCCTAGTTTGGGATCGGATGACCGTGTGTGAGTTGTCCCAAGATATTATTATTATCAGATGGTTTCCCATGTTAAAAAAAAGGGTGTATGTTCGCGGCAGAAGTGTTGTTGCAAGCAGAGCATCGTGCAAGCGCTGACGAGACCGCGGTGTAAAGTTTCAATGTCAACAAGTGAGGGTCGGAGTCGCGCACAAAGGGTTCCGAACGAACCATGTTTTTAACAAGTTACCTTGAAAGCATAGATTTTATAGGTTTATCTGTAATGTATTGAAGAACTATTATCTGTGTTTTTTTTGGGGATTCCACCCGACTACCCTTAGTCCAGAGACGGTGGAACGAGCCGCTCTGCAGGCAAGTTCAGGAAAAACTTATTGCCACATCAACTACTACTGCAGAGCGTGCGCTCCTGCTGGCTGTGGGTGAGTGGGAGTCGGGTCTCTGGCTTCACGCACTACCGTCGTCGAGCTGGCACCATGTTCGACGATACTACTTTCCGCCTCTCTGCCTGCCTGCGTCTTGGCGCTCCTTGTTATTCACCTCATCGCTACCACTGTGGCGAAGTTGTCAACAGCCTCGGATACCACGGCCTGTCATGCAGCCGTAGCGCGGGTCGCATAGCGCGGTACGCAAATCGACGAGCTCTTGTCACCGTCGGCGTTCCGGCTGTGTTAGAACCCAATGGCCTGGCACACGACGATGGCAAGAGACCGGACGGCATGTCGTTATTTCCATGGAAGATGGGTAGGCCATTAGTGTGGGACGCTACTTGTGTCGATACTCTTGCGCCATCCCATCTTCCTAGCTCTTCGTGCTGTGCTGGCGCTGCCGCTGCGGCTGCAGAGAACCTCAAGCGGCGGAAATATAATAAACTTGTTGGTAGTTATATTTTCGAGCCGTTTGGGGTTGAAACTGTCGGGTCTTGGAGTCCGAGTGCACATAACTTGTTTAAAGATCTCTCAAGACGCTTAGTTGACACTTCACGTGACCCAAGGGCTGGCTTTTACCTTGGTCAAAGAATAAGCATTGCCATACAACGTGGCAATGCCGCCAGTCTTTTGGGTACACTTCCAGTCGACAGCAATGCGGATGAATTTTTTGACGCCATATTTTAGGGTTAATTTAGTTTATATTAATTTTCAGTTTATTTATTTTATATTATTATTACTATTCAAATAAGGCTGAGTGCCAGCACTTTTTGAACGTCAAAGTTCTACATAAAGACAGTCCCCCAAAACGCCCGCCCGTCACCACTTCCTAGTGTTTTAGCTGGGAAGAAGAAGTGGCGCAACAAACTCCCCAGCAACACATCTGTCTGTTGAGTTACAAGAACTAGCATTTATATAAAGGTATGCAAAGTATTCTTACGAAGAAAAACAATACAACAAAGGTAACACGTAAAACATAAAACTAAATAATTCGCTACTTGTAAGCTAGCACACTCCATCTCATCCATTATGGCAGCATACACAGACAAACTCAAGCATAAAACAATATCAAATCAAACTAAATAAGCCTCCAGACATAAAGGGCGTACCCGCTTACACGTGCACAGGGTAGAATTTAATAAAAGATGTGTGATTCGACGCCACAAGTGATAAACTAGGGCCATCAAAATTAAACAATAAGCAGATAATCGTTATAACAATAGTAAAAACCATCGCTAACAAGACTACCTTTCACCACAAGCAGCACCCGTTCACGAACATAACGCAAAGATCAGCCACTACCCCCCTCGCCATATTTGAGGGAAAGAGGTAACCCGACCCCCGACGCTACCGCAAGCAGTGAAATCTAAGGGAGCATGATGAACTTGCTGCCGGTTGCTCAGGATAGAATAAATGCCGAGATGTCTCTTAGGCCGCTGATTGAACGGCGCCTTTCAATGAAAGGCTAGGCCGTTTAACTAGTTGGCTGCGACACATCCACTTGATAAACATAATCCTCCTTCTGGCGCAGTCAGGTAAAAATATGTATTAACCAGTGCGTAATGAAACCGAAGTTCACGCGAACGAAGTCGCGGGCAACAGCTAATTATTGATTACAAGAGAGACACAGGCGACCGCGCGACCTCCGCACTGCACGCCCACTCTGTAAGGGAATTATATTCACGCTAATACTCTGTGACTGTTGAGGTCAAAGTCCCACTGACGTTAAACTGAATACTTTACTTATGTTGTTAGTAATCGGCAACCGCGTCGTACTAGTCACATCAAACGGTAATTTCCCATCCGTAATGAACACTCGGCATTTATCAAAGCGACTATCAGCCAGTATTAAGTAGTCGAACATGCGGGACTGTAGACTACCTACTGTCTGTGCTAGCGAGCGCGCGCTCGGGCGCGTGTGTCGTGTGTCGTGTGTCGTCGCTCATCGCATGGTATATTAGT
The DNA here is from genome assembly GCA_002192655.3 of Mamestra configurata. Classification (NCBI taxonomy): domain Eukaryota; kingdom Metazoa; phylum Arthropoda; class Insecta; order Lepidoptera; family Noctuidae; genus Mamestra; species Mamestra configurata. Next base: position 92,513 of record NDFZ01005326.1, read on the forward strand.
TTTTTCATTAGCTACATTAACATTCCCGGGCGTCGCGACACAGGGAGCGCGGCGGAGGGGAGGGGGACGCATACTGCAGCTATTTTAATTACTCATCGCAAAAAATAAAGTGGATCACTTCGCGAATGTTACTGCAGTTTAAGAGTTTGTTAGACGAAGGAAAGCCATCGAATTTACTGAATGATAAATTAATGATTTTACTTCATTCTACAATGTACACACAGCTCTCCCCGCGGTTGAACCGCGAGTGCTGCTACTGGTTGTTCAGCAGTAAGTAAGGTAACTGCTTGACTAGTTGGCAGCAAGATTAAGATTAGATTAATATTATGACAGTCCCTTGCCAATTCATTTATGAAAATATTATGTATGTGCGGAAAAACCGACATAGTTTTAGTAAAATTAGTGATAGACATAATTTTAATACTAGAAATAAAGACAAATTAGACCAACCATTTTTTAGATTAGCTAAAGTCCACACTTCTTTCATGGGGTATTGTGTTAAATGTTACAACAAAATGCCTTCTGACATATTAGAACTAAATGAAAGAAAATTTAAAACTCATGTTAAAAGTACACTTTGTGAACAAGCATATTACAAATTAGAAGATTACATTCAGGATAAGAATGCTTGGAAACATGCTGGTCCTGCTCCATAGGACAATCAAGGGTGAAGGTCAAACTGGTTGATTAATGTATTAACTTTATAGATATACTGTTTCTTTTTTTTGTGTTTTTATTTTTCTGTTGACTCACACACTGTTGTTTAATTAATGGTTCCAATGTTTGTAAATATGTGAGTACCATTTACCTAAATTTCTTTAGGAAATTAATAAGTTTACCTCTGCTGGTGATACTTTGTTCTTATAAGTAGCATACTCTGGGTGCATCGTCCTCACATTATATTAAATAAATTTTTGTATACCAAATTTTGTAAAATCATTATTTGAAAAGAGTAACTATGGAGTTTCTTGTCCGTTCTTCTCCATAAGAATCTACCTTTCCGAATGGACAATAGAGTCACTTTATTAGCAGGCAGTTCGGAACAGACTTGCTTCGTATCAAGCATGACACAAACTTAATATTGTACACATCGACGACATACGAAACAGCTGTTTTTACCTTTGGGATTTCAGAGTTGGTCCCACAGTTAGTTAAAATGTTGTATTAGTATATAAGTGTGTGCTGTATATTAGTGTAATGTTGGATGCATTGTGCTCACATAATATAATCAATGGAACAATGTATGTATACAAAATATTGTAAGTTTCTTGTCCGTTCTTCTCCATAAGACTGTACTTTTTGCGAATGGACAACTAGAGTCACTAATATTTTAATATCAAACTGTAAATTTGACGTTCAAAAGTGCCTTTTAATGGTTTAGTTGAAATAAATGAATAGACTTTGACTTTGACTATAGCTTGACTGTAACCCTCATGATAGGAGACATTCAATTTAAATGTTAGTGTAGTGTAGTGAACTCTAACTTAATCCAACACAAATCGATTCATTCAACTGGACATGTGGTACATAGACATAGTAAACATTTTGATGATTCGTTGTTTGTGGTTAGTTATAACTAACTAAACTATTTGTTTACGAGACAAATAATATAGTACAATATTAGTTACCTACTACATGATAAGGATGTATGCATACCGCGGCAAAGTGCGCCCGCGACAAGCTTCTTGGCAAGCAAGGACGAAGTTACAGAAGGCCAATCAGTAGGGAGTACAAATAGTAGGGAGGAGACTCAAATACTGCTGTATCTGACTCCCATTGTTCCCTCAGCTAGTGCTGAGTCTTGATTGAGTGATGATGATTACCTAGTGGTAATCATCATCATTTTAGCCGAATGGTCTCTGCGGCGCGTCGGCTGGGTCCTGAGCTTCGCGCAGCGCTAGTGCTTTTTTTTTAAGGATGGGAAATCTGGGCGGAGCGGGAAGGAGTGTCAGACTCTTACTGGCTAAAGCCCATCCGTGTTACTCCTAATGCCCCTTGCCCCTGAATAGGGCCGCGGTGATTATTTCGAAAGCCTGCTAGATTGCTAGTGTTTAGGTACTTCTGTTTGTGACAACAACGGCAAATAAAACTTTATAATTTTTGCCGCGTAATTCGTCCCTCACATGCTCTATGGAGAGGAGCTCATTAATTGCACCATAGGATAAGGATTTTTGTCATGTCTTTAGTTTGTTCTAGAACATACCTTCCTAATCGTATGGTGCAAGGAATGGACTCGCGTGTGTATGTTTTTGAGCGTTTTTCCGTCAGTATGAGCCTTCTCCAATGGTGTCACGGTGATCGCATGGTAGGTCGCGACGCTCGTCGGTCCGTCGTCGGCTTGTTAGTGGTCGCTGACACAATAGAACACGCGGAATCGTCCAATCAGGAAACTTAATAAAGCGCGCCACACACTCGCCGACACCACGATTTAGATGCTGCACTTTTACCACGCTTCATAATGGCCACGTACAGAATTGGATTCTGAAATACAGGTACTTACATATAAACTCGTTTCTTTATTTTGCATGGTGTATATTTGAGAAAGGGTAGCTGCAAGTTTTAAGAATTTTAAATGAATGTTTAAATTTTACAATTTATTGAGTTTTTTTATGTTCTTATTTTATAGTAGTAGGTTAGGCTATTTGTCAACGTGCGATGATAGTCTACAAGTATTTTAAAGACATTATAAATAATTAAAAGAACTAGTTAATTTTTGATGTGTGTTTTGGTTAATACAACTGTCGTGCTGTGTATGAGCAGCCTTAGCACAGCGACTGCCATCAGTCGGCTAACAGCAGGAACTACACAAGTCTGTGATACTTACCTGTTTCTGCACCAGCTTACTTGTTTGTAGAGTGTGCCAGCGGCTGGACACAGCTCACGTGGCCACTTACCAAGTGATGTCCATCAGAGAACCCACGGTCGGCCGTACATACTAATAACTTGTTGTTCATGTATGTACGTAACACTAAGCCACACTTTCAGGACATGGATAGTTGAAGCGGACTGAATATCTAAACTGAACAATCATGTTATTGCCACATTACAGAAGCGCGCCACCATAAGTATAACAACCGCTGTTATTGTGTTATAGTAATAACGATCAAGACTCAAAACTGAAGGTATTCATTCTTGTGCTTATTGTACTGAATCCTACAATTAGAGTATGTATCCATTAAAAAATATATCCTAATCAAGTTTTAATATGTAAATCTTAAGAATAGTTCGCTGTACCGTAAGGGCTTTTTATTTATAAAAAAACGTTTTTAAACGTACGATTAGTTTAAACTGATTAGCAGTTTCTAAATTAAAAGTTTCCATAGAATATTTGATTGAATTTTCTAAAATTAATTGGTAAGCTGCGTCGACAATTATACTGTAAGAGAGTGGTTTTGTTTGAGTGCGATCAATAGTTCGTCACATATCACTGATGCCCATGACCTCGCTTCAAGCAGCACCAAACTATCACTGTAGGTACACAGAGCGCTCAAGGTGTGAAGTAGCACGAACTCGTCCCAAGACAGTTGGCAGGAAATTAACCGACACGTCA
>NDFZ01005326.1:117750-135705 GCA_002192655.3 Mamestra configurata
ACTGCTTCGCAGAAGGAGGTGACCGCTTCCCAAGCCTCATCGCTCCGGACCATGGATTCAACCAGGGCCGGTCGCGAGAGGTCGCCGCCGCTGATCGCCTCGACAAGGACACGGCGGTGCTCAGCCCAAGCAGGGCAGACCTCCACCGTATGCTCCACTGTGTCCTCCTGGCAATCATCACAGTGCTAACACCCGGGCGTGTCCTCCCGCTTAATCCGAAACAGGTACCTCCCGAAACAGCCATGTCCGGTGAGTACCTGAGTCAGGCGGAAGGTGAGGATGCCGTGGCGCCTCTCCAGCCACTCCTCAGAGAGGGGTCTTACCGCCGCAATTGTGGCGTGCCCAAAATATTGTATCTGGAAAGCTATATCTGTCATTATGTGAAATTCTAGATTCCAAATCAATATAAATATTAGTATAGGTACATATAATCGGTATTAGTGAGACGTAATGAAGAGTTGAGGTGAATGAGATTATAATGTTATTGTCGTCTAGACGATATCGATGACATACTTAGATAATAATACGTGTCCTGGAATGAATGGAAGTAAATCGAATCGTATTAATTATTACAGACAGCAAGTACTGTTTACGTTGATAACGATAAGTTGGTCAAATCAGGAGCCATATTCTAATTCGCTCTGATTTTTATTTTTTTCTCTTCTTTGCGATGGGTTTGCTCTTGACTCTAGTCTAGGTCATAGATGACATGATGATTGTAATTAGTTGTTAACGTTAATCCGTATTCACGAGTTTCCTCAGAACAAACAAGCTTAACATTTTTTTCCCTGGGTTCGCGACAGTCCTGTAACTTCGTGGCCAAACCGCGTACGTTACGCAAGCTACAATAGCGAGCAGTGAGGTGCGTTTAGTTTGTGCACTGTGTGGTGGACAGGCCTGACCACTCGCGCGTTTATCTGGTGAGAATTCGAGCCCAGGTTCTGGAACGAAAAATACAATTATTGTTAAAATTGCGGTTACTTCTGTGATTCCTGAATGAATTTTGAAAAGCCATGTGCATCGCTCTTAACTCAAGTCAAGCGGTATTTCTTTTAGCGGTACCAACGAAACATAAGCAGTTGAAAAATGTCCTTTATAACATGGATACAACGTCGCCTCTTCTCATTTCTATAGTCTTCCTCCATACGAGTTTACTTCTACCAACTTTCTACTACGGAAGGTGCTTCATTCAGTTTGCTTGACAGTATAGGCGGCATGTGGTTTCCACAATGTCAATCCCCAAATAATAAATTAAAGGATATTATAACCTATCCCTTAGAATGTCTTCTGTACGATTTAGTGTCGGCTTCACATTACCCGCGCATGCATCGATGCCGTACCTACGTGCTCTACGGAGCCGTAGTGCCGTAGCGGGAACACAATTAATAGAATTGCGTCGGATTTCCTGCGCCGCTAATATAATAGTGCCGGCGTGGCGTTGACTGCCTCCCGCGATGTTTGCATTACGAGTTACGTAGTTAATGTTTTTACTATTACAGAGATTTTCTCCAGGGTATAAGTCGGTGTCTTTTGGATTTTACGGAAGGATAGTGAGGGTGTGAAGTGGTACAAAAGTATAAACAAGGGACTGCGTTCAGAATAACATGGCTAGACTTAAAAAAAAAAAACTATCATTAGAAAGAAATAAATAACAGTGATTAAAAGGCTTAAAAAGTGACAAAAAAACAGTGCCTGCCTCTCTTGGCTGCGAAAATATCCATTTCAGAAATGTCGCCAGACAGAGCCCGTCTTCCTAAGATCCTTGAGTGGCGAGTTGACGACCGCCGGAGAGGACAAAATATTTCAAATACATCTAATAGAGACACATAACATTTGATGTATGGCTCATATCACAATCACCGTTCGATACACTGTTGCTGTAAGTATTATCATCATCACCATATCAGCCGAAAGACGTCCACTGCTGGACATAGGCCTCCCCGCGCGTGTCGCTACAAAAACCGGTCCTGTGCGTCTTGCATCCATCGGCTACCCGCGACCCTCACCAAGTCATCGGTCCACCTTGTGGGAAGCCTTCCACCGCTGCGTCTTCCGGTACGCGGTCCACTCCAGAACTGTTTGGCCCCATCGACCATCTGTTCTGCGAGTAATATGCCCTGCTCACTGCCAGTTTGGCGATCCTTCGGGCTTTATCGGTAACCTTGGTTCTCTTGCGTATATAGTAATTCCTGATTCGATCACGCAAGGAAACTCCGAGCATTGCCTTCTACATTGCTCTTTGGGTGACTTTAAGCCTTTTGAAGAGGCCCATTGTGAGCGACCACGTTTCTGTTCCATAAGTCACTGGTCGTAGACTTTCGTCTTGAGAAACTGTGGTATGTGAATACACGCAACTTCCCGAACGCCGCCCAGTGCAGTCGGATTCGTCGGTTGACGACTTTCTCGTAGTTTGCCTTACCTAACTGGACCGTTTGTCCCAGGTAGACGTACTCGTGTACAACTTCGAGTGTAGAGGCTCCGATCTTGATAGGAGTGGGTTGCTACATGTGTATACATGGACAAAATCAAGGTCATGGTAATGACCTTGATTTTGTCTATGTTCATTTTAAGACCCAATATTACGGAAGCTCTACTGAAGTCATCGAGCATTGCACTGAGGTCCTTCATAGTCATGATGACTATATCGTCGGCAAATCGAAGGTGAGTGATGTACACGCCATTGACATTGATGCCTAGCCTTCTCCAGTCCAAAACCTTGAAGACATCAAGACATCCTCCATTGCAACCGTGAACAATTTCGGACAAATGACATCTCGATCAGAGGGGCAGATTATATTCTCGGTCTTCTGTATAACCTGCCGCAGCATATGTTTGTGGTCTACGGTGCTGAAGCCTTAACGTATTTATTTAGATGTACTGAAAGGGGCGATCTCAGTTCCCAGGCAACAGTAACAGGACAGTATTTATGTAAAATACTTATAAAGAGACATCGGGAAGCCCGGCTTAATAACTCTCGTGAACTCAGAGGAGGCGTGATAATAAGGTTAGCGAGTATTATACGATCTGCAGCCCCACAGCCCGACACTGCCCGACTCAGCCGCACACAGCCCGACCGACGATGTAAATAAATACATTACACACGACTCAATTTACGGTGTTTACCCCCGACCTGCTGTAAAGGGGAGCGCACACCTTCCCGCACATCACACAAGCATTTTTAATCACAATGAAGGGTGTTAACTGCTCCGCGATGCGATACAGACCCGCGGGGTTGTGTGCAGGCTCGTTGTGAGAGTTTAAAGTATGGGAATATTTGATGTGTGGGGTCGATAAGTGTATGCTCACCTTTAGGTGCCTCTTAGTGGCTGAGTGTGTGTGGCTGCACGCTCGGCGTGTCAAAGCGTCGTGACAGACACACAGACGCGGACGGAGCGCTTGATAACTCAGCAAAAGAAACGCCGCCACTAGTGAAGTAGCGATGTTTACACACCTCCCCCCGCGCCGCCGCACACCGCACTCCGCACACCTATCAGCGGTGAACTAATTTACACGAGCCTGTGTAGTTTGTACTTTATACTGAGTTCAAAATTACCTGCTACTATAAATCTTTGAACAAAAAATAATATTATGTTTTTTGCCGTACCTGTGCGAATCTCACATCGAAAACATCCACATGAATCAACATTATGGTGAAATAATTATACTTAATATAAGTATCTGAACATCAGACTTGAAATGCCAATTCGATGTCGTCTCACCCAGACCAGAGTCACCAGAGGAAGACTTGACAGGATCTTCACTTGCACTTTTCCAGATGCCTGTTGAAATGGAGAAATACCCTGCGAAGGAGTGGACCCAAATCGTTGTTTACTTTATTATTTCTACTTTGCTTCACGTGACAATATTTCTTACCTACCTCAAATGCCTACGCAACGACAGCTCTTATAAATGGCGGGCAGTTAGCGGGAGCTAGGAATACATTTAGTATTCAGTAAGATACATTACGGACTTACCCCCCGCCCCCCCTTCGCCGCCCCGCACCGCCCAGCGCTGCGGTCTGCATACTCGATGTGTATTACATTGTTTAAAGCAACTTGCACAACTTTCGGCTCCTCACATTCTATCAAATTGTACCTATAGTAGGCGCCAGATAATCGTGGAATAACGGTCATTGACCCACCTACAATTATTGACATTTTTAATTTGAAAAACGGAATTAATGACACAAAGCTGTCCCGAATCATCATCTCTCGTGATCCTTAACATTGTCTAATAATGAAAAACGATTCATATTTAATTGTTCAGGTACCTATGAACAGTTATTAGGGAAAGGTCAATATACTTTATTCCACATTTATCTGGCGCATACTATAGTCAAGTTATTACGAGTTGCGTCACCACTTGAGGCGCTCATTACACGGTTGGTTTTGCTGTCAGTTTAACCACAGTCAAGGCTGTGATTGTCGGATAACCTATCGTCTAATGCAGTGAATGTGGTTGCATGAAATTGACTGACGAAAATCTGGATATTTGATTCACGAGTTACGACTTTTTTAGTGACCTTGTCCTTTTTCGAATCCCGATGGACACTCCAGTGTCCATCGTGATCGGCAATTCCATGAGATTATCTCTAAGGTAAAAAGGTGGCAAACAGGTTGGTAACAGTACCCACATGTTGCGGAATCTGTGAAAGAGTTACCGCGGCCCTGTTACGCGGCGGGCATTTGAATGAACACGGTTGGATTTTAGTCAGTAAGAGTCTGACACTCCTTTCTTCCGCTCCGCCCAGAGCGGAAAGAGTCATTTGATGATTTCCCATTCAAAAAATAAAAACAGTACCCACATCATACTGAATTGCAGTGAATTTCCGCTAGGAAATTGCGTCTTCTGCTAAGATATCAAGAATTTATTTTCCTCATGAAGGACATAGGTAATCGCGGCAGTGTGGCAGTGCGATGATTTGAATACAAAGGAACAGTCACAACACAATTTCTCGCAGCGACCTACTCAAATACAGGATTGCGGTCAAGAGCGGACAGCTTTCAATAAAATACCTGATAGGATCAACATTTGCCGATACTGCAACCGGCCGAGTGCCGAGACTGCCCCGGTATCGGCAGTCTGCCGAGATTTATGACTCTTTTAGCTTGGCTTACACCGACTAATTTATTTCTGTTCAACGGATAATTGAAACTGCCAGATAAGTACCTACTTACTGAGTGAACAAGTACAGAAGGTCCAACCAAATATTTTTACTACGGACAAGAGTCTTTAAAAAATGAAGCAGCATTTAAACCAAGTGGTTTAGTAATTTACAGCTGATATGCAACCTAGTAGCTCAGTAGATGTAGAAATGGTATCAGGAATGTGCAATTCATGTGTGTAAAGGCACAGCTTCCTTAGTTGTGAACCGACATCAGTTCGGTAATGTAGTTTCAGTCATAATCAAGAAAGTTCACATCTCAAAATGTTTTAGTGTGCCTTCTCCACTGTTCCCACAGTAATACCGGTGCAAGCTGCCTGGGCGTTTATTCGTCGCGCCATAGCCGTAGTTGTGATAAATTGAGCACAGTGAGCACGGCGGGCACGGTGGGCCGTGGGTACGGTGGGCACGGCACAGTGCATGGTGGAACACAGTTACAGCACTTCTTCATATCAACGACAAGGTCACCGCTTAACTGACAATCATCCGAGAAGGAAGCGTTGCACTTTCGTTTTATTTTTGAAATAGACGTTATATTGGTTTATCTGATTCCAACTAAGGACTCATCGACATTTATTGTAGTGTGTATATGTCATAGATCCTTTTTTTTTTTTTTTTTTAAGGTTGGGAAATCATCAAATGACTTCTTCCGCTCTGGGTGGAGCGGAAGGGCTCTTACTGACTAAAACCCATCCGTGTTCCTTCTAAAGCCCTTTTCTTTCCAGGGCCGCGGTGACTCTTTCGAACAAATTCCGCAACCTCGGCAGGCTCTGGCCCTAGCGGGCCCCGTCCTCTATGCTGACATCTCTTTGAGGCGCGCGTGAAACACAACGCGCCATCGACCCGGGCCTGGTGGTGATCGGACAGCGAGCCACCCAACGCTCGCCATCCGCAGGCCCGCGCCTACGGTGGCCGGGGATCGCCCTGCGACTCCCGACGCCCGGGGCGTCTTCTCCTGTAGCGGCGGTTAGGACGAAGGCCTTGCCTTTCCCTCGCGCGGCCCGCCTCCTCCTTCGCTAGCATCACTGCTTCCCAGAAGGAGGTGACCGCTTCCCAAGCCTCCTCGCTCCGGACCATGGATTCAACCAGGGCCGGACGCGAGAGGTTGCCGCCGCCGATCGCCTCGACGAGGACACGGCGGTGCTCAGCCCAAGCAGGGCAGACCTCCACCGTATGCTCCACCGTGTCCTCCGGGCGATCCTCACAGTGCTGACACCCGGGCGTGTCCTCCCGCTTAATCCGAAACAGGTACCTCCCGAAACAGCCGTGTCCGGTAAGTACCTGCGTCAGGCGGAAGGTGAGGACGCCGTGGCGCCTCTCCAGCCACTCCTCAAAGAGGGGCCTTACCGCCGCAATTGTGGCGTGCCCAGCGCTGGGCCGCGATAGTCGCAGTCTCCATACCGCCATAGTATCCTGCCGGAGCTCCGTCCGCCGCGACGCAATTTGCCGTGGCAGCGGAGTTTCGCCCCGGCGAAGCACCTCCACGCGCCACGCGTAAACGTGCGCGAGGGCTCTCGCCTCCAGATCCCATGGCGGTAATCCGGCAAGGAGGCTCGCCGCCTCGCCGGAGACCGTGCGGTATCCCCGAGCCAGCCGGATGGCCATGACCCTTTGGGCCGCGTTGAGCTGGCGGCTGGTTGCCCCTTCAGCGTTAGGGCCCACACAGGGGCCCCATAAAGGGCCATGGACCGCACGATCCCCGCATAGAGCCTCCGGCAAGAGGCGTTTGGACCCCCTAGATTGGGCAGGAGCCGCTTGAAAGCAGCTCCAGTCGGAAGTGTTCCTCGAAGTTCCACCGGCTGTCGAGAACGAGCCCCAAGTACCTGATCGTCGATCCGACGCCGATGTGAACCCCTCCTATCGTTACTTGGGATCCCGCTGGTGGCCTGTTCCGAGAAGCACATGGCCTCGGACTTGTGCAGGGCCACCTCGAGACCCAATTGCCGGATCCTTCCAGCGACTATCGCGACCCCGCGTGTCATTAAGTCGGCCGCCGCCTGGTGCGACTCCCCTGTGCTAGAACCAGCGTGTCGTCAGCGTAGTCTGCTACGCTGACGCCGCTAGGGAGGTCGGCACGCAGCACCCAATCGTAGCCGATGTCCCACAGGAGCGGCCCCAGAACCGAACCCTGTGGAACACCACACGACATCTCTCGCCGGTTCCACTCACTCCGGTGACCGGGGTAGATGACGGCCCTGTCCGTCAAATAGGCCTCGACCACGCGACGGAGGTAGGTTGGCATCCGGTGATACCGGAGTGCCTCCCCAATGCAACTCCAGGGCAGGGAGTTAAAGGCATTGGCGATGTCAAGAGACACCGCCAAGACGACCCTGCCCCGGGACACCGCATCCCCCGTCGTGAGGGCTCTCACGCGCATGATGGCGTCCACCGTTGAGCGCCCCGTGCGGAAACCGAACTGGTTCTCCGCCAGATTCGGCCCCACCCTCACCAGGTGCCCGACAAGGCGGTTTGCAATTACTCTTTCAAAGAGCTTGCCCACCTCGTCGAGCAGCACGATGGGCCGGTAAGCGGACGGAGAGTCCGCAGGGCGCCCAGGCTTCTTAATGAGGACCAGTTTCCCCGTCTTCCAACGAAGTGGGAACTGGCCTCTCTCCAAGCATGCGCTTAAGAACCCCCTTAGTCGAGGCCCGAGAGCCTCCAAGGCCAGGACCCAGGCTTTCCCAGGTAAGCCGTCGGGTCCTGGGGCGGTATTTTTGGCCTTTAGCCTGTTTACCGCCACTCTCAGGTCTACCTCAGTCACCTCCGGAGCGTTGTGATCGTCGTCACCGTCGTCGGTGTGGTCCGCATCGGGCACCGCAGGTGGCGGAGCCATAGGCGGGGGAGTATGCTCCCCCCGCGACGGGAACAGAGCGCTCACCACGTCCTCCACCAGCTGGGGCCGGAGACTCTGCGTCAACGGGGGGGCCCAGGTGCGGAGTTTATCCCGCACCATTTTGTAAGGGCGTCCCCACGGGTCCCCGTTCAGAGACTCCAGCATCTCCTTACGAGCCAGATCCCTGGCCCGCAGGATCCCCGCTTGGAGGGCGGTCTTCGCCACTCTGTATTCCTCGTACAACTCCGCCTCCCTGGCCTGCGCATCCGGGGGCCGGATGCGATGCCTGCGATGCCTGGTGTACAGGCGCCGTGCAGCAACGCATGCCTCGCGCAGCGATGCCAGCTCCCGCGACCACCAGTACACCTGGCGGCGGGCGCGTCCTGGCCGGACCCGGGGCATTGCCACGTCACATATTTCGGACATGGTCTCCCGGAACCACTCCGCCTCGTCGTTGATGTCAGCAGGCCTGTCCGGTGGTAACACCCAGGCCTGCACGATCGAGGCTTCCAGGAGAAGCTCCCGGTCCAGCTGCTTCAGCGCCCACCGCGGACCACTCGGGGCCTCTCGGACTGGCGCGGTTGAGGTCTGGGTGGAGACGTCAAACCGGATGTACCGGTGGTCCGAATACGTCTCCACCTCCTCCATGACGCGCCAGTCGGCGACACGCGGTGACAGAGCAGGGCTGGCGAACGAAATGTCCACCACAGACTCACCCTGCATCCGCACACACGTGGGGACAGAACCCCGGTTTAGGACGACTAGGCCTGTCTCCAGAGCCCAGTCCTCCACCATCCTGCCCCTCGTGTCCGTGTAACGGGAACCCCAAGCCAAGTGCTTGGCATTGAAGTCCCCGAGAACGAGCACGGGGAGGGAACGATACCCGGCGACGACGACAACCAACTCCCTAAGGGAGTTGTGGAACTCGGCGAGAGATCGGTTCGGAGAGAAGTAGACCCCCACTACTACAATCTCCCCAAACCGTGCTGCTACGCACCCCTGTCCTCTCCTGACACTCTCGAGGGACGGGGTACCGGCGGCGGCCGACGAAATTAGGGCCACTGAGCCGTTGAGGTCCTCCACCCAGTCATCCCTGGGCGGGACAAAGTACGGCTCAGCGACCACGGCGATGTTGATCGACCACTGCGCCATGCTCTGGAGCAACAGGTGCTGAGCGGCGGCGCAGTGGTTGATGTTCGCCTGGAGGAGGCGTAATGGGGCCGTTATTGGCATTCCATTACGGCCTCCTCTCGAGCTTCTTGTGAGAGCTCCACCGCGGCATTCGCAGTAGTGGCGGCGACAGCGTTGGAGGCAGCGGCGGCGGTGGCGGTGGCTACAGCGGAGACGGCGGTGGCGGAGGGCTTTCTTTTGCCCCCAGCTTTGGCGGGTGGAGCGCAGGCCTTGCCCCCAGCCCAGTGATCGGCCGGCTTGCCAATTGCCGCACATACGGTGCAGTGCGGCGTGGCGTTGCACGAGCCAGCCCTGTGACCGGGCTGACCGCAGCGGAAACAGAGCCCGGTCCGGTCCACCTCCGAGGTGCAAGCAGCTCCCACATGGTTGCCCACCAAGCAGCGGAAGCACCTCAGAGGTTTGGGTTCCAGCAGTTTGACCTGCGCAGAAACCCAGCCCACCAGGAGCCTTCCGCCCTCCGTTATTTTCTTAGCCGCCGTCACGGGACAGCTCACTACAACCGTTCGCATGCCCGTGTGGTCAGGACGTATGGTGCCCGCCTTCACCTGATCGGCCGAGCACCCCCCAGTCCTAGCGACGGCGGCCGCCACCTCTCCCTCGGTGACGGAGTCGTCCAGGCCCTGAATGCGCAAGTCGACGCGCTTGGTAGGCCTGGACACTCGGGCCTCATCCGCATTAAGGGACGCCCTTAGCCTTTCGGCCAGAGCGTCAGCGGTCGGGCCACTGGCTGCACCGGGGATCTCCAACATCCGGGCACCAGTCAAGGTTACCTTTAGTCGGAGGCCCCCGGCGATGCCAAGCTCCCCCAGATTGACCGCCTCCTTTGCCTTAGACAACACGTCGCGGTACGTCACGCCCCTCTTTTCCGCGTCCGGCTGCAGTGTGATCACTACAGCTGCGGATTTCGGGGCGCGAAGCCTAGCCGCGACGTTTCGCTCTTTGCGACGCCGCTTTCTCCCCCGTTTCCGTGCCGCCCTGGCTGCCTTGCCCGCCTTTTTCTCTTCACCGGCCACATGCCATCCGGCTTCGGCCGCAGGAGAATTTATAGGCGGGGACTTTGAAGGCGGTGGCAGCTGTTGCGTCGCTGGCGCCTTTGCCACTTGTGCCTGTAGAGCCGCCCCGCCTGTCTTTTGCTTGGCCGGTGCCGGTTTTCCCGGTGCCAACCCAGCCCCTCGGTTAGCCTTTCCGGACAGCCCCGGCTTGGCAGCTACAGCGGCAGCGTACGAGGCCGCCTTCTTTTGGCCCGGGGCTATCTGCCTCGCAACTAGCGGGGGGCGCAAAACGATGCTCTCCAAGTCAGAGAAGCGGTCCTGGAACCGCTCCTGGAAGGCAGCCAGCTCTTGACGCACCATATTCAGGAGCTGGTCCTCCGCAGGCACGGTCTGACTTGGCCCGCGCTTGGGTCCCTCTTGAAGCGCCTCCTTGGAGCTGGCTCTTCGGAGCCCAGCCAGGTCTGCTCGGAGCTTCGCATTCTCCTTTTGGAGAAGCTCCGTGGCGGCCGCCAGGCGGCCGCCAGGCGAGCGACCTCCGCCCGCAGCTTGGACATTTCGTCCGAAGCCGGAGGCCCGCTGTAGCTGGCCTCCGCTGCCGCCAGAATTGAGGCTGACGCCGCGCTTATGGCCTTGTTTTTAGAGGCCTGGGTCCTCTTTAAGGCCACTTCGCGGACTGCAGCCTTCACGACCTCCGCAAACCTGGCTTGGTGCTCCTTATCGAAGCCACCAGCCGTAGCCGGCTCACCACCGGAAGACGCCGAGAGAGAGCCCTCCGACCTGTCGTTCCAGGGTGGCGCCTCTCCTCGGCGAGCTTCGCGGCACGCTGATCAGCCTCCTGAGAGGCGAGCCATCTCCCCCTGCCTCCTTCTCGGCCTTTACCCCGCCTACCGGTGGGGATTTTGCGGGCTGAGGCCATTTGTCCGTTGGAAGACGACCCTCGGTCGTCCTACGGTCTGGGCCGCTTGCGGATGAGCTTCGGAATCTCCACAGGAGCCCCCACTCCCTCGCCTCCAGAGCTCGCTGAGCTGACATTAGATGCAGAGTCTGAATCTGACCCCGCGTCTCTTCGACGCTCGAACGAGCCCTTCCTCCAGAATTTGGACGGAACGTCCGCACTCCGCCCGCCCGACAGGCGTTTCTAAATTAATGCCGATCAAATCCTCGAGGGTCGCTTCGGATCGGGAGCCTCCTCGGCTCTGGTTGCCACTGGAAAACGGAAGACATTCGTTGCCCCCCCCCAGAATACGAGGGGCATGACGCTCCCATAGGGAGCGTGGTGGATTCTCCAGCTGCTGAGCAGCTGGTACTACCCTGGGGTAATATTTTTCCGTCTGTCTTGTCCATTGTTATTTGTTCCTTTTAAGGGTGCGGTCCCTATCCCCTTCGCCCTTTCACAGGGTCCCTCCCTCCTTCTGCCTGCTCACTGTCCTCACAGTCACGTCTGATGAGCAGACGCGTACCAGAGAACAATGAGCAAGCTTCCTCCCGAAACGCACACCGTCCGACGACCCGAAAACTGCTCAGGTCTCCGAACGGTATGCCCCTCTCTCGTGTCCCGCTTTGTCTGGTCTCTCACTTGGACCTTTCCGGCATGAGTAACTCTACTGGCAGAGCTCCAAGATCATTGAGACACACAAGCCCCACCACGATGGCAACGTGGGGACACTCTCGGTGGGGATGTCATAGGTCCTAGGACTCTCATAATGTTTATGCAAACGGTAATGACACACCTCCATATGTTATGAATCTTATCCAATAAACCGCGGGTCAAACTTATAAGGCGCTAATTCAAAAGTATTTCAAACTATTAAGTACACAGAGAACTTTCCTAATCTAAAACATACCCAGGTAGGTACCGTTAAGATAAGTTACAATTTTTTTATGAAAGAAGTAATCAAACACACGATGATAGTAAAACTATTGGAATCGGCAGGACAGACGCGCGACAGGTTGGCCACAAACATTGGCCGAACGTGACCAATATCTGAGTGTAAACAGCGACCCGAAGATAAATGAGAATAGTACAAAATGCAAATAGTTACCGAACTGCAATTCTAAACTAGAAATCGGAGACTTTAAGTGGCGACCGGCTCTCAGTAGCAACTTTAATTAAACCTAACTTCTGAGATGACGTCCCACTCAAGATAATCCTTACAAACTATCTGCGCTTTTCAAACAGCCAAGTTTAAACTCTATTCACAAGTATTAAGGTCGGGTGCGATTGCAGAGTTAGTTTGGGAAGCTATTAAGCTGTTGCGTCCTGCGGCTGGAGGAGTCTAATTCAGAAACAAGATCGTGGAAGTGTTGTAGTTCGCTTAATATGGCGGAGTTGGCTGGACCTGGCCGACCCTGGTCGGACGATGGACAGAGACCGTCAGCCTGGCTGGACAAATGCGCGTCATGTTAGTCAAAAGCAAAAGATCAAAAAAAAGAAAGAGCAAAAGATTATCAAGAATTCGGAATAGTTGAATATCATCAGTATTGAAAACAAAATTGTTACAACATGGACAGTTTCACAAGCGCGTGTATTGTGACTAGGGACGGCCCGTGCGCAGTATGTACCGCGGATGTGACACATGTGTGTGTGTGGCGCGCGACGTACTCGCAGCGGGTTCAGTATCCGTGCTGCCGCCTGTCGTCGCGGAAATAATTATCGGCCTGAGTAACATATCGCGCGGCGCCGCTCCGTACCGCATCGCAACGGTCTGCTGCGGACCGCAACGAGAACAGTTGTTGAGCTCTGCTCGTCCCTAGTGTTGGCTGCATTTCATTTAGGAATTATTACAGTTGATGAACGGTGAGCTGGCATAGAGATAATATTGTGCATGGTGATACAATCTTTGATATCACCATCATTTCAGCCGGCAGACGTCCACTGTTGGACGTAGGCCTCTCCCAAGTGTCGCCGCATCGACCGGTCCGGTGCTTCTCGCACGTCATCGCTTCAGTTTATATCGGCCAATCTTGTATAGAGGCTTCTGAACTTGAGCAATGAACATTTACGTTTAAAACTGAGAATTCCACTGGCTACAGAAAGCACAGATACATATCTATCACGACAATGTGACACTGAATGGTATTAGTCCTCCTCATTATTATCTCTTGTGCGAAAAGATAAGGAATGAATAGGTTCCACGCTTTTTTTCAGTAACGGATCTCCGCAAACGAGCTACCGATGCTAAGTTGTGATAATAAATACCTACGTGGTGCTCGCTGGAAGATTAGATGGCTACTGCGAGCGGAATCAACAGATGAGGGGCACTGAGAAGATCGCACGTGTCCGCGCGAATCAAACGACGATATGATTCATCTGCATAATGTCGGCCTCCCTGCCATTACATTAATTGCTTCTTTCTACCTCTCGGCCCGACGACCCAATAACCCTTCTTTATTAAACGACTTCATTAAAAATAGCTATAATAGTTCGGTTCGGAGTGAAGGGCCCGCCGCCGCCGCCGCCGCCGCCGCCGCCGCCGCCGCGCTGCCGGCCCGGCAGACTCGCTAAGTAACGAGCTGGAAATGTTTGCTTTCATGAGTTTTATTCAAACTTAGATGGTTCCACAGTTGTAAGACATTAATCATATCAATCTTCAATTAGACAGACTATTCTTTTGATGTGTCTACACTGTACTACTTAGCCCAAATGATATGTAGCAAAAGGTCCTGAAAAAAATATTGAATCTTTTACTAAATAAAAACTAGGAGAAGCAGACGTGTGTCAAATGAAACATTCGACAAATACTTGTCTATTTAATTCTGAACATCAAAGTAATGAGTGAGCGAACGAATAAGGTACCGGACACATGGCGACAAATTAGGTAAATGTAATCCATGACGCGACATATTCAATTAACTCGCATTCACTGCCACCAATTAAACGGCAGTATCAATAAGTTCATTAAATAGAGAGACCCCGGGACGCCCGGGATCCCGGGCTCATACCCCGGGATTAAGCGCTGACCCGCAACCGGGCTGGGTGCCTCTTATTAGTTCGTCCTCTTAAACCTCTGCCGATATTCATTCTATATCTTTAAATCCCTCTATGGAAAGTTTCCACGGCAGCCCAGGCCTAGGCTGCCTAATGAGTGCTGTTCCAGAACTATTTTATTTACAAAATGTTTCGTTATAGTTCGCCAAGAATGATTGACAGTTTAATTACGCAGTAATTGAGTGGCACGCCTTAGTCTGGTGGCTAAAGTGACCAATTCAATTATTGTTGTTTGTTTTGTGGGTTTGTAAGTATTGAGATTTACAACAACAACAGAGACATCGGCACAGCCCTAAGACATCAGTTCTATGACATTTTTAAACTACATCAAAAGCTTGCTAAACTATGCTTTTACCTGCAAAAACAAAACGTTTCAATGAAAACTTATTTAATTGATGCTATTTTCAGCTTAGTACAATTGTAATATTGTACACAAGTACGAGAATTATTGGAATCATAATAGTTTCTGAAGAATGTCAGACAGATTGAGAACGCATCGTGAACAAGTTACTTACACCTGTCCGGATCTCACGATTTACTTAAGTTGCATCAAAGAAAAGCTGCTTAGACGCTTAGTAGTTTACTTGGAAATATTAACAAATAGATAAAGTTACACCCTTTAGAACTGTAGAGAATCCATTATAACAATATAAATGTGAAGTAAGTCTGTCTGTCACCTCTTCACGTCTTAACGGCTCAACGAATTCGTTTGAAATTTGGCACACGGATAGAACGTGTCATCGAATAGGACATATAATTATGCTTTCATCTAGAGTCTGCTCCCATGTGATAACCTTCATCATTCACGCGGGCGAAGCCGCTGGTAGAAGCTAAAATAGATAGTTATGATTTTACTCAACTCTTTACTAATTGAACAGAAACAAAAACTGAAAAAATACTGTTCAGCGCTGATAAACAAGCATCCGATCAGATCCGCACGCGACTCCAAGCGGTATACTAGTTAAAGTGAGACGATACATTTTTTTTGTACAAAATCTTATTTTCCCGAAGCTGGGTTACATTAGCGAGTTTCCTCTCCATCCGCGCCGGATCCTGCCGGGCGAGGACGTACATTACGTGTGCGAGTGATTCATCACCGGACGGGAACCTGTGCGGTTTACATTATGCAGCGCTTTCGGCGCGCAGCAGCGGTGCCGAACACGTGCGCCGCACATGTGCCGCCGGATTACAACGTCAGCTAATTTAAAAGGCTAGCGAATAGAATTCATAATTAGTCGTCATTACGTATACAACTGTCGATGGAAAAAATCAATAATAAAAATCTTTATTTTGGAAATTCTAAAACACGATTATTAGTTATTTTGAAACCGACGATATTGCTTAATATTCTGGCTTCGTTTACTAGAATCACAAAACTGATCCTAATTGGATTTCCATTTAAATGTGGTAAAATGAAATTCCATTTGTAAAATTCTTTGTACGTAAAACATAGGTACAATATAATAAGATCTAATTATATCATGATCTATAATTTTATTATGATTGGGTATTAGCTGGTAAACGTCCTTTGCTAACTATTATAGTTAATTAGAAATGAACAGTCAATAACAATCCAGCAGTAAATAATTATTATGATAAACTTGGCAAGAGGAACTATGCTGTCACCGTTTGTCATCGGTTGAGATTTCGATTCAGTTGATTTAGGTACCAGTTTCTGTTTAATGAGATAGCTGCGCAATAATCAACAAATATAAACAGTAAACAAAAGATAATGAAAACGAGCCAAACGGTACAGGTGGTGTACACAGTTTGTGAGTTTGTTTGGTAAAACACGGCGATAAAATCTTTAATTTATGGTCATTGCATGTTTCTGATAAGTGCAGACAAACACTTATTACTCTAGTAGGTATCAATGTTTCCTCCATTTCGAGAACTAAGTTTGGCGCTGGAACTTAATTAGAAGAACCAACTAACCAATCCAATCTGCTTAGACTTTTACCCAACCACGCTTTTGCCAATGTAAGTGGAAGCAGCTATAGAGGTATGCGGAAAAGTAAGTAAAGTCCTGCAAACTTCCTTTGAAAAGGGGAGGATCCTCCGACCAGATGGTTGTTGTGTCAGGTGGGCAACTGCCCGATAGTTGATATTCGGACTGTTGTGGACTGTGCAGGATTTTGTTGGTAGTTCGTCACTGACAGGATAGATGGCGTTGCGATTCTTTTTGTTGCCGTAAAATTTCGTTTTTTTGTTTTTCATGTGGCGGCATTGATGCCGCAACACAGCTAAGCACCAGTATTTTACATGGAGCTACTGCCTAACTGACCTCCACAACACAATAATTGGGCAACACGATACGCCCTGGCAAGACTGCTGTCAGATGACCTGAGTAGGTATCTTTAGCAACTGTCAAAAATCGACTAATGACAGCCAAGGACTGGACGGCAAGAATCTCAATGATTGAACTATGCGGCTTTTATTATTTAGCCACGAGAAAAAGAATCAACTAATATTACAGATTAAAATCGCTTTTAGAAATCGCCATAAAATCTATTAAAGAATGAGCCTCACTGGAGGTTAGATGTTGCGATATGGGTAGTGATAAGATGGTTGATAAGCGATGTAAATATTGATGAGTGATCCGTACGGACACGGACGGACAAACTGAATGACTATAGTGAAGATAACGGGGCATTCACTTAGGAAACGGGAAAATAGACTAATTTATCAGCCTTTTCGTAAATTATTTGATGTTACCCCAAAGCCTTGTGTTGTTTCGTTATTACATTAACGCAAAATGTGTCAGGAGTCGATTCTGTATACATATCGAAGTGAGGGCTTGGGTGAAGTGGTCACGAGGTGAGCTGTCAATCCATATAATCAAGATGGAATGACGGCTCACCTCGTGATCACTTCGTTCGGCTGAACGGGCTATATTTACTAGATTTGACACCCATGTGACAAAGGATTAATTAAACATTTTTCATGTTCTGTAACTAAAATTGGGATGAACTGTCATCTGCTGCAATTTTTTTTTCACATGCTTGTGTAGATAAAGACATAAACTTATTAATTCATAGTCCGTTACAAGAATAGGCGGTCGTTGACCTCTGTGAAACCCTACACTATTTGCGCGACAACCGTCAATATAATTTATGTACGAAGACCTGCGCAAACAAATATTTTCAGATAATGTCAACTTGAGGAAAGTCATTGAACTCGGGAACTTAAGGGGTTGATGAGTTTTCCAAGAGCTAATTGATATAGACAGTGTTCCAAGAAGTCAAAGCTATACCATCCGGGGCCGAGGAGCACCTGCTGATAGAATGTTTGGAACAGCCAGACACTTGGCAATATGTTTCGATTATTTCAATGTTAGTAGCAATATATATGGAACTTTACTTGGTAGTTATCTATAATTGAGGAAGTATGAAGCAGGGACGGGTCGCTAGACAGTATGTTACGAGTACGACCGTGAGCTATACTCGCTTAGAGTATAAAGGCTTCACTCACAGGTATAAATTAGCTTCGATTACGATGAGGAGTTTCGCAGAATCATTCCAGCGTAACATAATATTCGTGTAATAAAATATCTCGTCATTAATCAAAGAGGTTCATGAGCCAACTTATTAATCATGTTCAGTTTTGAAAGCGGTGCGGTAAGCTAATTTAATTGTTTGCGTCTATTGTCGGCCGCCGGTGAGCACTGAATAATCGCGGGCTCACAATAAATCCATACTGAAGCAACACAATTGTTTACCAATTAACCCTCTAATGACTAAAACTGTGAATAATTTGTAGTAAATCAGTTGGCGGCGGCGCGTGGCTT
>NDFZ01005326.1:145286-166452 GCA_002192655.3 Mamestra configurata
GCTCCGGCGTGACGGCACTTGGTCGGCTCATCCCGCGGCGGTACATCAAGCCGACAGTACTGCCGATTCAAGTACCCACTTTATATTTTGTAAATTGTAGCAATGATAGTACGAGGAATAGTTGGCGATACTAGAACAGACAGTTCAGTATTTTCGGAATAGGTCTTTAGATAGAGATATCCGGAATAGGGTGGAAAATTCCGCATCCTCCATTGAAATAGGTGGTCCTCTGACCAGCAGGCTGCTAATTGTCTGGCGGGCAACTACCGGATGGTTGATGCTAGGCTGTTGTAGGTATATGCTCGAATCGCAAGGAGTACTTGGATAGCGCGACGTAGGATAGGAACTGCGAACAGATTTGTTTTTCGGATATGGTGGACGGGATTGGGCACAGGTATTTATGTAGTTTGCCCACATTTAAATAAAGTCAAATCGCACTTGCTTTCATTAGACCAAGGAGTAACTGTCATGCAAAAAGTCTCCAAGTTAAGTAAAACTTGGTGTTTGATTGAAAAAACTAACTATTGAGTTTCTTTTCAGACCACAGAAATATAAAAAACAGTTTATTGATTTTAAACTTGTTTATTATAACTATTTTTCAGACCTTTTCCAGAATAATCTACCTCAGCAAATGGATAAATCTAGCCACTTTGTTTATTCTTAAATGTAAATCTTGAGCTCTAATTAAAATAAATGATTTGACTTTGAATGCAGCGCCTACCTGTCACCATTTGTACATATGTTTCACCTAATTATCTTGCGTTTGACACGAGTTGGTATCGCTTAGAAGGCCATGCATCAGCCAACAGATACACGGTGGCAAGAGCCCAAGTCGTTACAGTGCGCCAGTTCTGAGCTCTGACCTCATACCCCACACATGTACGAAATAGTCTCTGTATAGATCAGCTGAGATACGTGTCGGTTCCACATCTTGTCACTGACAATTGAAATTACGCATTTTTCGTTTATTTTGTCTAAGTTCTGATTGTTTTAATATTTGCATGCTAATTCATTATGGCTGAGGGTGTCATTGCGCTTACAATACAGGGTGTTCCGGAAGTGCGTGCTCAGGTTGATATTGGGAAGCTGGTATACATTAAGGAAAAAATAGCAAAATAAATAAAAAAATACATTTAAAAAAAAACCGACCAGAACAAATGTCAAAAAAGCTCCAAAAAATGACTTTACGAGTAATTTGTTACAGTTGTTGGCATTCAATAACAGATTTGATGTCACGAACTGCATCAGACTGCTCGAAAAGTCGTTTCTTTAGAACTTTTTGTTGGACGAGTTTTTTAAAAAAAAGGTCACTGTTTTAATTTTGATTTTTTTTTCTTAATGTATATTAGCTACACAACATCAACCTTAAACGTGACCACGCCCTTCTACCATCTTTTATACCACCGCCACCACCACCACCTGTATGTATCATTACTGTACATAAAGTTTAATAAAAAAGCAAATACATGACTTAGTTTAAATTTACTGACAAACGATGCACAGACTAAACCGTTTGGCCCAGAAGCATGAACACAAAAGTTCTTTCTAAAACAAAGCTGAGCGCTAAAGTAGCCTTTAAAAAAAAGTAAAGTCCTTTTAGCAGACTAGGATAACTGGCTCGACAATGCACGCGTACTCAGCTACACAACGTCCACACTCGCCCGCGGCTCTGCCGGTTGATTCTGTAAACATGTCGAGGTGAAGGCTTGGGTGAAAGGATCACGAGGTGAGCTGTCAATACATATAATCAAGATGTCATGTGGTCACGAAGTGAGCTGTCAGTCCATCTTGATTGTATGGATTGACAGCTCACCTCGTGATCACTTCACCCAAGCTTCACTTCGACCTGTTTATAGAATCGACCGGTTGGTGATACTGACGTAGGGTACCTACTTGTTTTTTTTAAGGATGGGAAATCATCAAATGACTTCTTCCGCTCTGGGTGGAGCGGAAGGACGTGTCAGACTCTTACTGACTAAAACCCGTCCGTGTTCCTTCTAAAGCCCTTTGCGTTCCAGGGCCGCGGTGACTCTTTCGAACAAGTTCCGAAACCCTGGCAGAGACGTAGGGTACTTGCGCACACGAGACAGTGTATGTGCATCATAGTATCTGACATACACTACAAAAAGTTTATACCATAAAGGAATTAAATGAAGAACGTTTCTGTAAAAATCTTATTTGCTGATGGTAATCCCGCCGAGCATACTGCTGGTTAGTGGTCAATATGTAGGTACTTACTGATTACTATATTATTAATAAGGTTTCCCAATCGAAATTAATCCTTTTAGTTGTACTTTACGCTTTCAGTCTCTGAATTCGGATTTCCTGCATAGAATAATACTTTAAAACCCCGGAATCGGACTAGGATCAGGCGCTCCACGATAACTTGGTAAACACGGAGGATAAAGAAACCCTATTATCTATACTTAGGTGTGTATAGAGAGCGGACGGAGGCGGACTCATTACGCTCAAACTTAGCTCGCATATTCGCCCAGATTAAGAGATTAAGCAACTTTATGGAATTCCCCCTCTGCTCGCCTCGCCTCGTTATTGGACGATTGAATTTTTTCCGTAGTTTAAGTACTTATAGGCAATTAGGAACACGTGGACTTTAGAGGACGACTCGCCTTCTCAAATATACTCGAAATAAAGTGGAGATAAAAGAAATAAAATTGTTTTTATTAGTTGGATTAAGAGCTCATTCATTGGCTTATTTTCGTAGCGAGCTTATTCAGTATTATATATAAATATATATATATATATATACTCACCGATATTTTTAGGCACTGATGGAGCTTTTTTCACAACGTCTTTTATGTATGTGTTACTAGGTGTGCCAGGTTAACAAGCCCATTGTTATTAGTTAAACTAAACCAGTTAGTTATTATCAGTTTATTACAGGGTGCTTCATTATGCACTACGAATGTTTACAGCTAACGGCTCCACTGCAATTAATTATAACTACACATAATTATTCGGGAACTAATGGCTGGTATCAATTCAGCGAAGTTCTAAATACCGCGCCGTTCAGTTTAATCAGCAAATGGTCGGATATTTCTATTTCTCTGTAAATACTGCTATATTTGTCGAGTCAGTCATCGAACTGAACTCGTATTTTTAGAGATGTGTGAATACTTAAATGGTATCGGTTAGTCCAAGCGGTAGAGGCATAGCACGTATTTAACTACTATTTCGAATTCCAGGAATTTGTTTGTCGTATAAAATTGATTTTGTACTAAGTACTAGCTGCTGATCGCACTTTCAACTATACGATAGTTTGTTAGCTCACTTATTAATGTTCTTGATTAAAACTTAGCCATTGTCGGGCAGTGTCGGGCAGTGTCGGGCACTATCGAGCACGGACCCTACGTTATTGCAGAACACGTCTCATAAACCAGCGACTCATAAATAATCTCTCACAAGAACTTGAAGAATAAGGCGACACTACTGAACGATACTGACAATAGTTTGAGCGGCCATAAGCTAATTCGGGCATTGTGTTCAGAGGCAAAGGAACGATTTTTTGTGAAAAAAAGCAAACAATTTGACGTATTCACATAATAATACCAATTGGGAACCTGTCCAGGTTCTGGAACAGTTTCACAAGTCGTTGCATGTAATTATGCTATAACGTAGATGAACAGTTTCAGCATCCAAATTGTGAATTCATCTCTATGTGGTGTGTCGATCTTCTGAAATACTTCTTTACTATTTCTGCATATTTCTGATAAAATGTAGTTTAGCATAGAAATGAATTTCATATCAGTAGAATACTGGCGTCACGTTCAGCAACTTCCTAAATTGTAGCGGGCAGCATTCGAGCCTGTGCTCGCCTCACCAGCAGCGGTACGAGGTGCGAGGTGCGAGGTGCGAGGCGTCAAAGAGCTGCGCATCAAACTCGCGCTAAGTCGAACAACTTAGATTACTTACCTCCCTCCCCTGCCCCCTCACTCCGGAGGTATCGTCTCAAACTTGTGGCTAGTTATGTGAACTGACGTGCTGCTGCTTTGGGATCAAATGCAACACTTTTGAAGATGTCGAACACGATAATAAGCACTCTATGAATAATATTTCTTATTATTCCTCTGGCTAGTACTTTTTTGATAAACTTGACCGAAAGTTCGTATACAACACAAAAAGAACAAAGAGTGGGAACACAGAGTTTATTTTCAGTATGGCAATACTATGGAACTGCCACTAATATATATTTCCTTGTTAAAATGTGCATGTGATGACTTCGTTCAACTTTCAGTCACCTACCCCATCCTAATAATTATTATGAGCAGCTCACATTGTATATACAGACATATTTAGTGTATTGTATATGATTGCATATTCTTGTGATACACAGGTATCAGAAGAATATGCAATCATATACAAAACACTTTACTACATATATAGGGCACATGTTTGCGAGATAGTGACATTTATAATGCATTGTACATAAGTACTTGTGTGGCTAACTCTTGAAAAAGTTGTCCACAACAGAGTGTTGCCAGTTACAAAACTACACGTTCAGCTAATAACATAACATGACTGCTAACTTGCAACACTGCTATCTCCGAACTTTTCTGCAGTTACGGCTAATTCGTGATTATTACTAGTTTAGTTTACAAGTGCTGTTGTTGTTCTCAGTCGTACTGCAAAGGTTTTTGTTTGAATATGACACTCTGAAGCTGGGAATTAAAGGGCGATCAAAAGTTTACGCACATAGACTGAAGCAAACCGATAAGCCTTGCTGGACTAGGTACGGCTCGCTTTTAAATAAGAATTTTCCCGTTCGATACAAAGCATACTGCTGGCAATTAGTGACGTGTACAGCGTAGTGCTGAACAGCGGATACAGTCGCGCGATTGCCTCTTACGTTACATCCGCGTCGCGGATTACAATAGTAGCGCGAGATATCTTACATCGCGGGTGTTCTTGTCGGTAGTGCAACTGTGCCACCGTTTAGTTCATCACAAAGTAGGTAGAGATAGGATAATTTGTGAAACGGATAGTCATATGTACAACCAACCGACTCCAATTAGGTTTACGACACGTCGACGTCCGTTTTTAATCCACTGCACAAAAAGGGTTCACCAAGAAATGCAACAACTGCCAACTTCTTTTCCTTAATATCACATGCAAGTAAGTTGATGGTCCATATTATGAATCCAAGACTGTGAGCCTACCTCTCAAGGCTTATTGCACTTGAGCAAGCCGGGTTCGTAAAGGGAAGAGGCAGAGAGAGAGGAAAGAGAGAGAGAGAGAGAGAGGAATTTGTAGCGAACAAATTCTTAAATTGCGTCAGATTATTGAGAAAGCCAGAGAGTTTAATTCAACCCTCTACATCTGCTTTGTGATACAACCCTTCTCGCATAAACTAGATAAAACATGGAAAATCTTCTAACTCGTCACAAAACTACCAGCCTGAAATTCAGACTTGCCATTAACCGAGACAAGACGAAGATGAGGATAGTAGACCGAGCTGAACCAAAGGGAACTAACGTACAGAGCAAAACTAACTGCGAAGTTGTACAGAGCTATATCTACCTCGGCTCTACCATGTCCAGTACAGCGGTGTGGCGACGAGACCAGACAACGGTGCGCCATCACAAGGTCGGCAGTAGAACACGTGGGAAAGGTTTGGAAGGACAGGAAACGAAGGTCAGATTGATGAAATGCCTTGTCTTTCCAATCTTTCTCTATTATTCCGAAATTTGGTCCCTGAGACTGCAGGATCTCCGTAAAATCGACGCACTAGAGATATGCTGCTGGAGATCCTCCTGAAGATAACGTGGACGGCGTTTCGCACTAATGACAAAGAGCTTCGTATTAATGACCGACTTTCGTCCAATGTGAAAACACGAATACTGAAGTTCTTTGGACACATATGTAGGAATGAGAACTCGATGAAGAGACTGGTGATTCAGGGCAAGATGGAAAGCAAGAGCACGCAGTTGATCCCCAACTCGCTGGACCGACCGGAAATAGAAAACTACCGAGTATACTATGGTCCAGTATACTCGTAACGTGATCAACTAGCAGAAATGGAAGCGCATCGCTGAGAGAGCAGTCCTCGGGAAAGTCGAAGACCCACTGAACATGTCTCCATGTACACAACTACTACGCAACTGAGGGGAGACTTCAACGTCATACATCACTTTGAATGGATAGAGATACGCTGTGTCGATGGCCATTAGGTCTACCTACTGTGCAGCGAATGGAATACTGACAAATGTCTGGGACTCAGTGTGACCCAGTTCCTTTGTGCAACATTATAGCAAGCAGCGGGAAAGTGAATGTAAATGAGAAGAAAAGACACGTATCTCTCAGGTAATGTACTACAACAAAAGCAATGACAGCGACGATGTACAGCGGACAGTTTACAAGCGTCCATACAAAGTAATGAGGACGGCTTCCTAAACAGTCGCCATTAACGCACTAACTGCGTCAATCCGAGCCGAACTGTCCGGCGACCGGCGGCGGAGGCATTACAGCGCTCGTAAAACCGTATCGCGATGAGCCCCGCGCCGAACGCTGCCTGAGGCTGCCCGACGCCGAGCGACGCCGACGCCGACAGCTGAAGGCCGAGGCTGGCGCCGCGCCAGGGAGCCCGCCAACTGCTGCCAACTCAACTTTTTACCTCGCCGATTAGTTACTCAAAGTGTTACACAAAAACGACTCAAATCGCTAACTTGCGCGCTTTCTTTTTGTGTGACATTTCTGACGTCACTTATTGTGCACACATTATACCTACAAACAATCTCCGCACATACTGCTGTGTTGGAAACTAGCTGTCTAACTGACTTGGATGTTGGGTTTAAAACTTGACACGAGAATTAAGCTCACAAAAAGCTTATTTATAGTTAGGATATCCGCGTCGAGAGTATTGTGTAACTGGCGGGCTGCGATAGTTGCGCGAACTCATCATGTATGCTGCGTTTACAGTTGTGCTATTGTTACTAGAAGTTGAGAGTTTTTTCTGTTTATTAGAACATAGTCAAAGTCGTGTTCGAATAGTAGGTACGTTTGGAGGTTTCAAATTAAATGTTAATCGCTACATTCACTTTTATTACTCAAAATACTTTGAAAAGAAGCTTCGACTTTCATCTATTTCCACGGAACACAAATTACCAAACGTCTTTTGATTTTATTTACCCGCAAGATCAGACCGAAAGTGTTCACAAATTCTGGCAGAACACCAGGGACGCTGGAACAGTAGGATATTTGGCGATAATATTATTACAATAAGTATCGCTGCACCTCCGTGTGGGTGACAGACTTTATCAGCGGCGCTGCGGCGGCGGGATGCGACGCGGCCGTGCAGACCGGTGCCAAGAGGTACTAATAGTGGCACACGGCAGTTAGTTAGTGCCATCACGGAAACAAGCACTGCTTTCATTTTTTGCTGTTTAAGATATCTAAAGAAATTAGTGTAAATTAAAAATATTTGTGACTAGAATAGATAGGCACGGTTAGTAGTGTAGCCTCACGGCAGCCTCATGCAGCAGCATGCAGCATGGCAGTCTTTCGTTCGAACTAAAAGGGTTTCAACAATCGAGTTACCGTTGTGTGTGACATAGCCCCACGCGCGTATGTAGCCGACCAGCCGTATGTACTGATAACTTTATTGCTCTGCAAACGACGCCGTAGTTTATCGACGAGCAGCACGGCGCAGCACGGCACGGCACGGTGCGGCACGCAGTGCCAGCAGCGCCCGCCGGACACCCGCTCAACATAATACACAGGGAGACAGTCACACTACTCACGCAACTTTACTTATCAACTCTAGCGAGATATTCCCAACCTTATGATCTTCTGATAGGGCTGGTTGTGAGTGCACAGAAAAAGTTGTGAACTGTTAATCCGCGAGCACAGACTAACTGCTTAATTATGCGGCCGCGGTCCCCGGGGTTATGTTTTTATTTTGGGGCTAAAGCATTATAAATTCCTTAGAATATTCTCTTAATGCCGGCTTTATCTAGCGGTCGCCATTACTCTCCGCGACTGATTAACACGCAGATGTACGCCACAATAAATAAACTAAGTCAGTCTAGTTTGTACAGTTTGTTATTTTACGTTTTGAAATATAAATGTTTTATATTTGGTTGCGTGAAATAAATATTGGGGAAACACTGAATTGACTTTTATAATTGACAATGGTCTGTCATGTATGAGCTAGCTGCATGTGTGGAATAGAACTAGATATTATATTAAACTAACTGAAACTTTCACATACAAAATGTAACATGTAATATTGGATGGGTGCGCACTGCGAGTGTCATTAGGTTCGGGTGTACCAGGGCGGCAGCGGAGCCGGGTGGTGTCGCGTCGCCGATTTCCATTCGAACGGCATTACGTTGAATGCGCTGCGATCTGCATTTCCTTAGCTAGTTAAGTCAGGACTAAAGTGGATGAAGCTCCATAAATCATGTAGGTAAATGCGAGGTTTTTCCCAACACCCACGTTGCCTGGCAACCGTCCAACTGCATACCATGGACATTTTTACGTTGCTCTTCGATTCGATATTATTTTCTTATTCGTTTTAATAGTGTTCTTTAGTTGACGTTTCACAATGTATGTTGTAAGAATAGGGACAGAAGGACGTGGTACGCGTTAGTGCGTGGTAAATGGATATAAATGGCGTTACTTATCATGATTTTTGTCGCTTAAGTATTTAGTCATAACTTTGTTTAACCCTTCGAGGACCATAAAACAAAATATTGAAGGAGCTTAAATCCCTAGATCCTGCGAAAGGCCCCGGACCTGACTGACTTTCGACTTATTTCCCTAAGAATACTGCAACTGCAATCTGCAAGCCGCTATTTATTGATGTGAAACATCTATAGCCGCGGGTAAAACCGATTGTTGGAGTGGCGTCGCATGCCGTGGCGACGCGTCGCCTCGCTATATATAATATACAGTCTATATTTTACTTTTTTCATTATGGCATATTTAGTTCCTGTCGTAATCTGTTCTTTTATGCATATAGTACAAAATAATTTCGATGTTTCACATATTCTGCCAGGCAATTTTTTTATTTATAATAAATGCATTTCTGAGGGAGTTGTACCTAAGCTATGAAAACACGCGTATGTCGTACCCGTTCATAAAAGCGGTTCCAGACGCTTCATAACGAAATTTACCCAGTATTTCACAGTATTATATTACAACAACAGCATGGTTTTTAAAACGACGATCGACAAATACTAATATTTTACTGTTTTCGAGTTTCTTGTATGATAACGTTGACAGCCGTGTACAAATGGATGCAGTATATACTGACTTCTGTAAAGCTTTTGATAAGGTGGACAATGAAATACTCCTAAACAGAATTTCTTTCAACGTAATCCGCGGTAATCTTCTAAGATGGTTTGCGTCTTATATTACCAATCGGAGTCATAGGGTTGTTATAAATGGTCACCAATCTAAAATCGCGCAGGTGACCTCTGGTGTTTCTCAAGGGTCTTTTCTTGGTCCCCTTTTGTTTCGTTTATTCTCTATATTAATGCCATCACATTGCTTTCACAGCACCAGATTTCTTTAATATGCCGATGACCTCAAGGTATACAGAGCCATACAAAAGTTAAATGACTGCCTTCTACTTTAGCTAGACCTGGACCGACTATCTTCCTATTGCCAGAAAAATAATCTCAAATTAAGTCTACCAAAATGCAACTTCATAAACTTCACCAAAAATAAAACACACATTTACATTGTGCGATGCCCCTCTGCTTAAATTGGACTCTACCCGTGGTTTCGGTGTCATGCTTGATTCTAAGCTTTGTTTACACCTATAATTATATAGGTAAAATTGTAAGTAAAGCAAGCATATCAACTTATTGGATTTATAATGCGTTCTACAATCCACTTTAAAAAGACGTCTTCCTAGCTGTACTTGTATAAGTCATAGTGCGCTCTCAGTTAGAGTATGCCGTGTCCGTCTGGAGTCCATTCTTCATCATGTTCAGTACAAATTCTTGCGTTCCACGGACTTTAGATGTTTATTTTATTTATTTTAGGAAAACTTACAGCTAAAAAATACAGTAAGTAAAAGTTTAAACAAATTGTGGCCAATTACAAGTTTCTACATGTATCATATGAAACAGAAAATTCAAAAGAAAAAAATACTATACGTACAACACAAAACAGAAAAAAAATTTAAATAAAAGCTTGTAAATAACTATTTACCCTCGAAGAAGCTGTTAGTTAAAATGTTCTTCAATTTAGCAACACTAGTATTGAAAATGTTGATATTGGCTTCCTGGCAGGTTGCATTGTACATACTCATACTCGCTCTATGTACGATAATGTACGAGTTCCGTCTGTACGTAGTTGCTATCACTGGGGTGTGCAATAAATGAGGTCTACGTAAGAACGCAGACGGCACTCGCAGCCCAATTTTGTGTGTGTGTGTTATGGTCATTGTTTGTCTTATCAAAATTTGCTTATCAAGTACAAACACTTGAAAATAGACGTCAGTAGGTACTTAGAAGCTGTGAATTTAAATAACATTAGAAATATTAGAAATAAACTTGACTGCATTGATTTGTCAAACATGATATGTTATGTGGTCCCTAGGACAGTCCATAGACGAAAGGAGCGCGCTGGCAAATTGTTTTCTGTGGGCTCTGTCAAGTCCTATAACAGAACTTTTGAAAATGTGACGTTACATTTTTACATGTTCAACCTATAAGTTCAAAAGTCTTGTATATACTTTCATAAATCTTTCGTTTTCCTTCTCTCTATTATTTTTTATTTGTATGCATGATTATTATACATAGAATTGATACTTTTGAAAAGTAATATAATTTGAAAAATGATGTATCACGACTATCAGTACAGTATTTTTGTAATCGAATGTGTAACAACGCTATTTTTGCTTTAAATTCAATTGAATAACTGCGAAAAATTTAATTCAAATCGTTTCAAATATCAAAAATCATTAAAACTATGTCATTTCTTGCTGTTGGTAGTATTTTACTTTGTCGTTTTTTTTTTCTTTTCATATTTTTATTGGAGTTTTGCTGCTAATCGACCAACAAAAATCTTCCTTTGCTTCTAAACTTTTACTATGGTAGCACCTCTCTATGTACTCATGTCTTGATGAAACCTTTCATCGTGTTTATCTGATACTGCACCAAGATTTGCGGAGACAAATTAAAGTAAGACCCCAAAAATATTTTTTTGAGTAAAATACGACTTAAGCTAATAAGAAATATGACGTGGTAACAAAAACAGGATAGCAGATTTAGATTCAGCTTGTTGAAATCTTCATATGTACCATATTTTTATTTAAAGGTGGATTTCATTGCAGACCAGTGTTAGTGAAAAGATACATTCAGGAACTAATATAAGTAAAATAACACCCAACCGATTCTTAGTTTTTTTGTTGTGTCCTCGTAGGCGTCAAAGGATTAGATTAAGAACACCCCGTTCATAATCCCTAAACGCGAGATAATATTACTACGTCTAATCAGCGCTTCTTCGATTCACTCGCTCGCCGTGTGTTCGGACACTGGCAACAGCGAGGTTCGAGTCAGTAATCCGCAATACCTGCGTCTTTTACGAGGACTCATTTGGTCTTAAGTGCCGGAAGACCGCTGACTTACCTGCTGTCGACGTGCACAAAAGGACCACTCCACATATGACCGTCAATCCGTATATATTTTTTTTTACTGTTGATAAGCACTCGTTTGACCACTATCTCACCTTGGTAAGCGATGATGTGGTCGAAGACGAAGCACGCATGCCTAGAAGTAAAATATAGTAAAATAATAATTCTAATTAGTCCTTCCGTTAGATTTAAAAAAAATATGTGACACGTACTTTTTGTCATTTCAAATTGATAAAGATAAGCGCAAGTTCAAGAGTGGGGCTGGTGACGTCATGTTATAGTAAAAAGTGTACTGAAACGTGACGTTACGCACGTTCAACGAACTGCAACGTCTTGTTTTTTTTTGTATATTTACGGGAAAAAAGAAAAAATATGTCATTGTGTCCAATATTTTTTTAGAAATCTATCTGATGGACTTATTATGTTTTTTCAGTGAAATATCATATTCAAACAATTTACTTATCTGTAAAGATTCTTCAAAATTGTGAACTGGCCTTCTGTTCTTTATGTTTTGTGGTTTAGTTTACTAACTACCTAGTGAACCTGTGAAATTCCTTTTATCTTGTGAAATATTTCACTTTCAACAAAACGAAATTTTTTTTGTTACGTTTTGGGGAAACGTGAAATCCTATAAAAGGTTTTCAACGATTTTATTGTTTTATGTGAATTTCGGTTTAGCGAGCTTTTAATATAATTTCCGGAGCAGCAGTAAAAAAACCATTTTACAAAAAATACAACCTACTTACAAATGAAGACACTACAACGTCTTTTGGACGCCATAATCTGAAAAAGAAAAAAAATATCGACGAACTATGTCAAGTGTGTATTATATCGTTGAATAGGTAGGTATTTAAAAATATTTTTAGGTTTCTCATATCGTTTTTCAATCAGAATTACCGTTTAGGATCTATAACGATATAAAGTTGGTTAGTAACGATTCCCACTATAGGCTTTTAGACAGAACTGATATTGATACGGCACTGCTGACTGCGATGGGCTTGAAGTAAAAAAAAGACAAACAAAAACCGAAAAATATAAATATGTGATCCTAACTAAAAAGTGTAAAATAACATACTTAAATCAATTAAAGGATCATAAAACCCGACGGCGTCAAAAGTCTCGGCTACTGGACTTACTCCTTTTTTTCTTTTCAGTTTTAATAAAGCTTATTTTTTATTATATAAATTGGTTTACTTTTTGTTTCTTCGTTTTTGACACCGACTTCCGAAATTAATTATTTTATACTTTATAGTGTTTGTAGTTGGAAGTCGGTTGTATTTTTTGTAAAAAAGATTTTTTGTTTTACTTTTTAGTTTTGATACCCGACAATTACCCGGCGTCATTTTCCTTACAAGTAAGCAAAATGCTCATAAAATAAAAACTGCTGAGCGGAACTGAATAAATTTTTGACGGAACCAAATGGCAAGCAAACCGCATCGAACGAAATAAGAATCACTTAAATCGGATCAGAACCTCGGAATAATCGTTGTACATACTTACATCAAAGAAAAAAAATTACCCACCGAATTGAGAACCTTGTTTGGAAGTTGGTTAAAAATAGCGGCTCGGTCATTGAGGAGGTTTTTCATTTATCTGATTAATAGAAAGCCAACGTTTGTACCCACTAGGCATGCAGATACAAATTGTCATGGGTCTATTTCTATCTTATGTTTTGAGAATAAATTTTTGAAAAACATACAATCCGTAGTAGTCAATATATTATAGTAGGTGATGTAACAATTAATTGTTGACTTATGATTAGCAACATCTTAACCTGCTCACTCTCTTAACATGTAGATGTAAGGCCAAGGCTGGCTCGATACTCTATGCATGAGTCACTGGGCAGCTGGCGAGCCCGGGCGGCTTAGCGCACTGTCCGATAGATTAGCATACAATCAGTTTGCAGAGCAGCGTCGTTAGCGCGACAATGCGACTACGTGGCGTGTGCGGGGCATCTGCGTGGCGGCTGCATGTCGACTGCGTGGTGGCTGTTTCGGCCGCGTGTTTGCCTATCCAGTGAGTTACGCGTCTGTGTCGGCAACGCGTTGTGTTTGCGATTGAGGCAACTTCTGTTTGTGCACTATAAACTATTATGTAATTGCAGATTCCAAGATTTACTCGTGTGACTAGCTGTGTGCTACCTACACGTGTGACCAGCTGTGTGCTACCTACACGTGTGACCAGCTGTGTGCTACCTACCTTGTGGAGCTTTTGATAGTCCATTGCTAGGTAAATGGTAAAGAGGGCCATGTTCCTGAGAGATCATAAAACACATTAGATTTTCATACATTTCAAAGTTGCCCTAAAGGTATACTGTAATCTATACCTAGGTAGCAATACATATAATAAAGCTGAATAGTTCGATTGGTTGCTTTGTTTGAGCGCGCTAATCTCTGGAACTACCAGTCGGATTTGGAAAATTCTTTTTGTATATTGTGGGAAAAACCGGGATATCCGCGTTCGAAGTCACGGGCAAATATATTTTGATACACACAATTATTTTCTTTTCTTTGAAGTTTCAAAGTGTGCCAAAGAACAAAATCACTATAATATTATAAAACATTCCATATTCTGCAATTGATTGTTAGCATGAACTTGAACTTGACTTTTTGTCAAACATACATTAAATTAGTTAAACTTTAACTTAAGGTTTAGTTAATCATTCATTTTATTTGAACATTTTGTCAGCAGACTTGCAGATTAAGACAACACAATTATATTTCAATATTAGCAATCTTATAAATCAAAATTATGACATCTATTAAAAACAAATTGGATATTTGACAGCATTTATTTGTGGTGCTATTTCAATTTAATCTAAAAGATTAATTATGCACCTCAGTTTCTAAAATGTCAGACTTAAGTTTTATTTTATGGTTTTAGTACAATTACACTATCTAGTTCTTATTTAGTTACCTATCTACTTGTTTCATCAGTAGGTACTTACTGCATGCGTTTTTCTAAATCATCGATCTCACAACTGTTTGATAACGTTATAAAGGTGTCCATTCGAGCTAACGTGAAAGTCAAACCAAACGAACACACAATCATTATGAACAGCTTAGTAGCACAAGTGTCATGCTGAGTGTGTGACACACACGGTGTGTCGCAGCCGGCGTGTTAGTACTCGCCGTCAGCCGCGGTGTAACGCACATCAACACGTGATCCAAGCGTGTGAGTCACGCGCGTGTTGCCGCTAATCCCGGAGTTATGACCGCCTGGCCGCCTGTCCGGCCCGGACCCGACCGGGGAATATGTGCTGATTAATCTTATGCTTGTAAAATTGTATCAAAGATTAGGTATTCATAAGGCAGACATTGTGAGATGGCATAACGCTGTTTAATGATGCAGAAGGTTGATCACATTTAATATTACGGTTATAAACATTTTTACGTCTTGAAACATTAACAAAACATTGTAACAAATAGAACTAACGTGCTAGATATATTACAGAAAAAAAATTAACACAACAAGCGTTTCTGAAAATCAACAAAAAACTGCACGAAAACCTTAAAAAATATAAAAGCGAACAGTTTTATCCGCAGCTGAAACACACTTGTTAAAGTGCGCCGTAACCGAAACGGGTATAACTCTGTTTGAATACAATAATAGTAAATCTAACGTGCGAGTTAGCGCGATCCGTCGCGTCGCTCGCGTCGGCCGGCTCACACCGCGGGTCGCGGCGCTCGCGTCGGGTACACAACAGTGTACACGCGGCGGATTTATCGCCGCACTTAATTACCTAGCACGCGACACCCCTGCCGAGAGTTTTATATCGCGCGCTTTATTCGATGCGCTTATGTTTCACCTCGCACTTCACCAGCCATGTATTGTGACCGACCGATCACATTGTCCGCGTTTCGGAAAGTGAACACACGTGGGCCAGTGACCGGGAGCTGTCGCGTTGCACAGAACAACTTTTTATGAGTTTTGTTTATAGCACTTGTTGGCAAAGCGCTGTGTGTCGGCGATACGTCTAGCGAGGAAGTTTTTCGTTTATATACTGCACTCGATTTGTGAGTGATACCACTTCATCTGAACACGTTAGTTGAACGTTCCAACTTTTAGACGCATTTAGTACATACATAACAGATTTATTATTTTTCTAATGTGGAGAGGATCGTAGAGTAAATATTATAGTCTTATTTTATTTCTGTTTAATATTAGCTTACAGCGTCGTTGCTGAGAACTAATTTTGTAGGCTACGAAGGCTCGTAGCTCGTAGCAAGTGCGTAGCGGGTTAAAATCTAGTATCGTTTGGCAGAAGGATAAGAGGGGGAGTAGGGGGAGAGGGGTGGGGGTGCCCCCTCTCCCCTTGTACCACTCCTATGACCGTCTCACATCACCGTTTCTGAGAATAACTTTTTTTTAACCTAACCTCAAAACAATTTAAAGTTGCGTAAAACGCGTATTCGGTGTGGTTTAAAAAGAAATAACCACGATAGGACAACTAATAATAATCTTTCTAACCTAACCTTTTCGAGTCGGGGAGCCCCAAGTCCCGAGCTCGCCCTGTTATCTGGTAATAGAAGTAACATTGTCTTTTGTACACACATACGATCATTAGGGGTACACTAACTTTCTTCTAAGCAGGATCCCAGTGTACAAGCGTAGGTCAATCGTAAAGGCAAACAATTCACGTCCAGGGGAGAAACCAAGGTCTTTGAAAGATGCCACAACAATACCACGAAATACACAGAACACATTCAAGCAACTCGAGGAAAAACGGAATGATCGAAAACGAATGACAGTAACACATGACGTAAATATCATCGTTTTATTTACGTTCCGTTTTGTCGATTTTGCACGATATTTTACACCACAGACAAATATATTGTGACAGTTTTGGTTGTCAAACGTCCATTTTGAGTTTCGTTTTCGCTTTTGTCTGATTTGAGGTAAGAAACATAATTTTGTAAATTTCTCGAAAAATATGCAATACCTTGTAATAACAGTGGCAGCGTTATAATCGGGGTAACGTTATAGCGTTATAATACCCCCCAACTCCTGCAAACGTTACCATATCTAACAAGTTTGCAAAATACCGTTTTAGCAAATTTTTAATAAAATTTAATTCGCAATATCATCTCATGAAACTTCAACTTTGATTAGCCTTTTAAGTTTAGTAAAATACCTTTTTTAACGTTTTGAGATTGAGATGTAAATGCGACTCCTGTCCTTGATAGCAGAGGGCCAATTCTACTCATTTTAAAGCAACGTTCACATTCGCATCTCGGTCGCAATCTGTCAATAAGCCTTAATTTCCATACATTTTTGAGTGACATGCGAACGTTGGTTAGTAGTTAGTAGAATTGGCACTCTGATTGTTCGATTCTCGACTAGAAAGCGAAACGTGGGATTTTCTCCAAAGTTAACTACACAAAGCCGCGATCAGGCCAAAGCTGACCTACTCGTATGTACGGCATTTTAAATTGGTGGACGAGAACGGCTCTCGTCCGAAAACTATAGTAAACAAGAAAATGAGAAAGAAAGGCATCAGTCAGGAGTCTATAAAGTAAGTGAAAGTGGTGAGCGGTAATTTTTTTAAACCACCCAGAGTTAGGAGCCCCGCGGAACGGGGCTCCGTCGACCGAGCCGGCCGCCGGACCGCCTAAGTTACGTTTAAAGTTGTAATTTCATGATGTGGCCAGGTATTTCATGATTGTCGTGGATTGAAATATAATTAACGTTGACGTTTAAACGATATCGTCAGTTTTCGCTGGCCATTTCATGAAATTTTTGGCCACATCATGAAATGGCCAATTCTATGATATGGCCACGACATACCTATACCACCTAACAACCACATCGACTTACAAAAAAATTACCTGAAATGACGTCACAAATATCCTAATTATTTTTAATTGCGCCATCAAAGTCCTCCGCGCGATTTCAACATAAATAACCACCTGACAGAAACCATTGGTCAGTTGTCCACCAAACACGGCACTCGTTAGATTCAAGATTCCCGATTCCAGATACCAGATTCAAGATTCCCGATTCCAGATACCATGATTCCAGATTCATGATTTCAGAATTGAGATGCGATGTCATGATCGAGTGTCACGAGTCAGAGGTGCGGAATTCACCAATGAAACGAATTTGTTAGGCCTTATGGTCAGAACGAGTTTTGTAGGCAATCTACTGCGTCAGATGGCGCCATGACTTGACTGGAGATCGAATAATCGGATGCATATTTACTTTTTTTTTGCAAACATAATTATTATAGAGGCGGCTTTGTAGAATATTTATATTAAAAAAATAAATTCCGCGATTTCGGGATTACATAACTAATCGTAAATGAAAAACATAAACTAATACTGTAAAATGGCGATACTAAGCTGGCTCAGTACCGCCATTTTAAGTTAGTCCCTACAATTTGATTTTTTTATGACAACAAAATTAAGGAAACGTTATTACGGTCATACGATAACGTTGTTACTGGACAACTGTCACTTGAGTCAAATCGAGTTTATTACATTTCACAGAGTGTACACTTTTGTTGATCCCGGGTTGATCTCTGGAATTTTTCGACAACAAAGTGCTTTCCATAATAGCCAACATCATAACTTTAGGCAAATATGCATCCGAATCACCGATCTCTAGACATTACAAAATACGACTGTATTTTAGTAGCCCGGGCCACATGACTTGTGGCCCGGGCTTAAACTCTTGATGACATCATTTAGATTTTTAGTTCAGTAAACTCTTTTTCATTAGGAAATACGATGAAATCGGTTGATTTCATAATTTGATTCCAAATATACAAATATACCTTGTTTCATTGAATCACATGAATTAAGTATCTGAATTAAAAAAAAATACTAACCTCCTTATAATTCTTATACATAAATAAATCCATTTATTGTAGGTAGCGAGTCACACGCCGGCCGCGGCCAAACTTGCTCTCTGACGAAATTAACTCGCGCCTGATGCCCGCGGGACGAGAAACTTTTCGGCGAGTCGTTTGGTCATCCGGCGTCCGGTGCGCATCCGGTCTGTCCGGACCGTCCGGTCGGCCGGACAGACACACTTACGATGCAACTGTGTACGTATTCTTGTTATCGCATGACTTTTGCATGTTAGACGTAAGTAGGTGCAGAATGTAAACCAGCGTTTGATTCTCAAACAATAAATTATTTTCTAACAGTAACATTAGCTGATAATAGTTATTTATGATACTAGTGCGTTAAGTTAGTTTTTACAAACGAGTAAACGAATGAAAGCCCGAGACGAAGTCGAGGACTTACCATAGTCACGAGTTTGTAAAAACCAATTTCCACACGTGTGTCATACAACGGTTTGCGAGAAAACACTACACTAGGTTATGAAACAAACTTTGTTTTTAAATATCAGTTGGAAAGTCGCATCTTTGAGGTTCCTTATGAAATTGGCGCGAATTTGCAAATGGCGCCACGTGCGCGTGGTGAAAATTAAAACTACATATTTCGTCTCATTTTCTATTTATTATTAAAGTGAGACAAACGTATTGAGCAAAAGAGCTTCTAAATGTCTTAACTTAATGTTCGAAAATCTGGTGGAATTTTTACATTTATTAAAAAAAAAAAAAAAAAAACCGTAATGCATACGCATGGCTCTATACAACGAGTGCGGTAAAATAGGTACTTAGATGAGAGTACCTACCTATTTTACCGCACGTTCCATGATATGGTGCGTAATTTTTAACTTTCGAACAATGTATACAGGCTTCGAAATGCATTTTTTTTGTAAATGTATTGAAAAGTATATTTACATTTTTATTACTTGAATAATCTTAGAAACTGGTAGGTACGAGTTTTATTCGCTACACAAAACCCCTTCAAACTTCTTGTAGGTAACATGGGGAGTCCGTAGCAGCCAGCAAGTAACACGTAACAACGAGCTTGAGCCGACAGACGCGGGGATCGCACCGGATTGACTCGCTCTTGTTAGCTACTCTGTGGCCGCGTCACCTCTGTGCACGGTGTCTGTTCTGTGGGCTTCTAAGCACGCCGCGCCGCCGGACTGAAGGAAAATGGTGCTCTGCGGCTTATGCGATGCACAAAGACTGAAAATATGTATTCGTACAATAAAATTAGTTTTCAGGAGCATCCTTGCTCAAAACTCGGAATGCTTTGTTTACTCACTTATGAATTTACCTGGGAGTCTTTAAGTCAAGAGTAAATAGGTTATTTCTAGGCAAGCGTGCTCCATCTTCGACCACATCATCGCTTACCATCAGGTGAGATAGTGGTCAAATGCGTGCCTTTGATGATAAAAAAAGAGTATCGTATTCGCTTACTTTGTTTAGTTAGATAACTTGTTTATCTTCGCGGCGACAATTCCATGTTAACCTTACATTTTCCCGAGGCAAAACAAGTATTATGATTTAGTGAAAAATATTTGGAGATCGGATCAGTACTTCCAGAAATTATATTCTTTACAAACATATTTAAATTAATAATATTAGGTTTTTATAATATTAGTATAAAACTCATAAATATGCTTCAGGGCTGCATATTTATAGTCAGCTGTACCCACCCGCATCAAAACATGCACTTTACAACTCTTTTTCGAACATAACCACAATGGTCGCCCCAGTAAGACATCGACACTTGTCCAGTGGCCGCAGGGCCGGCTCAGGTGGCGGGCCCCGGGCCCCCGGGGCACGCCGGGGCCGGGGCCTGTCGTCTATCGGCTCGGCCGCTGTCAGCCGCGACCTGTGTCACGCTGTTATTGGAACATGTCATAACGACCTCCCTGCCGATCTGTCGCACTGAATCAAAGGAGCAGAAGGTCCACTCAACGACGAATATTAAGTTTGCGCTGATGAATAAATATCAGTAATGTAGATTCATACAACCGCATGTGTAAGCAAGGTTCAACAATAAGTTATTGTCAATCACGTTTATGTTAGATGAGACCGTTCAGATGATTTCGGCCGTCATGGTGGTTGAGAGCTTAGATTTTAAATTTCATGTGCCTGTTGTGACTAAAACATCCTAATATTGATGGGTTATTGTCAGTGCGACGTTATTGTATAACAGAGGCCCCTCCGATCTGACAATCAACTGGGTTTTTAGCATTTAGTTTGTTATTACACCCAGCGGCGGTTATCTCTTACTTACTGTATGACATTATTACGTCATGGCTCACAAAGAGTGGATCTTCTGCTCCTCCTCGCATACGACGGCGTGGCCGGCGACACCCGACGCGCGGATTAATCAAATGTGCCGATGTTTTATAAGCGGCTCTGTGGCGCTGCCCGCGGCGGATCCCACGCGATGCGCGATGGGGCAGGTTGGTGAGGGTTAAAACTGCTTTCATTTAATATGACTTAATTTAAATAACTTTACAAAAGACCTGAAGGCACTCTTTACCCAGTAGTGTAACAGTGTACCTGTGGTAAAAAAATTCTTTGGATACAATATTATGGGCTCTTATAACTAAACATGTCTCAATTCTAACTATGAAGGTAAATTAGTAGTCAATATGAGTCGACCTTAGATTTCGACTTTGTAACTGAAACTCATCAAACAAACGTCATCATTAAGTTAATCTTCATTTCATTAACTTATTACAGCC
>NDFZ01005326.1:173545-197264 GCA_002192655.3 Mamestra configurata
CACCCCGAGCTCGGGAACAAGTAAGTTATTAATGTTATTACGTGAACAATTATGTCAAAAAATGTGAATATTGCGAACAATTCAGTATTTAATTTGTATTTGGTTCAATCGAATCAATCAAGAAAAAACGATATTAATTTGAGGAATTATGATGAAAACTATCGGGCAGTTGCCCACCAGACACAACAACCGTCTGGTCGGAGGATTCCCCCTTTTCAGTGCAGGTTTGCGGGACTTCACTCTCTGTACCGCATACCTCTATAATCGTACATAAAGACAGTCATTTGTTTTATACTCCTCCTCACCCGCAAAACCCAGGCTATTTCCGACTGTTGTCAGAAATAGCCTGGGTTTTACCGTTATGCCTAAGTTCATTTTATCGTACGTATCAGATATTATTATTTTAGCCGTCGTGTGCAAAGTTTATATTAAGGTGAAATTTGTAGAAAGTCGATAATTTCTCTGAAGCTCTTACGAAGTAAGTATGGTACGAATTTCTAGAGTGAACTTTTACGACTCGACTGAAAATATTTCCACTACACTGCCGATAGGATTCCTTATTTTTGAAAAGATTTTTGGCTTTTATTTTGAAAAATAACAAAGTTTTAACATCCAGCAATTTGAGCGCAAATGAGAACAAAATGCCCTTTGATGCCCGCCGCGCCGTGCCGCTCTGGTACGAACCAGAACTCATTACAGGCGCTACGCCTGCACAAAATTATTAACAATATTAATAATGAATTGCATCCTTCTACTTTGAAGTCATAGCAATAACATGGTACATTCAACGTCGCGGAATCCTGAAAGCCCTTTAAATTGAATAATTCTGTATTAAAACCACTCACTTGTTTCTTTCTTCGTACTATATAATTATGAATGCCTACATTGGTAGAACTCAGTAAAATGACAAGGCTCTCATCTAGACCCGTTGTTTCTCAATATATTCATACACGACGTGGCGTCTTGTTTTGTACACTCAAATATATATTTATACGCGCAAGATCTAAAAATTATAAAACAAATAGAGTGTACTCAGGATCCATTTATAAACTCCAAGAAGACATAGATCGTTTTTCCCAGTGGTGTTTGGGCATGTTACTTAAAGCCGACACATGCAACATAATATGTACATTTTTCTAGGAAAAAAGGACCGTATTTTCGTAATTACAACATTGATGACCAAATTGTTTACGAGAAAGTGGTCATTCGTGATTTTTTGACGATGACCACTCGCTGTTCAGCACACTAAGGCTGGTTACTGCTTAACCGGACTATCCTGTGGTGGCCTTAAATGACTCTAAGGCAGGGCTTACAAACTAAAATTCGTGATTTGGGTGTTTATATTGACAATAGGCTTCGATTTAATGTTCACATTGATGAAATTGCTACCAAGGGGTCTAAGTTGTTGGGGCTCATTCTACGTAACTGTAAACATTTTAAACGCACTTCAACAAAAATCGCAATCTTTGACTCAATAGTAAGATCAGAAACTATTGCGGCATAGTTTGGACTCCATTCTACGAAATACAGAAACGTCGTTTAGAATCAGTGCAGAAAAGATTTCTTTGGCACTTGTCATATCACTGCAATATGGTCAGAAATATAACTGGCTACAGCTCACGCTTGAAACATTTCAAACTGAACCATAATAACTATAATTAGTTCTGGTAACTATAACCAGAACTGAATCATAATTCAGAACATCGCCGAATGATCCCAGATTAGCTGTTCCTATACAACATAATAAACTTTCACATTGATTATCCGCGGTTACTGAGTCAGATAAATATAAGTGTGCCTTACAAACTTGCTGGTAAGTC
Source organism: Mamestra configurata (assembly GCA_002192655.3). Lineage (NCBI taxonomy): Eukaryota > Metazoa > Arthropoda > Insecta > Lepidoptera > Noctuidae > Mamestra > Mamestra configurata. The sequence goes on from NDFZ01005326.1 coordinate 175,366, forward strand.
TAGATATCGGTTGCTTTGCGCTAAACGCTTTAAAACCAATCTGGGTCATTTTTCCACCATTAACAGAATGCAGGTTCAATTTAGTCGCCTGCCACGCTCACCCGGTGTACATATAGATATGTATTACTCTTTACATAAAGTCAGCTCTGTCTTCAGGGCATTATCACAAAAGTGAAAAGAGAATATTGTGGTTTCTTCTAGTTTCTTTTGTTTTTTTCACCTACATATAGATTTAAAATAAATGTTTGTAATTTTTCATTAATCGAACCATAGCTTTAATTTTGATGTTGTCTTTTGCATTTAATTTTGTATGTCGGATTTTTGCAACAGTAAACTGTATAATAATGTGACAATCTATCTAGCAAAATAAGCAAAATCTGTTTTATAACTGCATTTCCTACTTCTATGTTTAATGCATGCCGTGGCAGCCTTTAATCAAGGCTATGAAATGTAAAAAGAAATATTATGAGTATATACTGTAACATGTATTTTGGTGTATGCTTTGTTGGTTGTCCTTAAATAAATAAATAAACTGTGCGTTTTCGTAACACCTGGAAATGTCCTTACTTAAATATTTTCAGGAATAAATATTTGATTATTTGAATATTTAACAGACGCGGAAGTCTGACACAATTATGACAAGTCTGTCCCCAGAAAGACTTTATTGGTGATGTATATCAGAAAGGACTGGTGCTTTATATTCGCAACCGTCGTGTGAAATAACATGAATGGAGGAATCGCAGCAGGTTGCGTTTTGTAGTTTCTGCTTACCGCCATGGTCAAAAGTCTTGAGTTTGTTTACGTATGTTTAGTCATCACTAAGGTGTGTACTTCGATTTATCAGCTGTCAGTTACAACATATTTCTGCTGAGACGTTCCTAGAATAACTGTAGAGTCGCTAGGAGCGTTCGAAGTCGCGCCCAGTGGGAGCCGAAGTCAAACAATATAAAAGTGTTCGAGCACGGTAGTAGCTGCAGAGGTGCTCGGAGTCGAAAGTTCAGCTGTCCGATAAGTTGTACCTAGTGTAGCACCTAGGTGTCGTGTGTTTTGTTATTAAGTTTACTAAAGTTCACGGAGTGACGGGACTTGCCGATAATCCCCCGACTTGCCGATATCGCGTGCCTATCAATAGTAAAAAAAAAACATTCTTTGTCTATCAGTGGGCTAGTTCCAAAATCCTGTTGATTACTTATTGCTGAAAGTGTGTGTTACGAATGGTGCTTTTTTGGTGAATTACTTCCAGCGATACACTTTTCATGTATTAACTGGAAGACTACCTTCGTTATGATTAGGGAAAAAGCAATGAAGTAGTTTATTGCAAGCTTAAGTAGCCGAATTAAACAAATCGCAACTAAAAACCTTTTTTCCTAGAAATCAGTTGTTATGATTTGAAAATCACGGGATTGAGAACTTAGTGATAACAGTTAATAAAACTTTTCAGTCACTTATACGAATTTAAGAGACATACATTTTTGATTTTCACAGTTTTTCGTCAATTTTATACCTACAATTTTTTTTGTTAGATATGGAACCAGTAGTAACTGTAGCACTTTTCCATTGAAGCAATTTCTTGGTGGAAACGCTCCGTGTTCATAACTCACTGAACCTGGGTTTTTGGCGAAAAATAATGTACATGTGTGTGCAGAAATGCATTTTTATTGATATGTTATACCGCAATCTATCACTGACTGACTGATCGATCAACGCACAGCTGAAACCACTGGATCTAGAAGCATGAAATTTTGTACATGTTCCATAATGACTTAGTATGCAAGAAGGGATTTTTGGAAATTCATCCCCTAAGGGATTTAAGTGAGGGTTGAAAGTTTGTATGAAAAATCTTATTCGTCACAACTACGTCCAAAAGACGATTTAGGAGGTGTTAAATTTGTGTGGAAGAATCTTAACGCTTGGTTCTATGAAGTGGAAACTCGGCATTAACAATCTTGATCAAAACTTAAGAAATACTATATAAATGTAAATGGTTTTGGATTTTTCTAAAAGGGATTGTTCAGGAAGAGATGTTTCAGGATGGGATGAATTTCCCAAAAAACCCCTTCTTATTGCACACTTACGTCATTTAAGAAATATTTGTGCCTTTATCGAATGGTCAGTAAGTTAAATTTATCGGTCCTACGATGCTTTGCAGTATCTCTTACTATTTAGTCAAGGAGACGATGGTCTCTCGATTACTATACCACTGCGTGGTCCCATATCTAAGATGCGATTGAAAAAAATAGATGAGCTTTTTTCGCCGGCGGTCCACCTCACCGAGCACTTAGAAAATGGACAAACATTTAATTTCCACTCTCCATCTTTTTATCTGGTGGATAACTTTGCAAAAAATCTCCTGTATTGTGAAATACAATTATGTTAGGAAGAATAAACATTATGGAAGAAGAAAAACAGGATCTAATGTGGGTGGACGAGCAGGCGTCAAAATAGCATGCTCTGGGCAGAGTACACACGGTACACCTAAATGATTGGGCACGCCACAATTGCGGCCATAAGACCCTTTTTTGGGGAGTGGCTGGAGAGGCGCCACGGCGTCCTCACCTTCCGCCTGACGCAGGTACTTACCGGACACGGCTGTTTCGGGTTAATCGGCAGGACATGCCAGGGTGTCAGCACTGTAAGGATCGCCCGGCGAAGGAGGATTCGGAGCGAGGGAAAGGCAAGGCCTTCGCCCCAGCCGCGGCCCTGGAACGCAAAGGGCTTTAGAAGGAACACGGATGGGTTTTAGTCAGTGAGAGTCAGATACGCCCTTCCGCTCCACCCAGAGCGGAAGAAGTCATTTGATGATTTCCCATCCTTAACAAAAAAAAACCTAAATAATACAGAGTGCCACCACCTTTGTTTATTACTTCATGAAATTTGGCAGCCTATATCCTATGAAGCATTAAAACTGTAAATAGCATTGTACAACCTACGAGTATATTTAAATTAGGTTGCAAAGCTTTAGGACTTATTTCAGATCTATTTTCCATACCTAACCTTTGAAGTGGGCAGAGGGGCGTTGAATTTCGTGAAATATTTACTTAATCCGCGCGGACGAAGTCGCGGGCGTCCTTTATAGTCATTTAATAGTTGACTGACAAGGCCATCATCTCAAAGCATTAAAATTTTGCCTTCAAAACTAAGCTTGATCAAAATTTAACGAAATAAATCTGGAGAAAGAACGCAACATCCAGACATTCAGAATGAACGACACTTACAAGTATTTAACACAACAAGATAAATATTAGGGTTACCGCAAAAAAAACTTTCTCAAATTACTAAGCAAAAGTAATTAGAAATAGGATAATTCCTTGATTTCTAGACGTGAAGAAAGTAAATGGTTATTTTTCTGAAGTTGGAATCTTAATTATCTAAGAAATACACCATGCGTTGCCTAATGTGAGCCCTATTCATCCATAGATTGCGATGAGTCGCGAGTCCATCCCGATGCGGTACGTTTCGGTGCGATGTGACAGCGCGGTCACCTGCAGTACCACGCTCCGCTGCATGTGACGCCGACATGACGCGCTGTCATTATGCCCTCCATTTTTGGGATGAGGTGAAATCAATTAATAAAGCTCATTTTCATTAAAATTATCATTCTGAGTTGATGTAGTAACAATATGGCACGTCGCCCGTCCACATGCGGTATTGTACGATACCACCCGGTACGGCGCGGTGCGGTGCGGGTACGGTGCGGTGCGGAGCGGTGCGGTGATGCGCTCTGCTAGACATGACGGGAACATGACGCGCGGGTTATTGTGCTGTCCGTAATGCCGGACACTGAGGTGACTGAGGTGAAACCAATCAATTCACTTACGTGAAGTTTATATTGGTGTCATGGTCGGATGACCTTTTCAGAAGTCTGTTGAAATACCTACTATGGATACGGAATAATTCAATTTCTGTTTAACTCAAAAGTTATTCGTTTTCTTGCATAAGTTTTAAATGCAGTCAACTTACACAGTCACAGCGTATTAAATAATATTTTCATAATCCACTGAAAATATATATATTTTTTAAATTTATGTACTTCAAACAGTGCTATTACAGTGGGAAATGGCATCGATGTGCGTTTGCTAACGCATTAATTGCCGGCGTATGGCACGGTCGGGCACGGTCGGGCACGGCCGGGCGCGGTCAGGCCCGGTCCGGTCATTACGGCGACAATTTGCGCCCATTGAGCCGCGGGACGGACTGGTCGCGCTCAATTGCATCTATTTTATACGTCGCACACTCGCGCCGGCTGCTAATGATGTGTTAAATATCAATTGACAGCCGAAAGAGGTTTTTTAATTAATTGGTAATTTACTTATACCTTTGGATGCCTGTGTCGATTACAAAGGCAAGCATGGTTGGGTTAGTCCCCGTTATTGGCAGTGTCATCGTCATTATGCAGCACTCATTATTTTGGATTTACGATAAGACCTAGACTAGAGTCAAGAGCAAACGCATTTCGAATAAAAATAAAAAAACAAATACATAATAGAAAACAGTATTAACCATTACGTACATAATGTCCGTAACTGAGTGTGCACTGTGTACTTAATTCCTGACGTAACGGTTCTGGGTAGGAATTCATTATATATTTCTTATCAATGAATATCTAACTCGTGTTGTGAGAGACCGTCATTTGTGTTCTAGTCTTCCCCTTTAAAGGAATCAATAAATATAAAATTCTTCCGTAACTAACTGAATGAGAGACTGACAGACAACGCACAGCCGAAACTACTAGTCGCAGAAAGCTGAAATTTGGCGTGTAGCTTCCGTACACTCCTTAGGGGAGATTTAAGAGAAGATTTCCCGAAATTCCCACGCGAACGGGAATACCGGGATATGCGCGTACAAAGCCGCGGGCAAAAGCTATGTTACATTACACTACATGCAGCGGTAACTTATCAGTATCACACAACTAGTTCTGTGAGATCTCTTGTGAGAGTGACGGTAAGCTGTTAGCGCTATTGACCACGGTTCTGAGTGAGCTATCCGGCACCGGGTGACGTTATTCCAGATTCTGTTTAAAGGGATCATGACTTCAGAATAAGCAAAATACTTCTGGATACAGGAACTGAGAACAAATAGCTACCGGAGCGATGCAATAAATTATAATGATTTCAATGGAAAAGACTTGCTGTCTTGCTCTCAGATCCTCTGCCCACAATACAATGACGGTAAATGAATGAGCTACCTTTGTTTGTAAGATAGCGTCTTTTGACCGAGCTTGTACCTCAGTGGGACAGAGATGCCAAACTAAATGAAATATTTTTTTGTAAATAGGCACTCAGAGTTTCATATTAGTATTATTTATTAGTAGTAGTAAGCGTCTGTGTGTTATGTCAAAATAACAGCTTTTTCGAAATGCATAATAATATGAATGTAAATGCGAAACTTATAACAAAAAAAAAAACTGTCTGTCATCTGACTGTCTGTTTGTTCCGGCTAATCTCCGAAAAGGCTGGACTGATTTTGCCGGGACTTTTGCTGGTAGTATAGAATATCATCACTGTTGTTATACTGACATTGGCTTTAATTGATATTTGTGCTGTTTTGAAGTATCGGACCGTGTCTCCAAATGAGCTCTTCTGAAAGACTTCATATTTCGTACGTTGTAATAATAAGATGCCAACTGAAGTATCATTACTAAAATACTTGAATAATAAAATCTGTTTAATGATGTACGAGCCTCTGGCACTATGCTACGGTTCTTGGTAATTTATCAAGAATTCTCATATTTGTTTGAAAGAGTTTCTTTTGCTCGACAATCCTTCAACTAAAAAATAACTTATCAATCAATCATGTTTTATAACTATTGTTTTACAAAAAGCATATTTAATTACAAATCCTTTTGAAAACATAATAAGTAACTAAATAAGCATTTACTACTCAATCAGGTTCTCGTAATATTATTTGAAAAATCTCCTATTCTGCTGAACTAATTACTTTGAAATGCAATAATGATCAAGCTTTCATTAGCCGTTCATTTGCACAAGCAAAGCTATTACATGCATGTTTATAAGACATTAATATTATATTATTAGTTACGAAATATCTGGATTGAATGTTACGAATTTTATTCCAGGATTTTTTGCATTCCGTTCATCAAAAATCCATACTTATAATATAAATGCGAATGTCAGTCTGTCTACTACATCTGTGCGTCTTAAAAGTTGAACAGATTTGGATGTAGCATGGCACACGGGGCAACCGTGATCTGGTTTAATTTCGACAGTTAAATGATTACGTATACTTTTCATCCCGGGAGTACACATTCCCGGGTGAAAGGTGGAAGGTGAAGGGAATGTTCCCTTGGGATAGTTTTCACATTTTCTGCGGATGAAAGCGCTGTAAGAAGCAATCATGTATAGGTAATCATGCAAATAGACTGGTTTATCACGTTTAAAACTGAAAGTACTGCCCGTCACTTACAACTACAAGAAACAATAGCGATTGGCAGAGAACCTTTATCCGGAATAGGAAAATGGGAAACACAATCTTCCCCAATGCTGACGCGGTCACATCACTCGCCAAAGTACATATTTCAAGGCAGCCGTGAACCTCCTTCTATTGGGATCGGTTTGTATTTGTGCGCTGTTGTGGGGCCATCTGTCGCGTCATTGCGTACCGCACAGATAGCGCCACGTTATGTAGTGCGGGTTGTACGGCTCGGCTGACGGATACGTGTGTGTGTGTGTGTGTGTCTGATCGCTCGGTGTTTGATCAGCGCGATTATGCTGGACTGATCTGTTTGCTGACGTACTGCTGATTGATCAGCGTGACCATTGTTTGAGAAATTGCTTCTATTTTTTGTTTGTTTGCTTAAGAAGATTAGGTTTTTAAAGTGAGAAGGAAGATGTAAGTACCTAGCTACTTACTCGTTTCTCTCCTGTTTTCAATTTAAAAACATAAATATGGAGATAAATGCAGTGTTAGTGTTTGCTTATTGTTCTTATCCACAAACTACGTCTCAAATTAATTGTCATAGTTAAAGCTCCTATAATATCAAACACAAAATTTTCTGACAGTGCAATAAAGAAATGCACAATTTTATTATACACCGCTTGTAGTGTGTACGCCGTACATACTGTGTGTGTGCGGTGTATTGTGTATTACTTTTTATTGAATGAAATTGAATGAGTTACGTGTACCCGTACACTGTACGGGTATACCAAGTAACAACCACTAAACTAAAACTGGGCAATGCCTCAGTAGCGACGCCGACACGGTTACATGACCAGTTACCGCTGTGCTGAGCCGAGCGTTGTAAATCCAAGAGTGCGCTTTTATTTAGGCATTAATTTAAGTGTCACCTAGAGTTGGCATTAGAAGCACGTTTGTAGGAGCACCCAGAGGCACGTTGTACGGAACAAAACATTAATTCAGTGGCGAGTCAACACCCGGCTCCGGTGGCGCGAAGTTAGACAGTGCACAGAGATGTACAGAAGGATAGTTTCTATCAAGAAGTTGGGAGGCTACGATAACACCGATATCGACCGAGTGACGATAAGTAATTATGACACTGGGAGCACGTCTATTTGGAGAAAGTGCTCTCACCCATTCTTTTATTAAGTGGCAATTTAATTAGCCAAGTCATTGTAAGTAAGTAAGTCCCCTTACAAAATCATTGTAAGGGGAAATCTAATGAGTATGACGTAGGTACTTAGTGTCTCCGACGTGGACATCGTCATTCAGAGCATCATTTGCCTAGCCTTTTCCCAAGTATTTTGGGGTCGGTTTTAAGTCAAACCGGATTCACCTGAATACCAGTATTTTACGTGGAGCTATTGCTTATCAGACTTCCAGAACCAGTAACTGAGTAACACGGTACTTCTTGGCAAGACTGCAAAAGATCTACAAATGACAGCCGGAACCAATGTCGTTACGTACTTTCCGAGGAACGGAGGAGTCTCGGTATGTTAAGATGGTCACCCATCCACAGACCGACCTCGGCAAGCGTTGCTTGTCCTTGAAAATCGACTCGTACGGTTGTTATTATTTAGCCAGTCCATCAGCCACCAAAGTCAATATTGCCGGTTTTTGAGATAAACATATAATCAGCAATTTATCAAGCAAAAGAACACGTAAATAGGGCATACTTTGAAGTTTTCATGCTCGACCATAACATGGACAACACAAAGTGGAATTTCTGTCTTCATCTAAAGTATAGTGCGGAGACGGCGCTAATCGAACGGGATTGGTTTCATCGGCGCTCACGCTGATTTACAGCCCACCTGACCCGCGGGGCGAGGGGCGAGGGGGGGCAGGCGTGGCTGGAGTGGGAGAAGGGGGAAGGGGGAAGGAGACTGACACCGAGCAGTTTCTTTAAGTCGGATGCCAATTGTAATGTGGAGCTGTCTCCTTAGGTATAGTCTGAATGGGCATTGGCTCGTTATGTTGGTAGGTTGTGGATAACGTCGTTTGTAGTTAAAAAGTACAAATGATAGAACATTTTAAAATAAAAACTTGTTACAGAGATGTAGTGGACAGATTGTTATGACAGCTGTCATGTACTGTATCATTTACTCTATACATTATATATTTTAAGCCCTAAAATCAAAAACGCTCCATGAGCAAACAAAACACTCACAATGCGTTCTGACTTCATACAAACGGCCACTATAAGAAAACGGTCACAACGCGTTGCGGAAAACAAGAAATTCCAAATCACGTTTTGAGCCCTAACTATTGTAATCACATCGCGAAAAAAGGTCAGGTTTGAGGGAACTTAGAGCACCCGACATGAGTAGGTTAGGTTCGAATGGGATGGCGGGAGTAAGAGTGAGCAAGCGAAGCGAGAGAACTTAGTTCCCGCCATACCATTCATGTTAGGTTTATTTACAACCTGCAGACAGAAAGCCCGTCGTCGTAGTTAGGATTTAGGAGACCGATTATATTAGAGTCACTTCTATATCACACACTTATTTCGTGAAGTAATTGCATCAGTTAGGGCTCAGAACGCGTCATGCCATTTTTTCATTTCAACAACGCGTTGTGGCCGTTTTCTTAAGTGCCTCGACGGAAAATTCGCAAAACTCGTTGTGAGCTGTTTTGAATCACGATGGTATCATTGGAGATTAGGAGTATTTTACGTGAGTACCTATTGGAAGGGGACAACAGGATATACTCTGGGCTATCTCATAAGAAATATCCATCCACCTATTGCAACTTACTTTAAATGGATACAAACAGTTCAATGCACTAGTAATCCAGACGATTGACTTATTTCAGGCGATGTAAACACACGAGCACATATTTGCTCACATCGTGTGTTTAGTGATTCATATCGTCAATGCATAAGACGTAAGTATTTGCGCAGATATTTGTCCAGACGCAAATTGAATTCTTTTTCAATCACAGCGTCTCCATCGCCTAGAGAAATCATTTCGCTTACTAGATTGATCGCTGACTCACTTAAATGTGTTGGATCACAAAATGTTCCCTTTTATATCAATGTTTACTGTTGATTTGCCGAGGTTTTAAAAACGTTTTTTTTTAGGGATCTTCATTTTTTCAAATATCTAATTCTAAAAGGAAATACAATAATTGATCAGAAGTAAAGCAGTCAAAAGTTAGGTTTTTAAGACATGAACATAAACAACATAACATCAGGCTTGTACTCGCATTCCCAGATGTTAGGCAGAAGACAAGTGCTTTGTTGATACACCCACATCCATTTCAAGGAAGACGAGCCGATGGCCATAAACCGGATACACATCCAGACATCGCACTGCTACTGAAAAAAAAAAAATGAGACCCCAATAACACTTTGCCCGATCCGGGACTGAACACAGGCGGCTAGGGCCACATTCAGGAGTAGCGCTTACTCCACAGTAGATCAACAAAGCAGGTTTAATTATTTTTAATTTGAGTTAAATATTTCGAGTAACAATGTTTTCCTATAGAATTATATCAAGAATCCATATTTCATTACAGACAAATATTTGATTTAACGGCCTATACACAATTCCGGGGGAAAAAGAATTGCAAGTTTTTGAGTGTTACGTCAAATGTAAATGGGTTGGCACCGGCGACAAACTAAATGAGTTATTTTCCGTGTTGGGTTGAGCCATGTAGTGAAGAGGACAGAAGGCTCACTGCCAAGATTTACGGAACTTTGTGCTATAGTAATTGACTTATCTAGATTATTCGTTTGACCAACAGAAAAGTGAGAACTACTTTTATACTTACGCATGACATATACTGTAAATAAGCTAATCGAGGTCCGTCATAATGATCACGTTGAGATCCGAAGACGTAGGAAGATCTTCAGTATCGGAAAAGGCTTTATGGAACTCAAATGGAGCTGAGCAGGACACATGGCAAGATGCGGTATAAAAGCGAGCGGTAGCTGACATGGATGCCATCGCTGGTGAAAAATGGATGAGGCTAGCACAGGAAAAGACAAGTATGACCAGTAATAGGGATGTTGCCTGGGTTAAAAAAAATATTATTCTATTTATACCGTCAGTTAGATTATCGAAAAATATTGGACTCGTATTTTTAATTTTATCAAATTAATAAAAATACTAAGATAAAACGCAACAAAAATAAGGAGTGGGGGATTGTAACGTCACTTTCCAGTAAAACGTGTACTGGTAAGTGACGTCACACGAGTTTTCAACGCGCTGTTTCGTCTTCATTTTTTGGTTACGTGACAAATGAAAAAATAAGTTTCCAATATTTTTTGAAAATTTATCTCACGTACTTATTAGATTTTTTAGTCAAATACCCTATTGGCGAAGTCGGGCTGTGGATGATGAGGATGACAGTGACAGCGCAGTTGAGCTATGTTACAAATGAAGTATTTTCCTTATACGGTAATAAGGCATGACCGTGACACAAAAACAAGAGCATGCTAGATTGGTCACATGTATCAGCAATCAACCGTGTAGTTCAGAGTTAGCTTTCTGGACATTTCTACGTCGTGTTGAAGCTTTTTGCTTGCGGCGCTATCAGGATTTACGTCCCCGGCCGGGGCCTATTATACCCGCTATCATAATTACGGGGCTGATCGCACACCCCCACACTCGCACACTAGCACACTCGCACACACTGGTACAACTGGTACACACAGGCTGGTACAGCCGCAGTACACCTGTTCCGGAGCCTCGTCGTAAATGTTTTACAACAATTACTCGGCGTCGTTACGCTGTACTCGCGATGTGACCGACCTCCTTATTGCACGAACAACTGCCACTTTACAGTATTGTCGTAATTTACCTGCTTCATTTCTGAGACATTTAAGCTGATGTATTTGAAATAAAAATGATTGAGATCTATGTTGGAATGATGGTTACAGTATTTATTAATTGTGTTTATGCGGCGTCTCTTCACAGACCAGGGCCGACCTTTCATATGCCACATGATCTGTCATCTGTACACATGAGGACCTGCTGACTACGTCAAAAAAAATACTGCGTAGTAGCCATCGGCACTGCAACATGCGAACTATTTATAAGTAAATCACATAAATGCTACATTGCGCAATGAAAGTTCTCCATTTGAACACAGAAGCTGCAACTTGTCCTGCAGAAAAACACACTCACCGACAATAGGGTCGGTGGAAACAGCTCCAGCGCGACAGTTAAACGTTTCAAAGAGTAGGTCCTACGGAGAAGAACGAGCAAAAAAGTCCAACTCTTTTATAAAATCACAACAGCCCGACAACAACCATCGGGCAGTTGCTCTCCGGACGCAACGCCCGTCTGGGAGGAGGAATAGGAGGATCCTCCATTTTTCCGGTTAGTCCCTCGATCCTCTAGTTCCGCTATGCTCGACTCGTAAAATTCCTAATAAAAAGTTTTGCTATGCCCGAAATCACTGTCCGCGTATTCCGCTCGCGACTTCATCTTTATATGTAATTCAGAATGTGTAAGACAAATTTCATCCCGATCCGCCTAGCCGTTGAAGCATGAGCGCGTAACAAACATTCAAACAAGTCTCCAGACTTCGTTAAATCTTGTGGGTCCAGTATTGACTTACAGCTCTATTCATAAACATTTCTTAACTTAGATTTCCTCTGAAATTCGTTTTGTACTTATCTGTCACATTGCCTTTTTTGATTGTAAGAACGAGTCAAAACAAATTTTAACTTATGTACACTTAATGAATGATATATGAATAGCGTTATAAAATGTTTACTTGAATTCTAAAACTTTTCTTTCCATTTGTACCTTCCACTATTTCCATAGAATCGAAGAATGGCATGCATAGCGAAACATTTTAATAGGTATTTTTCGAGTCCAGCATAGAGGGACTAGAGCATGGGGAACTAACCGCATCTATCAATGGAGGTTGAAAGCCTTACTTTCTGTACATTCTTTCATGACTGCACTTCACAATTGATGATTTCATCAGGTCTATTTTTTCTAATTATTGAAAGCGTCCATTGTATTCACGGAATACCCATTACATTCAATAGTTATTAATCATAGTTGGTAATATAAGCCCTAATGACTCAGTAATTGCTGGCAGTGCATCTGAGCCGAGGTCAGGACAGCCATCATAACATGATGGACATATAAAAGCTATCGACTGGGACAACGGAGTGATGATGAACTAGAAGCGACCTCGCCTATGGTCAAGTGGTTGGAAGTAAAAAGATGATCTCCTCCCAGGCTTTATCGACGTCGATAGATGAATAGTTTCAGTTCAAGAGATATACGTACCAGGGCCTGGAGTCTCGATATTGATAGCGATTTCGGTAGTTTGTACCGAATACTACCGTTGTCATGCCTACCGAATAATACCGATACGCTTAGCGGGCTGTCAAAATTCGACGCTACAACGAAGTTTACGACAAAGTTCAGTCATTTGACATTTGCTAGCATTGACATTCACTAGATTAGAATGTAGAGACTACCAAATATCGGTATTTTCAAATCAATACAATCGTTTACTTTTCGACCTAATTCGGTCGGTAGGCGATCGGTAACTATATCGAGACTGCAGGCCTAGCTCCCTTGAAAATAAAACAATCGTTAACTATTTTACTTGAAATAAAATCGTGCTAACATTGCAAAATAAGCGTCTTGAAGCCGAACACTCAGTACTTTGTAATAAGGTTCTATCCCCACGTTCTCAAACATAACGTGAGTACAACAAGTAGTGAAGTACACTCTGGCACAGCGAGACCAATATCTGCTGTTCATAACAATAACCTTGGGAAGCTGCACTCCGCGCATTAAAGAATTAGTATGAGTAGGGGGTTGAAGGTTCCTCGTGCTACTTGAAGGATTTTCAAGTTAGTATTTTCATTGGACTAGTACTTAGGTAACTGTAAATAATAAAAAAAAACCTTTTTCGCAAAAAAAATTGGCTGTCTGTAAAGTCGGTTTACGGACGATAGTTTAACGTGACATCGTCATAACAAAACATTGATGAAATGATCGTAACGTTACAATAAGCGTAACGTTACAATGAGTGACCTTTTTCGTGCGTGCAGCCGGCGTTTATCGATTTATTAGACGTTGTCACGTCAAACATCCAAACCTTATCTAAAATACCTACTGATTGCACAGCAAAATAGTTATCTCAAAATATTATTATTTTAACAATAATTTGAGTTCATGACGCATGGCTATTTATTGAAAAGCGGAGCTTTTTTCATGACATGACAACTTCAAACCTAACTTGGGCGATGGCTATTTCTGTCTGCAGGGTTTAAAGGAACCTAACCCCCTAGCTAACACCTAAGCCTGAAGGCCCTAAGGCTCACATCATGACACATTTTGAATACAATAAAGCCCGTCCAAATTCAATCGTGTCCAATATAGAGTAGAGCATACGAGAGTCTTAGAAAAATAAGTTTGCAATTATCCGGTGATATCTATAAAGGGACTGACCACAGACTACAAATCGAAAAGTGTGGAATAGAAGTCAAAAGTTTCGTCAACCCCAAATACCTAAATTAGGAAATGAGTAGGTAAGGGCATAGAGCTCAATGAGGTTGTTGACCTATATGCCTGCTTTATGGCTTAGTAATAGATTAGAGAAAGAAGAATAAATAGTAGCAATGTCTGAAAGAAATTGAGATACTATTGACTCGGAAACAAGATTCCAAAGAAATGTACCTAGATGTCGTTTTCCGTTTTACACATTAATTTTGAGTCATACATGTTCATGCCTGGAAATACGTTAAGTAGTTACAACTTCACAGGATATGTAGTAACTACAAAATATGAACCAAACAGAACTATACAAGTGCGTACAAACCCAATCCATTATAATATAATTAAATAGGTACGCTCAATGAATTGTAAAACGCGCGTCAAACTAATTGTATCACATAGTGTTACGTCTAAGTGCTCTATTATGTTCAGTTCGACGCTGTTCTGTGTTCACAATGTTCACAACACTGAACAGCGTTCCCATGTCACAATAATTTTATTACTAAAATCGAAAACCGAATTATACAGAGCTAATTTGCCGTAGATCTCATTACCAGATACGTGGATTTATGGAAACGGCCCGAACGAGCGCGCTTGCTAATTGCTTTACAATGTTTGCGATATTCCAGTTTTGTCATAACAGTGTTTTGGTACCTATTTATCGCCGGGTTTGTGTCGCATCTAGATAGTAGTTTGTATCCTGGACATATTGTGTAGATACTGTTTGACTCAAAATCCGTTTTGCTATTTTGTTGGCACTTATTTGTGTATCGACTTTTTCTAAAACGCCTTATTTATGTACTATTTACTAAACATAGCAAACTGAAATATTTGTTTCATTACCTACGAAATATAAAATCATGTTAAAACTACGAGGCTGCGACGGAATGGTTGTGTACCCAAATTCCTTTCATACTTTAAGTTTCAAGTGTATTAGAATACATTCAATACGAAAACAATTTTGATAAATACCTCTGAAATTATTAATTCTGAGAAGTGCAAAATACCACAAATCACAGAGATTCTATCGATACATTATTGGTTGCAGACTGGCGACGTCACGGCGTCATCGGTCGCCCGCGGGATGAAATCGAAGCGAAGAAATTACGCGAATAAAGTAACGCGTTCGAATCAAATGCACACACAGCGGGGAGCTTTCGGGCGGATACTAACCACCGTCACAGATTGATCCAGCTCCGTATTTGTTTTGTTGGATTCTGTTAAAACGAAAAATCTGTGCGATGAAGGAATGACGCTATATCGAGTCATTTTTAACCGACTTCAAAAAAAGGAGGAGGTTCTCAGTTTCATTTTTGTTTTTGTTACCTCCGAACTCCGTCATTAATAAACCGATTAGAAAAAATACTTTTCATTTGAAAGGATATACGTTCCGATTGATCCCATAGAGATTTGATCGGAATCGGTTCAGTACTTTGGCTTTTAAATCAACATAGCTGGAGGAAATAGAAAAAAATTATCACCAAAGTAAACGAAATTAACTGTTTTACTTTCCAGTGGCGTTGTTAGGTGAGGGGTACCACTAAGAAGTGTAAAATATAAAATATGAAGAAACAACCAAGAACACCGACTTCCGAAGTTAAAGTTATTTTATACTTTGTAGTGTTTTTTTCTTAATTTGGATGTCATTTGTATTTTTTTGTAAAAAAGTTTTTGTTTACACTGATTAATTAATAGTAGGTAGAACAATGTTTTACTGCAGTAAAAAGCTCAAGCTAAGTGTTGTTTTTAGGGTGGTGTCTTTAAATGCTCCTCATTAGTAAGTGCCATTAATTGTCTGTATTTGCCAAGTCAAATAAATTCCAGCAAATAATTAAACTGTAAATTAAATGGATTACTTTCACCTGTTACACGTGAGTTCTAATGTTGTACATAATTGATGAGAAAATGAGAAAGTGCAGCATTGCCGCACCACACAGTACCTAACTAGAACATTTGGATGTGCCGAACCCCGACGTGCGCGCCCGCAGTAATCAATTAGCGAAACTAAACAAAACACTGCTCGCTTAATAACATTACACACTGAGTTATTTGAATGTGATTATTGTTTTGAAAACTGAGGATTATGATTTTAATTAATTAATTTTCATGCAATTTAAACTCAAATGTCGTGTAAAGGGCACAACTTATTAAGGTCACGCGCTTGTACATTTTCAATACAATGTAAAAAGCTCCTCTGAATGTAGAAGCCAGTTAAGCTGATCCGCTCGCAGACAATTATTCCCAATCGTCACAAACATCGTCCTTCTAAACAACAACCTCGCCCGCTGCCAAATGGTTGAACAATAACAATTTCCACTTATCTATTCATTCTCCGCAAGCTTAACACCAAAAAAAATCCGCTTTCATATAAAAAATATCATTTTCCTTCACGTCAGAGGGGATTCCGATGACGGCGACATGCTATGTACGGATAATGCCACATGAAAATGACGAAAACGACACTTGAACGACGCCACATTATCTGCTCGGTTTGGTTAAGCTCTATGACTGTTTGGTTAAAGTTTATAATTGCTTGCGGGAGTTTATAGCGCGTTGGTAGTTGGGGTAATGTCAGGCTAAATGTAGCGTTCGTAGTTTTCGGTCAAGTCCGTTGATCCTATTACGATAGCGGAGGCTGCGGAGACAATGGCGATGTGTTGAGTTATGTGCTGAGGCCCGAGCGCGGGCACGCGGGAGAGGATGGGATCATTTTTTTTTAAATGTGCAGGTGTGAGGGTGTGCGGCCGACTTGTGACGTGTCTATTGCGATGTATACGGGTGGTAGATTTACTATTACATAGATGAAGGTTAGGTAATATAAGAAGCGGAAGCACACACCTATAAGATGCTGATGTGTGGTGCACTTAAAACTTAGGTAGACAATGTCAAGTCAATGCCCTACAGCTAGAAGAACTAGTATTTTGCCAAAAATTACATCATCAACGTTGCATTATTTTAAACTTTTAAATATTGTATCTAATGTATAGTAAGAGCAGCTCGTGTCTAAGCTACAACAGCCGCACGGGCGATCTTCAAGGTTAAGCTTGCCGAGGTCGGTCTGTGAATGGGTGTCCATCTTAACATATCAAGATTCCTCCGTGCCTAGGAATGCACGATAAGCCTGTCATTTGTAGATCTTTGACAGTCGTTCAGAAGCCAGAAAATTTGACTTCAGTCTTGCCAAGAAGTACCCAGTTACTGGTTATGGAAGTCTGGTAGGCAGCCGCTCCACGTAAAATACTGGTATTCAGCTGAATTCAGTTTGACAGGAAGCCGACTCCAATATAGTTGAGAAAAGGCGGCAGATGATGATCTAATGTGTAGTAAATTTTTTGAAGAGGACATTTTCGCCGGAAAAATGTAAATTAAATAAGTATTAAGCGAAAATAACATTAGAGCGAACTGGGAAACATTTTTATGACTTGCTAACAGCCGCGAGACAGTCCTTATCCGTTCATTTGTCCAATTAACTCCGCAATTGACTTATAAGTTGTTGCGACAGCTTCAGACGGGGCTGCTTGGATTCTGCTTCTAATCGATTCAGGAGGGGAATTTCATCCCTCACTGTGTACGGAGGAGGAGCAGTAATATGTACCTATCTGGTTTAAACACTTGTTCAACTAATAGCTTGACATGTTAACTATTCGATTAACTGAACTTTTACTCGCCTAATATCAACAACTTGCAGGGACGGACTCGGAATCTTCTCGAAGTAGCTTTCAATTTCAATCAACTTTATTTACTTTCTGTTCCAATCAACATTATTCTAAAATAAATATAATATATTACGCACCGAGGAGATTCAGCAGTTTCTATGTGACGGGCGTCATATTTAATCCCGAGCGTAATGAAAGGTACCAGAGTTATACATAGATTAGGTTTGTATGGCTTATAAATTAACGTTTCCGAACATGAAGTACGAACAATTATAAACGTTCTGGTCTTGTAAGCTTGCAACAATATTCCGATATGAAGCTTTAGGGTAGAGAACTTAACTGTCATTGAAGAAACCTATGTTTTTTCTGTACTCAGCAAAAACTATTAAAAACCAATAACAGTTATTCATCGCACCAAACAGCTAATCGCTACAGCTCATTTCACTAATAGCTCAACAGTTATCAGCTTCATTAACTTCCCATTAAAATAACACTTGTCCGGTTCCCCACCACCCCACAGGCGCAATGAAGCCATCTCAGCAGACAGAACGACCAAATGTGGGTACAACTTAAACATTAATCATGACGGGGAATCGAACGCGGACCGCTGCGCCCGACGCCCGCACAAAGGAGTCTTGAGTACCGTCGCACTTCGAATACTGATGAATATGGAACTGCGTGGAAACACATGCATGACGGAGAGATTGTTGCGTATTGCAGTTAACATCGCAGTAGTAATACATTTTGTTTATTTTGCAAATCTATAAATCTATCTAGTTGTGCTTAATGCGAAAGTGACTCTGTGTGTCTGTTACCGTCACGTCTTGACGGCTGAATAGATTTTGATGAAACTTAGCACACATGTAGACTCGGTGTTCCTTAGCCTAGATACCCTGAGAATAAACACCGAAACAAACTCAGGGGTCAAAGACTCTTTTAAAGTCAGAGGTTACTGTTGTTGTCATGTTCGAGTGATTTGTGAAAGGGTTTTTAGAACTATTGGAATTTTTTTGTTGATATTCGGAATATAATAAATTTCCGTGTTTCTTTCAGTACCTGACAATAGTGGTCGTTACTGAGACGTTAAAATACCATGAGATCGTTTATGACCCGGCTGCGCCAGAAGGAGGGTTATGTTTTTGAGTGCATGTATGAATGCATATTTCTTTGGCAGGCTCTGTGGTCTAAACGGCTTGATAGATTTTAGCTTTAGAGGTGTCGTTAGATTGGTCTCGATTGTGACACTGGGTACCTATATCAAAATTACAATGGCCGATTTTTGGCGCCATATTATGTCTTAATTTTTTTTCCTCAAAATCTATCGAGTGAGGTATCAAGATAGAGGGCTCGAGGAAACGATTCCAAAAATGTAAACCACTAAAATATAGTAAATAAAAATATTTACTTTGTCAAAAAACCCGACCGCTAAAAACAATCACAGATCTGATGCCACCAACTGCAACAGACTGCTTGAAAACCGATTTTTTTGGAACTTTTTAGTCGTTTTAGCGGTTGGCTTTGGAAGTTCTGAAAACCAGTATGCAAGACTTGTCGTCGTATTCATACCTACTGGATTATTTCGGTGATAACAATGTTCCTATTTCGTGACTTCTCGATTGGGTCGCATGGACAAAAAATAAATGAGCCAGCTTGTTCGCACGGCTTGATTTACGCGCGCCATTCCGCACCGCACCTTGCTTTTTGTCGTCAACCTGTGTTATACCGACTATTGCCCATTACACACCGAACATCGCACCGCTTAGCCTTATGTGAGTGGTTCCGATTCCAATTTAATTCAGTATCGTCTATAACAATCAATTCTAAATGCGGGAAATACCACGAAGAAACCTACTTTCTTTAATATAATTGAATAACTGACGCATTGCAGTAAATTTATTTCTCAATGCAAGCTTAAGGGGTAAAGTAAAACAAAAACTAGGGCAAAAACTTGTAATTTTCTGAAATAAATGAACTATTACACAATGTTTTTGTATTAACAAAGTATTACAAAAACATTGTGTACCAAATGGCAGTGCATGAGTCAAATAAATTGGAAATTGATGAAACTCGTCAACAAACAAAATCCATTCACTGAGTTTAAATTTAAAACACTTTGGAAATATAATATTATTACAGAGCTTTAAAACGCTCGGAGGATAGTGAAATGCTAGGAAAAAATCAACAACAAAAGTTAATATCGAGTGAGAATGCACAGAGTACCCGGGGAGGCGAGTATTTGGCAGGTATTCCACATCACCGGTATTATTGGGCGTTACGCCGTAATCTCTTTATGCGAGCGCGGCGCCGCCTTTTTTACATTTTAATCCGGAAAGCTCCGGATATAACAACCGGCGGCCTGATGGACCAAATGAACTCATTACTTGAAAGGAACACACCTAATTAAAATTCTAATTTCTTCCTACTTATTCAAAGTGTGATGAGAATTTATTGTTATTAGGGATTGTTGGAAGTCGGGGATAAGTGACCATGGAGATGGACCTTCTCCGAATTCTAATTAGTATGGATAAGTATCAGGGAGCACCTCTCAGCTAAACAAATGAGTGTTCCGTGCGTCACGGCGACGGCGACGCGACGTGTTGACGAAGTGTGTGACGCGACATTAATAGGCGTCGAGTTCGCGCCGGTAACCGAAGCCGGACTTATGAAGACTAATGACCAAACTCGTCTTTGTAAAAACTGGGAACATTAATAGGTGGGGTGGGGTTCAGGGGATGAGAGCGAAGTTCCAGTTTCGTTGCCTGGCAGTTAGCTCTAGGTATACTGGTAGTGTTTTTGATTTAGACTCGACAAACAGAAGAGAAAATTAAATCTAGTTGCGAAGTCATGGTGAAAATGAGATTACCTACATTATTCAGTAAGTGAAGGCCAGACAGTTTACGTGTTTAAGACAAAAGTGAATCATAATGTTTAATTAAATGCAAATAACTATGCCAGGTGAAACAATGTCACAGATACTCGTTAACACAATGAACGCTGAACGTTGCAAACTATCAGTAAAGCGCTCACACTCATACGTAGGGCGAATGTTTAGAGAGTCGTGCGACAAAGTTAGTCAAGTTCCTGCGCGTATTATAAACGTGGAGAGAAACTTGTCCGTGCGCGGTGCGACCGCAGTGACGCAGCGGACACAGACGCGCGGTAACGCAGCGGACACAGACGCGCGGTAACGCAGCGGACACAGACGCGCGGTAACGCAGCGGACACAGACGCGCGGTGGCGCGGATAGAGCGCTACACTTGACGCTGTAACGCAGTATGTAAAGTGGGGATGTGGTAGAAGGGCCAACTTATTCAAATTGATCTAGACATTTGACCCCGCAGGTACCCACCGAAAATATCTCGTTTCGTGAAATCAATGATTTGTACAGCCTCACAGGGTCACTACCGTTACGCTCATTGGACGGTGTGACCTCTTCTTAAGATTACGGGACAGTAAAGAATCACACGGCGACATTAAGATTGCAGTAACCCCACTCACATTTTGTGACTGTCGAAAGAACTAGACACCGTTATAAGGTTAAAAATCTGCGTGACAAAAACTAGTGTCCTGTCCTTGAATAGAAATGTCTCAAGTGTGGACGCAGCTGCGGTCGCCTTCTGCGTCCGTCTACACAGGGCCAGTGGTCCTCTCTGCCGAGTCACGGAGTTGAGCAAACACTTCTTCTGTGACTTGTATGTTTTAATTGTCGTAATTGGACGCGTTCCTCTTTGTGTTGTGCGCGACTGTGATAAAACCGTCAAGTTAGCGCCGGCTTCCGATTGCATCCCGCAAGTGGGGCGGAACTTTGAGGTGTCTTCATACATTAATAAGTTGAGGTTTAAAGTTTACGCCGTTAAATTACATTATTGTTTTTCTACAATCTGGATAAGATGGTTTTGCAAGTTTTGTTCAAGGTTTATTGAGAAAAAGCTGACTGGGTAAATTAATGCAAACACAAATATTTGACGACAGTCCATCAGGTACACATACAAAAATAAAATTTAAAGTGTGTCAATAAAAAAACATAATAAAAATATATATAAAAAATATTAACTGCCTCACGTCTGTGCCTGTGTGTGTGTGTGTGAAAAAGGAAATGAGCTTACCTATGTCTGTTTTCAATCGAATCCCAGCCTATATTAGGTATTATACATCTAGTTACGAAGGAGACAAGTGATAATGACACTCACTTACAGTAACTATTCCGTCACGACTGAAGTGGATCCGTCTCCCTGAATTTCCCTTTGATGGGTGTTAAAGTGCCGCCAACGAAATTTAATCGTTCTCACACAGTTACAAGACATGACGTCATTACGGCACAGATTGCCGCCAGTAATGCCGGCACTGATTGAATATCCTC
>NDFZ01005326.1:197891-258352 GCA_002192655.3 Mamestra configurata
CGCCCCCCCCCCCCTCCCTTGTACACAGCTGTGCACTATCGTGAATTTCTTTTATTACTGGCTAATCTGATTGTAATTTTATTTACGTGAAAGTAAAGCTTATCATAAAGTTTGTTTTTAAAAGCGTTCTGAAAGCTTTTGAGTAAAAAGCTTTCGTTTTTGGATTTTACCGTTTAGATGGCTGTTGTCGTTGGTATATTTTGATCGAATAAAATAACAATAACATCAACTACTGTTGTAAAAATTACGAAAAAAATCGCGATTTACTTTAAAAACCCAAAAAATCATAAGCTGCGTGAAGGGAGCCGGACAGGACAATAAGACCGGTTGTGTCGTCACATCACGTGCGGGCTCGCACATAAAACCAAATGACTAATCCAATTACGGGGCGAAAGGCCAATCTGCCTTCTCATGCCCATAATTATACTAACCTTAGCTTTTTGAGCGGCTAATAAAGGCCCCCGTATTCTGTGTGTAAAATAAAACCGGTGGGCCTTTATTAGTGATTCCTCGTGTGTTCTCATTTTTGTCCTCGTAAGTAGGTACAGAGGTTCGGCTATTTTCGGAAGTTGCTCTGAGTTTAATTAGAAAGAGGATTTAACTGAATTTTGGGACATGTCGCTTGTAAATTAGTACCTTGTCGTCGCCTGTCTCGTCCCGTTAGTCAAGAGACGAGTAATGTGACTGTGGCAAAGGGTTTTTCTGTTTACAACATATCTGGATCTGAATATTGCACGGGTCCTTATCTTGAGGGTAATTTCTTTGTCAAATGCAGACTCTATACGTAATATTCATGCAATCATAAACTTGCAGTGAAAATGGCTTATTTAAGGCGGAATCATAGCATCAGCATCATGACTGGCTTCGCGTAGATATTAAAAGTATGGGTATCAAGATAAGATCTATTAATGAAATGCCTAGACACAGTCCTGTTATACCTTTAGGTCTTTAGTAATAACTCTTAGAATAATTCTAATTCTAATCCTTAGTTTGTTCAGGCTGTGTTATTAATTTTAATAGCATATTTTACAAAGCCAACCTTTTGAGATGGAGTGCCGCTCAACCTGGCATTTCTTTGTTGTCGTTTCCTGATGTTTGAGCGAGCGGTTTGGAGTCGCACAAGACTGGGAAAAGAGGAAAGGAGTGTTTTCTCAGCTGTGCAACACAAGCTTATCATCATAAATATATTACTTTGAGTTTCAGCATAATCACCAATTAGTAAATGTGACATCAAATACCAGCTCGTTACTACGCCAAATATAAATATTTCTTTGATTCTTTCTTTAATTCTTTATTGTACACCATAACAGCTTATATTAATTCACAGTGATTTAAATAGTCCATGTACAAAGGCGAGCTTAACTCAAAAATGAGTTTTCTACCAGCAAACCTTTGAGTTATAAAGAGAGATCACAATAGAGGGTAGGATCCAGTGCACACATTTTACAATACTACATTCTGTATTATACATAAATATATTTACATACATAAACATATATATATATAAATAGATATATATTTCAATAATTAAATCATTCTGCTTTTTATGAGTCGCCAAGGAATCAGTTTTGTTCGACTCAAGCGTAACATGATATATCTACGAACTCATAAACATGGGTAGTTGTGATAATAAATAATGTATTTAGGTAATAATAGTCATATTTCATACCTAATTTCATACGAAAAATCAAAGGTCACTAAACATAAAATTTACAAGACACAATCAAGACTTTAATTGAAAGGCTTGAAAAATAAATATTAGGCTACTTCTGTTTTATTTGAACTACCTGCTGAACTGATTCAGTAAACATGACATTAACGTTACACCTAACGTAACATTTATCTGCAAACAGCTGTATCTGTAAGTAGTAAGCCAATGAGACGCATAATAAGATTAAATCATTACACATTACAATTTAACAGCGATTCAAAACGGGATTATCGTTCGAACCACCGCAAGCGGGCACACAGACTACCCCCGACAACACTCGACACCTCCAGTTTGTCCAATTACCCAACTTGAACAAACAGAGAGGTTCACAGTCACTCCGCTTATCCACGATTCGATGCATAACCATCTAATACGACTGTTCTTTCCGAATGAATTAAGTCCCTCTGAAACCTCTTTGATGATGTCTTGAGGGTTGAGAACCACTTTAATCGCTGCTCAGCCACTCGTTATTAGAGGGACGATGCTATGCCCCGGCACGGCGCGGCCTCCAGTAATAAGTTTAGTGATTTAATTTCCTTTTCTCATACAAAGTTACTGTTCACATAACAAGCTAAATTCAACTGTATTACTGCCACATTAAAGGCTATGAAGTTAAAGTAAGGAAAGCTTATGATGAAAACATATTATTGAATGGCTATTGACGGTATTATTTTCCGGAAGTCGTAGTGACATAGGAATCTAACTCGACATTAAGATGTAACTCGGATCTGAAACAATTTATCTGAATGTTCAGTTTCAGGAAGTAAAATGTTAGAGTTCCTCATAAAAACTTGTAGCAAACAGTTGTAAACTTCCTGAAGTTTGAACGCGGGCAGTAACATTATCCTCACGCTTATAAACCCGACACGTTGAGCAGAGGCAAAGGTAAGATAATCATCCGGAGCTTTTGTGCTTAGGTTTTCCTTGTTTTTGGAAAGCTTTTGATGTACAATTGTACATGCTGCAAAATAAATCTAAATACTCTGAATAGGTACCCACTGTAGGTATTTTATGTATTTATGAGTTTTGAAAACATCGAGTTTCAAAAGCTTTTATTTAATTTTCCAGTAAATTCCAGTAACTTGACACGAGCGGACCATTCAAACCACACAAAATTGCGCAAAAAACAAACATTTGATTGTATTCCAGTCTATTCCGGCCCAGCTTGCGAACGAATACAAATCAATATATTAATTGTGCAATCGGTCGCGATCGGCGTCACATTGCGATCAAACTGGGTGGTCAGCGCGCGCGACTGGCAACCACAATACTCTCTCACTGTTTTAGTGGGACTGCATCCATACAATTAATGCAATGTAGGTTCTCACATGACCCCTGCCAGGGTTGCGGAATTTGTTTGAAAGAGTCACCGCGGCCCTGGAACGCAAAGGGCTTTAGAAGGAACACGGATGGGTTTTAGTCAGTAAGAGTCTGACACGCCCTTCCGCTCCACCCAGAGCGGAAGAAGTCATTTGATGATTTCACAACATTAAAAAATAAAAAAAATAAAAAAATGGTTCTCACATGATCTGATCATTAATGTATGAGACGATATTTTGGGAAAAGAAACAAGACCACACAGATTCGAGTGGACCTGTCCAGACAGTGCAAGCATTTGTCAGTGTTGGGTGGCTCGGTGTCCGGTCACAACCAGGCCCAGGTCGATGGCGCGTGTGTTCCACGCGCGCCTCAAAGAGATGTCAGCATAGGAGATGGGGCCCGCTAGGGCCAGAGCCTGCCAGGGTTGCGGAATTTGTTCGAAAGAGTCATGGTGGCCCTGGAACGTAAAGGGCTTTAGAAGCAACACGGATGGGTTTTAGTCAGTAAGAGTCGGACACCCAGAGCGTACCGCTCCACCCAGAGCGAAAGAAGTCATTTGATGATTTCACATCCTTAAAAAAAAAAACCATTTGTCAGTGTAGCTCAACTCAGAACTCTAATGTACTCACGTAATCAGTATCATCCTGCTGCCACCCCAGTTTTTCTGAGGTCCTCTCCTCTTATACTGACTGATAAATATCAGTCTTCCTTTCACCACCCTCTCTGACTGATTTTTCTTACACACGATCTATCTATAAAATTTGTGGTCTTCTTCTAGTCATTATCACCATTTCAGCTGAAAGACGTCCATTGCTGGTCCATAGGCCTCCCTAAGAGTCGCCAGATCGACCGGTCCTGTGCGTCTCGCATCCAGCGAATTTGTTAGTCGGATGCCACATTTTTTCATCTTTGACAGCTGAATAATACTGTTGACGTAAAGCCAGCCCTATCAGACGACTGTTGACAGGTGAGTGCACCGGTAGTAAGCGACTGTTTAGCACCGCGTGTTGTGGCAACATTGTGACGCGGCCGCTCACTCGGAAGCACCGCGCACAGGTGCGATGCCAGACTGCCACTGAACCACATGGCTCGTTACATTCATTGATTTTGTTGTTTTAAACAGCAGTCATTTACTAAATCATACATAGTGCATACGGCAAAGTTGATAAAAATAATGTAAATTTTCCTGTAAGCCGCATTGCAAAGTTGATTCAAATTGGAAAACTGTGTAACTTGCATTAAAGTAATGACTAACTGTTGTCCTTGATAAACTACTGGCAGCCCTTTTTTGGTAACATTTTGCCCCTTAACTCAAAAGCAATTGCTTCGATCCCAAAAAATCCATTAATGTCGCATTCGAATACTTCAATAATGACGACAGTACATCACCTGTGCGGGCCACAGCGGGGGTGAGGTCACCGTTCGGACGGGGGCGTGAGGAAAAAGGCCAAAACCCACCGCTCTGAAATGCGTATTCATAGTGGATTAACGACCGACGATAGTGGGCCTTTCACGCCATTAAAAGTGTTAAAAAGCGAGCTGGTTCGATACGCGCGCGTGGCGCCTGTAGCCGCGGGAGTGACACGGCAGCTTTACGTGACCACTTGGGTATATTAGTCAGCTGATTCTTTTAAATTGTTCCATGTAGGTGTGTGCTAAATGTTTCATTTAATGTCATTTAGAGTTTATTCATTAAATAGATTGATCTATTGATTATTGTATGATAGCTGATGCAAATGCCCGAAAGAAGGAGACATGAAGAGCCGACTACAAAAAATATTAATAAGAGCCGGAGGGTATCGCACATGATTGTATAAACGGTATTCTCAACATTCTGTCTCTGCCATATTCCCCCGCTACCACTGGCGCCCCACAAAACAAGCCACTATATTTTTTCCATAGACACAATATATTACACTAGCGGGCTGTACAAAGGCTTTAGAATCGTGCTGGTTACCGCTCACAGGGAACACAGATCGCCCCTCGGTACCTCTGTACCTCTGCCTCCATACCTACTGCAATAACAAGTTAATAGCCTTCGTTCCCGTCGACTTTTAACTTACTGCTGTGACTTCCTGCTTTTATGGCTTCACAAATTTAGTTTTTGTAGAGTGAAGTGGCTCAAGTTGGACTGAAATGCAGTCTGCATTCAGTATTGCCTTAATAGTTACTGCTTTGTTACCACTTAGCAATGTCAATGTGATTATTAGACTTGCCTGGAAATAATAAATATTTAACAGCATCATTCACAACCTACTCTAGAGCATTATTTATTTTCATTTTTATTTTCAGTAAAAATCATCGTAGTAGCAAGAGTGTATAAGAATCATGCCTTTGGATTTCTGTGTGAAGATGCCGTGAGCGATTCCTGGTATTGTTTTGTGTAACATTTTGTACAACTTTCACTCACTCAACTGTAACGAGAGATAGTCTCGTCATTTTAATTCCGTCGATGGTGGCGAGTGGCGAGTCGCGGCAGTGTCTTTCAAACAGAGCTGTGTGCACAGCGCGGTATCTATCATCATCTATCAGCGTTGTGTACGTCCGCCGCCGCCCGGCCGGCCCGTGGAACCACCCGATAGAGAACAGCAGAAAGCACAAGCTAAAGATATGAAAAATAAGGCCGAGATTAATAAACGTCGTTGAAACCGTGCTTTGGGAAAGCTTTATCGTGTATTTTTAATGCATGATGGAGATGGGAATTTAACTAAGCCAAGGTATAATATGACAGCACGGTTGGCGCAGTGGTTGAGCGATTGACTGTTGCGCTGCGTGTCGCGGGTTCGATTCCCGCACGGAACAATTATTTGTATGGCCTACAGATAGTTGTTCCGGGTCTGGCTGTTTGTGTATGTGACTTTGTATGTTTGTAAACACACCCACAATACAGGAGAAATTCCTAGTGTGGGGCAAATTTTATTTAAAAAAAAATGCTAATTTATGACAGCCTCAATATACGTACATCCCACAATTGCGTATCAGCAACGATAAAACTATGTTACCATAATATCTCTTGCAATCGAGTTAGTATTATAATTCCCTGATGAAATTCATAAAGTTTCCAGCCCAGCTTCTATAAAAAATTTAGCTGTGCGATTCTATATCATTTGACGACGAAGAAATTCTTGAACTCAATTGTGCGTTCTACCTTGGTAGCCTGCTATCGTCTCTTGGAATAGAACTACTGTCCAATTATTTAGTAGTATCGAGCCACTCGGCACTTTTTGTAGCGATACTAAGTGACGACTGTGTTGTGAGAGTCTGCCATTTTGTTGTCATAATCCTTTAGAAACAACAACTGGAATTCGAAGGTAAATTTTGGTACTTACAAGTTTTCGCAAAAAATCTAAATTTCCCTATATCTTTTTATCGTGTTGACTCAGGACCTTGATTTTATACACCTGATAGGGACTATAGACCTCAATATCTGGTATAAAAAAGGTTTAAATTTCAACTTGCTAAGTCCACCCGTTCCTGAGAAAATAGGTGGTGACACACGGACTGACAGACGGACAAGAGAGTGATCTTATAAGGGTTCCTATTTTACCTTTTGAGGTACGGAACCCTAAAAATTATAAAATAAAACATCCTCACAATTTCAAACTACCAACACACCTTTCTTGTATCGTTGATCACACAAGTGGGAGTGTCAGCCATTTCCCTAAATACTTCAAGTACGTTTCCTATTACGTGTGTAAAACGAGTCACAGCCACTGCGTCGTCGCGCAGATTCGCTTCATATAATATGCATTCAAATCCGCGCGGCGAGCGACTGCTAGCGCAGGATACATCGAAATAACAAAACTGTACTGTGTTGTGCCTGTACATAGTGTACAGGTGGGAAAAAGCTAGCTATGCTGGTAGAGTTATGTAGTGTGAGGACACGGCCTTTTTGCTGCTGAAAGGATGTGTCGCACTACAGCTGGAAAGAGCGGATTTAGTGCCATCAGCACAATATTGAAGCATCATCTTTTTGTTTATTGTTTCAGTGTGGAGGAGCTCGTGGCTAAATAATAGCAACTATGGTCGATCTTCAAGGTTAAGCAAGCCGAGGTCGGTTTGTGGATGGGTGACTAACTTTACATACCGAGGCACGGAGGAACCGTGCCTCGGAAAGCACGCTAAGCCGTTGGTAGAGCTTCGGCAGCCGTTACGGATTGTTAGACACCAGAAAATCTGACAGCAGTCTTGCCAAGGAGTACCGTGTTCCCCAGGTACTAAATAAAATACTTGTATTCAGCTAAATCGAGTATGCCTGGAAGCTGGCCTCAAAATTGTTGGGAAACAGCTAGGCAGATGATGATGATCTTTTTGTTCACTGTATCTCATATGAGCTCCCCCTACCATATAAAACTCAGATTGTTGTTTGCATTGGTTTACGTTACAATGTGAGTAAGTTAATGATATTGGATCAGGACCAAGCATGAGGAATTAATTAGTTGAGGTCAATGTTTGTACTGAAGATTAGTTTCCAAGAATATTTGATGATTTAATTTACGGAATATTCTGTATAAAGTATATGTGGTAGTTTGTTAAATGATTTATGATACATAATGAAGAATTATATGCATGACCAGCTGTGATGTCTGTGACTTCGTGCGCATTGATGTCGGCTTCAAAGAACAAATACTTTTATACAAAGATCCTTTTTACGTTATAAAATTAAACGATGTTATAAGTAGGTACCTACTGTGTATATAATAGAATATTATAGAATATTGGGCCTTGAGAATGAATCACTTCAGCCTGTATTCGAAGACAAAGCTGAAATAAACTTTAAACAGAGAATTGCGTCTAACTGAAGTTAAGATTGCCTTGAACAAGACTTGAGTGATGTTTCTCAGAAGATCAAGTTTCTTAAATATGGGCTGTTGAGCTCAAAGCCCGCCCTGTAAGAAAGTAAAGATCTTGAAAAGTTCAAACTTCATTACTTAGTTAATAATAAAGGTTGAACATCTTTACTTACGTTGTAAATGATCGCCAAAGCCTCGAGTCTGAACGACAACAACAACGACATGAACAAGAGCGACATGTGATTGCAACGAAAAATATTGTTTAGTTTGATCTTGAATAGATTTGACATTTGCAGGAGACAGTTCAAGATAATGAAGCTGACGTCACAATTAGCCCCAAATTCTACTTTTGCAAACTTTGACACAAAGCTTTTTGAAACTTTCAAATGTCACGTTGTATTTATATGTTGTATATATAACGAAATGTAACGGTAAGTTCGACTTTTCTACGAAACCCTGGCAAAGAAATCTCAACAAAACACATTCAATTTCGTAGACATTCAAATTGTAATTGGTATTTGTATACAGTTGTTGTATTTGTTTCCGCGAGTGTTCGGGGAGGCTCGCTCGACGACTTCGCAACTAAAAAGAAACTTGAATTAAACAATGAATATTACAACAAATCACGGCGCGTTAACAACCGTACCTTTACTTAACAAAATATGTTTATTTGTGTTTGTACACAACTCCGAGGTGCGCGCCCCGAGAACTTACTAACACCGCTTACAACACCCCCATACACACAGACAAAGCCAATTTCTATCCTACGTCACTCGTAATAAGATCGTCGCTAAGTGTATAAGTGAAGTGGTAGTTGGTAAGTCGTAAAGCCCACTAGCACAATAAATAAATAGTAGTAGGTCTGAAGTTGTCTGAACAAACTTGGGCACGTCTTCTCGATTTTTCCCTCCGCTCGTGAATTATTTACCTTTCCCCTTGTTCAATAGTTGGCAACTCGCGCTTTGGAAACAATGTCATTGGGAATTATTTCCATAAATATTTATGTATTTTATGTGTGTAAACGTCCCTGACCTTTGAACATGAATCCTCCTGACAGCCGCCACCCTAAGTGGTCGGGATTCTGTATCTTTTTCGACAAACGGCTGTCTTTTGTAACTGTGACGATAAAAATACACATACGCCGTAAGTTTGAAAATAGTGCTTTAATTGCGATGATTCTTTGTCTTAATAAAATCCTAAATTATCACAACTTTCCTGTTCATTGAAAAGGCAACGGTATCAGCGACTCAATCAATGAACATATTTAGACAAACGCTTTAAATTGCAGCCCATCGAGTCCGCGCATGTGATGTGTGTGTGTGGGGTTGACATTGCGAACATAAATAACTGGCACAAACATCCCGAACGGGCACAAATATTTGAGGAGCACACAGTTTTTGTGACAATGCAGGAATCGAACCCACGTTCCGCGCAAAAAGAAGACTCCACGCTGCGACATCGCACTACATGAATCAGCGTTGAATAATGAATCTCTCAGTTTTTGTCAAGGCATTACTTACTATGAGTGTACAGTAAACTGTCTGCGAAATAAAATTACTTTGATTAACAATAGAAACGAAACAAGCAAAATTTCAAAAAATACGGTTTGGGAATGACTAAGATGTACCTAAGTCTTTGGAATACTCGCTGTGGGTATGTACTCTTTAAAAGCGTAAGGGTATATATAGGTAGATTTATGTAGATTGCACTCTAATTGCTCTAAAAACAACTGAAAGTCACGGAGATCTGTAGGCTGATATCGGAAACATTAGGTTACTACTTAGCATATCTCAATTTCCACAAAATACTCCGACTCTCAATAAGCTAATACACTTTCGAGTTTACTTCAAATTGGTAGATTATCTTTCAAATAAGCTAGTTAACGATGTTGGAAATTCGACGCGTCGGCTCCCACACCGGCTGATTCGCTTCGGATCGAAGCAATCGGTTATGAGCCGTTGTGTCACTTCGGAAAAAAGGGAGGTATTTTAATGAAACTGCTAGTTTATGACTACTTCTATCTATTATTTCTTCATCGTTTCTTATTTATTTATTAAAACTTTATGCACCAGTAAAAATAACTACAAAGGCGACTTTATGGCTTCTGTATTTCCCACCAGACGGTGACAGACGACCGTAGATCGACTATCTACGGTCGTCTGTCACCGTCTGGTACATTGTAACTAATGTAATTTTACAAAAACTCAGCTAATATCCATAATTTTCGTTCAGTGAGTGGGTAATCAGCGATGAGGAATACGATAAATGCTTCATTTAATTTCGAATTGACAATTAATTCAGGAATCCAAATAACATTGATTTAATGACTTAGAACAAAATTAACAAACAAATCCTTTATTTGATTGAGATTGGTAGAAATTTCTATTTATTGTCTTAGTTAATTGTTCCATACATTTCGTGAATAGCTTTTCCGCCGATTTTCGATTATTGGAGCGTTTCCAGATAACATACGATCAGATGTTGATGATATTAATAGCAATCTGCTCCCCACGCCACACGCCGGCACACTAGCGCGGCGCCCGTCGGGACTCGCTCGGGTAAATATCCAAAACATGTTTACGGCCCTCCTCAAGGCGTCCTCAAGGCGTTCACAATGTAATTTTCTTCAGCAATCTGTTCAGGAATATTACCGCCGGTATTTATTCCCGGGCTCATTACAGTCGCGGGATCCAATCGCGGGATAAGATTCCCGAGGCTGGGATCGCATTGGTCGTGCACTCCCTAGAGTAAAGTTGAGATTTGAGTCGCCAATTCTACTGGACCTGTACTTGTAATACTATCTGAGAAGGTGTCTCTTGGCAGAAGGGTCTTGCTCAGTTGGTTGTGGGGTTATGATTCGATATAGCGGTTATTGGGGGCGTCGAGGATACTCCCGTGTGATCGAGGTGTCGCAAAATAGTTTTTCCGGTTCGTTTTGCAGTCTCGTCGTGTTTACGTCGTGTGTGTCTCGGTTCTGTCCTGTGTGTATGTAGTTACCTACGCAGTCTGCCACGTGCCGCGATCACAGCCTGCGTGAGCGAATAAATACATTATAATTATTCCGAGATGTTTATGAGGAAATAGACGAAAAAAAAGGAATTATTTTAAGATCAAAAGATGTTGTAGGAGGAATTTAATTTTATATTCTATGTTCATGATATATAAGACATGAATATGTAACACTAATAGAAAAAAGTCAAAGTTTAATAATAACTACGATTATTTTTTCCTTTGCTAGCTACTCTACGTTTCTACAAAACCTTCGTTTTTATACGAACCACCGACGGATCCTTTACAAGTACTTTCAAAAACTAATTTGAATACGTTGCATGTCTGAAGGGAACCTAACAACCAAACTTTTGCAGTTTGCATTATCTTACATACTTTCGCCGACTTTTTATATAAACTTTGATTTTTCACCTTTCTGACAGGGATGGAAGTTTCACGGCGATCTATAAAAATAAACTGCTCCGGGCTGACGGCGGGCAAAGTTGGTAAAGTCGTGAGCTTACCGGTTCGGCTCCGCTCGGCGGCGCTCGGCAACACTCGGCAACTGTCGACACGGCCTGGCGCGGCTCGGTACGGTCCGCGCACGTGACCCGCATGCCGGACGACTTCCAGATTCCCTAATGTTGCACCTGACGACATTATTTGTTTAATTTTAATTTAAACGCTGTGTTTTGTATAATAAATGAACTGTTTATGTTATAAGACACGTATTCGAGAAGTTTTCGGGTAAAGTTTCGACTTCATGCCTCCGGACGTGTAGCGAGGAGCTTCCGCAATGTACAGGAATAACTTTTATGAGGGAGATGAGTTTTGAGAAGAAATGTTTTATTGTTTAGGTTACAGAATGATGAGGATTGTGAAACAATTGACCAGCTTCTTGTAAAGGGCATTACTTTCCATAACCGTCTGAGAAGGCAAGGGACCATAGTTAAGATATGGAATTACGCCTGTTTTCTATAGATAAAAATAAAAGTCTCATGCATAATATTGCAGTATGTGTACACAGTTATCTAGTCACCGCAGTCAATGATATTACAAAATATGATAATATCCAACAATACAAAACGAATACGAAAGGCTATCAAAATAAACTAGTCGTTTGAGAGAAAATAGTCCAGCAATACTTTTATGAGGCACTGTGGAGGCGGCGCAGGTCTGCCCGAATAATGCTGTCACGGCCGAGAGGTAATCTCCAGCAGAAGTATGGAAACGGCCGTCTGTACTGGTGTGGAACTTTCACCGCAGCACCTCGCACGACGCGGGGGAAATGCTGCGGGTGTTCTTGTGTGAGGAACTGACCAACTACCTTCATTGTGACTTTTGTGGATGTTATAATAATAATATAATGTATTGTTGATATTTTATATAAGGGATAAAAAAGGAAGGTAAAAAATATAAACAAAAAAATATCCTTATCCTAATATCACACTTCATACTAATTATATATCATCACATCACACTAATATAATATTATAAAGGTGAAAGTTAGTGAGTGTGTGTATGTTTGTTACTTCTTCCCGCGCAAGCGGCTGGACCGATTTAGATGAAATTTAGTATAGAGATTGTTTGAGTCCCAGAAAGGGACATAGGATTTTATCTCGTATTTTTATCTCGGGAGTATGTTCCTTTGGGATAATTTTCGACAATCACGCGGGTGGAGCCGCGGGCCGCAAATAGTAATATTATAAACGAGTTGTCGCCCGCGGCTCCGTCTCTTCACGTTTAAACCGCTGAACCGATTTAGATGAAATTTGGTATAGATAAAGATTAGACCTTGAAGAAGAACATAAGACTTTGTAGCGTGAAAAAGACTTGAAGGGGTTGAAATAGGGATTGACAGTTTGTATGTGAGTCACTTGATAAAAAATAAATACTTACCTAAACATACATAAATCTATAATATAAAAATGAATCGCAAAATGTGTTGGTAAGCGCATAACTCGAGAACGGCTGGACCAATTTCGCTAATTCTTTTTTTGTTGTGTTTGTTATTGTCAGGAGAAGGTTTTTATGAATATTTTGAATAAACATTTATATCCGGGCGAAGCCGGGGCGGTCCACTAGTTGTACTATAAAAATATAAATGGTTGCCCAAAGTATTTATTTCACGCGGACAAAGTCACGGGCAAATACTAGTATGCAATATAGTGTTCTTTAGAGAGGATAATCTACCGTAACAAAACAATAGGCAAAGTGGCAACATAAAAAACGGCGGCGCCAACACCGCTCCCATCGCAGCAAGTTATTGAATAGTTATGGACTGTGAAGTGTAATTATGTGTTGTGCTGGTCGAGAAGAGTTATGCTGCCAACTTGCTGCTGAGAACATGGAACTTGAGTCATTAATGCGAACTGCGTGCAGACCCTGGTGCATGTAGATAGTGGTTACCTTTTGAACGCGTTGTATATAGGTGTTGCTTGAACTTTAAACTGAATGTACCGACCGGTTTATAGCTCGGACAAGTGGGCTTTGTTCACATCACGTGACCAAGTCAATTTATTAAATGAATAATAGCTTTTTGGGTTCCGAATATCCGTAAAAAAACGGAACCCTTATAGGAGCACCCGATTGCCTATCGGTCCGTCTGCCACAGTCAAGTTTCTTCGAATATGAGCTCAATTCTGTTGAAATTCGGCGCACTTGTGAACTTTTGCGACCCAAATACGGACGCATTACGTAAATAAATAATGTTTGGGTTTAGGGTTCATTTTTGGGAGACAAATTATTATTAGTATTTTTTAAGTTTTTCGAAACATACTGTGGGACATGTGTGCAAAACATTTTTGAAGTTATTCAAGAAATTAGATAAAAGATAACCATTCTCTCCCCCTATCTCCAAAGCTACAGAGCCAGATAATGTTAGTAACATGGTACATAACTTGGACTTTTTCGGACGTGCAAGTTGGCCGGTTTTTTGTGAGAATTAGGCCTTCTGATGAAGTCCATATTCGTGAGCAGTATACTGTTGACAGCAAAGATAATCAAAACACTAGTTGACAGCGTAAAAGTACGTATTGCAGAAAAGTACCGAAGCTGGTTCTAAAATGAACCAATCCAGTGGTTTCGGAGAAAATTAGCTGTGACAGACGGGCATACAGACAGCCACCTTTTCATAAGGACGTATATATAGAAGCCCTTAAAACAAAAAAAAAACACTGCGATTTATCAACCCAGTGCGTCCCATTGACCGCAACTCCGAACTTGTTGTGCGTACGTGAGCGGCATGTCTCGCGGCAAATATAACCGTTTTAAACGCCGCCGCCGCCGCCGCTCGGGGCCCACCCACTTCTTAATTTGTTTGCTAGCCACCCCGCCATCATTTGACTAATTGTACAGGTAAATCTTTGCCGGCTCTTCCTTGTTTTTTTGGTTTTTAAGCGGAAGAAAGTGTACAGAAATTGTAATTGTTGTAATTATTTAAAAGCTCACTCAAAGTTTTTGCTTTTTTTCTAAAATGGTTTAATTTCAATGAAGTAACTTAAAGATTGCAAGCGACATAGTGAAGGGCGCGGGAAGCCGTTGTATGAAGAGTGCATATGAGTGCTCGCTGTAGAAATGCTTTGGGGAGGCCTTTGTCTAGCAGCGGATGTCTTATTTTTATTATTACGGCATTCCAAAGAATAGTTCACAGAATCATTTTCAGCAAGTTAATCTTGTCAATCCTAATATTTAAAATTCTTTCGTTACTGACAGACTGAGAGAGTAACTGAGTGACTGACAGACAACGCACAGCCGAAACGATTGGTCGTGAAAAACTGAAATTTGGCGTGTAGCTCTATTGGAGGAGAGAACTCAAGTAGATGACGTGAAAATGATCTATTCATGATCGAATTACCTAAGACCGCCCATTGTTACATTTTTAAAATGCTAATGTAATTTTGTACCGCCGCGGCCACACTGTCACGATAACATTTGCGCTGTCGCCGTATGGCCAAACGATTCGTCAAATCGCGATGTACTTGGGTGAACAAAAATACCTATGCACTGACGCGACAACGCTACACGAATATACGCGCGATAATGTAGCCCCGGCATATAGTGTACAGTAAAGAGTATTAATTCTATTCTATTCTACATATTTGATGATTTACTGAAGCTACGATTCCAATAACTAGACCGATAAGTACTTCCTATTTGAGTTATCATATTTCAACGTTCTAGCAACAGCTAGTACGCCTTTCTAATACATAATGGTACTTGTAAATGCTGGCGAGCGCTCCGAGGTCGGAACATGAGAGAAGCTGTAGAACCCTATGAAACCTTCAGCAAAGGTCGCGATTTATCTTTCAGAACTTCTTGAATATTTCGCCGCGTTCCGCCTGAATTTATAAAGTGCTGAAATCCCCGACGTGCTGAAATAAACGGTTTAACACCGTAACTGAACTACTTCTCTTGCTTTACACGTTTATTATGACTTTCAAGGTCAATAACATTGTTTTGGAACTAGGGTTTTTTGTATCACAATTTTAGAAGTTTTTACAGACTGTCTCACACATTATTATATTATATATTATCATTATTATTATCACAGACTGTTTCTACTCTACTATGCGAAAACGGTGCACATCCCTGGTGCGCAGGGTTCGGACTAGTTTCAGCGGCATCCTGAGGGCATTCGCGCAGAGGTTCGATTGTCAGTACCTGAACCATTGCTGTATGGTTCACTTACTGAGCAATCGAAACCAGTAATATGTATATTTGGATTTTTACGTGTTTTTATGTATGTGTGTTTTTGTTATTATTTTGTTATGTGTAATTATTATGTGTAATGTGTGTGCTATGATCCATGTTGGTCGAAATAAACGTTTATTATTATTATTATTATTATTATTATTGATGTGATGCCGCTGAGCATGAGGTCTAGGGTTCGATTCCTTGGTCGAACATGCTGCTACTTAGAAGTTACTATCTGAAAGTAAGAAGCAGCTCGAAGCCTGGATTTGTTGTCTGCTGGCAATCATCTCGCTCCCTATTAAAATTAAAAACTGACAAACTGTGTGTATGTGATGTACTACAGGCGTGGCGATCTAAAACAATAAATTTCGTGACCCAAAACAACTGTTCAGTACGTCGAGCTCAGTATTGCCTAGCCGGGCGTTTTACTACCGATTCACGGCTTTTGTACGTATGTACTGGTACAACACTGTACACAGTAAAACACAGGGACACATCCACAAAGAAATTAGCGCGTAACTATGCCACCAGCAGTCACTGTGACCTGACACTGTGTCGCAGTGTTCACTTTATGACGCATCTCGTGTTGTGTCGTGACGCTGATTCTACCCGCATCTGGTTTGTATGTCAACTGTCGGCAATAACATCTTTTGTGTTATTTTGCGATGTAAGCTTTTTGTATGCACTTTGACTTGGAGTTTATAAATAATTGAAAGAGATAATTGCCACATACGTAAATTGTGTACTTATAACNAGACTGTTTCTACTCTACTATGCGAAAACGGTGCACATCCCTGGTGCGCAGGGTTCGGACTAGTTTCAGCGGCATCCTGAGGGCATTCGCGCAGAGGTTCGATTGTCAGTACCTGAACCATTGCTGTATGGTTCACTTACTGAGCAATCGAAACCAGTAATATGTATATTTGGATTTTTACGTGTTTTTATGTATGTGTGTTTTTGTTATTATTTTGTTATGTGTAATTATTATGTGTAATGTGTGTGCTATGATCCATGTTGGTCGAAATAAACGTTTATTATTATTATTATTATTATTATTATTGATGTGATGCCGCTGAGCATGAGGTCTAGGGTTCGATTCCTTGGTCGAACATGCTGCTACTTAGAAGTTACTATCTGAAAGTAAGAAGCAGCTCGAAGCCTGGATTTGTTGTCTGCTGGCAATCATCTCGCTCCCTATTAAAATTAAAAACTGACAAACTGTGTGTATGTGATGTACTACAGGCGTGGCGATCTAAAACAATAAATTTCGTGACCCAAAACAACTGTTCAGTACGTCGAGCTCAGTATTGCCTAGCCGGGCGTTTTACTACCGATTCACGGCTTTTGTACGTATGTACTGGTACAACACTGTACACAGTAAAACACAGGGACACATCCACAAAGAAATTAGCGCGTAACTATGCCACCAGCAGTCACTGTGACCTGACACTGTGTCGCAGTGTTCACTTTATGACGCATCTCGTGTTGTGTCGTGACGCTGATTCTACCCGCATCTGGTTTGTATGTCAACTGTCGGCAATAACATCTTTTGTGTTATTTTGCGATGTAAGCTTTTTGTATGCACTTTGACTTGGAGTTTATAAATAATTGAAAGAGATAATTGCCACATACGTAAATTGTGTACTTATAACTCACTGAGATTTTTGAGTTACAATCGCGCATAAATCCGAACTGCAGTCTGCTACTGTGACAATTCTAATTCCTAAACAGTTGGTCTGATCTGGGAATGGAATCCAGGACCTCACTGTCAGTAGGTCATCTGACAGTGAGGTCTTTAGTGAGGGAACTTTAGTTATCAACGAATCAGCCCCATCCTATAGGTTCTGAAGTAATAACAGAGCTAGGAAGGTGTATTAGATGACTCGGTGATGGAATCACTATTTGTAGAGTCAGTGGTGACATCTACTGACGAGCCGGGTGTACGACTAAGATGAGAATAACGTGAGACATTCAAACTGACTCCAGTTGAATATAATGGACACCTTAGGTAGTGGCCAACTACCTAAGGTGTCCTTTTTTTCTATGCTTACTTATAAACATCTACTTAGTTTTGTTCAAAACTAAAGTCTGATTGACACAGGGTACGTCGAAACGGCGCGAGCGTTTAGATGATTCAAGACATTTGTTGCTTTAATTTAAATGTATTATGCCACAGGGTAGAAACTTGGTCAGTGTAAATG
The DNA here is from genome assembly GCA_002192655.3 of Mamestra configurata. Classification (NCBI taxonomy): domain Eukaryota; kingdom Metazoa; phylum Arthropoda; class Insecta; order Lepidoptera; family Noctuidae; genus Mamestra; species Mamestra configurata. The sequence goes on from NDFZ01005326.1 coordinate 215,600, forward strand.
GGTTATTATAAACAAACAGGTCTGACGTTATCTCTTTCCAAAAACATAAATTATTTCATAGTAGAATACACGTTTGTGTTGAATTTGAATCGAATAGAACCGACATTTCGTTTTCTGAAAATGGAGTGTAATTTTAGTCCAAAACAGGTGGTTAAGTACCACACATTTACTGTTCATATACTATTACATAATATCGGTAATTTATATCATTATCATTTGAACGTGGAGCGTCCAATCGCGGCACTATCGAGATAGCGTAATGTCTGTGTCACTTGCGATAGTGGCGCACAGCGCTGTGCTTGTGGAAAATAAGTCATGTTGCACGATAACGTTATTATGGTCTCGGTAATTAATACACGCTAGGACTATTTAGGTCCAATGCTTTTTATTTTTTCAAGGTTTTTATTTTCTACTCAGTTAAAGTGTTGATGGCTTTAATTATGTATCAAGACTACAACCCAGAGCCATATATGTGCGTTCAAAGTTCGTTGAGATGTTAGTGGTATACGTTGAGATGTTGTAAAATTGTATTCTATCTCTCATGTAACACCCTTGTACCTACCTTCCTACATAGTTTCCAAACTGTAAGTTATGCAAGAACACCTACTTAAGTCCTTCTCACCTGCCGGCCAGGGGTTGTGAACCCGCGGTTCGAAGCGCATAATACGGCATAATCGTGTGTCGCGGGCTGCGCGCCGTCATCGTCAGTCCAAGCGGATTAATCTAAACAATCTTAACTAAGTTCAGTACGCCACTGGGGAGCATGACGACGGACAACGGGACAAGTGAGCAACTTGCAGCGACAAAAATGGATTAAATAACATATTTTCAAGGTCAGAAGTTTCTATCTAAGACTGAGGTATAAACGTTATTTTAAAAATCGTTATCGCTGTCACTGTAGCAGAAGTGTCGATAAACTTGTATCAGATAGAAACGGGAACATAATTAAGTCAAATCACGGGCTACGTGACTTTTAATTGATCTCAGCCTTAGCTTATTTTTTTCCTATGTAGCTTGTCCTTGGAAATTTCATTAAATATTTCGAGCAAGGATCGGTCGAAGTCCCCCTTACTCAGGCATGGAATGCAGCAAGTTGTACGTAGACTTCCAGGAATTTGTTGTATCGGACAATGTCCATACCACATGTTTTATCGCCTTCTTGTTACGTTAAATGAAGCAATAAATCACGCATTACATCTACCCGCTTCCGCTCGCAACTCAGGACGCGTGTGAAGCCGTCGCTGTGGGCGACGGTTGAGCGCACCTGCTCGGAACTAGTGTTAAACAACTATTAAGGGGCTCCCGCGTGCTTGTGCATCTCTAACCAACGTCAAAAAATCAGCATTTCTCCAGATTTGGAAACAATTACAGTTTCGTATGAGAAGAATACAATTAGGAAAATATGGATCGTGTTTGGTATGCGCATGACGTTGATCAATAAGCTCAGTAACATTTTTCTGAGAAAAAAGCTTTGATGTAGCTCAGTATCCGTGAAAAGATTTTTTTATAAACGGTTCAGTACTTCCAGAGATTCAAAACTACGTTGTTTATATCCGCCGACAAACAAATAAGCATGTTACCAATTTAGATGCTGCTATCATAAAAACGTATCAATCACGTTATCATAAAACAACTTACCTGGTTTAAATATCATCCTAAAACACGCGCAATAGTTGAGACTGTAACGATGAGTGACGCGGCGCAACAGGGCATAAATCTAATAACGCAGGCGTCTAGACGCTGCTGCCTCGTACTGCCTCGCCTCGATGCGCCGCCGCCGCCTCGTACTGCCTCGCCTCGATGCGCCGCCGCCGCCTCGTACTGCCTCGCCTCGATGCGCCGCCGCCGCCTCGTACTGCCTCGCCTCGATGCGCCGCCGCCGCCTCGTACTGCCTCGCCTCGATGCGCCGCCGCCGCCTCGTACTGCCTCGCCTCGATGCGCCGCCGCCGCCTCGTACTGCCTCGCCTCGATGCGCCGCCGCCGCCTCGTACTGCCTCGCCTCGATGCGCCGCCGCCGCCTCGTACTGCCTCGCCTCGATGCGCCGCCGCCGCCTCGTACTGCCTCGCCTCGATGCGCCGCCGCCGCCTCGTACTGCCTCGCCTCGATGCGCCGCCGCCGCCTCGTACTGCCTCGCCTCGATGCGCCGCCGCCGCCTCGTACTGCCTCGCCTCGATGCGCCGCCGCCGCCTCGTACTGCCTCGCCTCGATGCGCCGCCGCCGCCTCGTACTGCCTCGCCTCGATGCGCCGCCGCCGCCTCGTACTGCCTCGCCTCGATGCGCCGCCGCCGCCTCGTACTGCCTCGCCTCGATGCGCCGCCGCCGCCTCGTACTGCCTCGCCTCGATGCGCCGCCGCCGCCTCGTACTGCCTCGCCTCGATGCGCCGCCGCCGCCTCGTACTGCCTCGCCTCGATGCGCCGCCGCCGCCTCGTACTGCCTCGCCTCGATGCGCCGCCGCCGCCTCGTACTGCCTCGCCTCGATGCGCCGCCGCCGCCTCGTACTGCCTCGCCTCGATGCGCCGCCGCCGCCTCGTACTGCCTCGCCTCGATGCGCCGCCGCCGCCTCGTACTGCCTCGCCTCGATGCGCCGCCGCCGCCTCGTACTGCCTCGCCTCGATGCGCCGCCGCCGCCTCGTACTGCCTCGCCTCGATGCGCCGCCGCCGCCTCGTACTGCCTCGCCTCGATGCGCCGCCGCCGCCTCGTACTGCCTCGCCTCGATGCGCCGCCGCCGCCTCGTACTGCCTCGCCTCGATGCGCCGCCGCCGCCTCGTACTGCCTCGCCTCGCCTTGGAACGCGTCCCGCAGCGTGATATCGACACAGAAAATGTATCATACAGAGACAGAGTATTGCCCCATTGATCTTGTGGTTGGAAACGCAACTACTGATTGTTTCTAGGTTCGATTTACAGGTTTGGTTTTTCATCAGGTGGTTTGGTGTCTGTAAGGGTTTGCGCCCAACTAGTGGCAATTGGATCGCCCTTAATTATATATAGGACTTAAAAAAAACATTTGCCAGTGTGAAAATAAGTTTTTTTTTTGGCTACTGAGCCTAAGTACAGTTTTCATTTTTGATGTATTGTGAAGTTCCTTAGTAGATAGTGCGATTTAGTAGATATCGTCACGTAACGAAATGCCGTATGCTGTGTGTGTATACGTGTGTGTATCGAGCCTACTGCAAGCAAATGAGCACACGAGCAAGTGAGTGCGCAGCCGGGTGAGCAACTCTCTCTCTCTCTCTCTGTCCCTGTTTCTTTTTATCATATAACCATATATCAGCCAAAGCTACCACACCAATCGATCAACGTCGATCGATCGTCGACCGATACCATCGATCGACGTTGATCGATTGGTGTGGTAGCTTTGGCTGATCGTCGGATACCGGCCGATAAACAATTGCTCGAACGCCGATCGTGGTAGCTTTGCCTGATCGAAGAATGAAGTAGAAACTATCGATCAACATCGACTAATTCATTCTACCATGAGTGTATCGAGCCTACTACAAGCAAATGAGCACACGAGCAAGTGAGTGCGCATCCGGGTGCGCAACTCTCTCTCTCTGTCTCTTTTTATCATATAACCTCAACACACGGCTGTACAAACACGTGTAAATTTCGTGAAAACATATTTGTTTTGGAATTTCGCTCCTGACGGGGGTCACCCGACCGCGTATTTTTTTTTAGATATTAGTGAGTAGAGTAGACTGGACACAGACATCTGACCGCGATTCAATAATAATTCACATTGTATTTTTCAGCTATTCGGCCAAATTCAAGTTTCCATCATAATATTACAGTTTTAATAAAAATAGGAACCTTTATCATAAATAGTAGAGGTGTTATCAGAAAATAAAACTTAAATAGTTTGCAATGATCTCAAAGTTCTTAGAGCCTTCCTAGCCAAAAAACCGCCTACGAAAACCGTAGCACGAGGCTACGAGGCTACGGAGCTACGAAGCTAGGCGCTTATGCAATTCATTTAAAATGTCGCATTTATTTGAATTGAATTTACATTTTCATTACGAGAATTAATACATTCTAAGTCATTATTAAATAGGGTGATCAGATTAAATTAAATTGAAATTGTTTTTTCTTAAAATGAGTGTTTTTTTTCGTGAATATTTATTTTATGTAAGTATTGTTAACTCAACGTAATGCTAGCACAAGATCTAGGACATTACATGTACAGTACCACCTAGTCTTTTTTCAACTACGAGCATATTGAGCATTATTATCCGGCGCTAAAGCCAAGGTGTTACGAATGGCAGCCGTGACAAACAGCTTCAAGTGCTCTCTCAGGCACAGAGGAGTCGTGGCTGTTAATATTTAGCTACGACCTTCTCCGACAGACTTCGTCTCGTCTATGAGATCTAATAAAGTGCCACAGTCTGACAGTACGTAATGACCGGTGCAGGTCGCCGGCGTCGCAATGAGACGCGCCCTATATCACCGCCGCAATTTAAACGTCGGCCCGCCTACTCGCCGGAATAAATTCAGCAAAGTGTCAAACAAGCGGACAACTCTCGCACCTGGGCTCACGGCCGCGCACCGGTCACCGGCGCAAGTCACGAGCGAGAGCGGGAGCGGGAGCGTAACCACAGGACAATACAAGGAGTAATTGAAATAACTTAAAACCTCTGAGTCATTGTACTCATCATTATGAATGACTTTCAGTGTAGATAGTGGATTTTGTCGAGTTATCAATACTAATATTATTAATGCAAAAGTAACTGGCTTTCTGTCTGTTTGTATGCTGAAGCCTTTAAGTCGATCTTAATAAAACTAAACATAGATATAGCCTAGGAGAAGGACACAGGGTATTCAAATATTGGTTAGATCATAACAAATTGTATTGAGCTTAAGATTTATTTTCAATTTCTATTTCAGTGGTTTTCTAGTAATAAAGTACATATAGTACGAGGCTAGCATACCTAATTGACCTCGATGCAATAACATTCGCAAAAGATTATAACGAACTTTCTTCGAACCGTTTCAAGATTCGCTTCCTGTTTTGAATTGCAGCAGCGGTCAGTCGTTCAAAAACCCCTTAGTTGGGGGCCATCTACAAAAAAATAGCTCCCGTGCGACACACCGCCTGTTTTTAAGAAAACTACCTTTGAATTAATGCTAGGACTAGCCATTCTGTGATGAACAGTTGTACCTTAATTACGCTGTCGGCTCAACGTAATAAATTGCTGTCTAAAAAATCGCACACTTACATAAGTTCGCTGTTTGCTTAAAAAAGTTAATCTTAGGTAGGTACAAAATTTTGGGCGTGCCACAATTGTGGCGATTAGTCCCCTCTTTAAGGAGTGACTAGAGAGGCGCTCTTATCTTCCGCCTGGTCCAGGTCCTCTCCGGACACGGTTGTTTCGGAAAGTACCTGTTTCGCATTCGGCGGTAGGACGCGCCCGGATGTCACTATTCTGTGGATTGCCCAGCATACGATGGAGGTCTGCCCGGCTTGGGTGGAGCCGTGTACTCATAGTGGCGAGAGGGCATGGAAAGCTGTCACTTCCTTCTGCGAAGCAGTAATGCAAGCGAAGCGTATGCGCGCCTCAAGTAGACGTCAGTATTTTTTTTCGGAATTGTTAGAATGAGCGGCCCTGGAACTCAAAGAGCATTTAAAGGATCACGGGTGGGTTTTAGTCAGTAAGCGTCTGACACTTCCTGATGCTCCACCCAGAGCGACGGGAGTCATTTGACGATTTCCCCCAAAAAAAAGGTAAGCACATAATTTTAGCTGAACTGAAGATTGATCAATCATCAATCTGCCTGCCCTTTCACAAGTGTGTCGGGCTCCCCCGACAACCCAGTAACTAGATAATACGATACCCCTGGACTGCTGTCAGATTTTTGGCTTCGGACAACCTGTCTACAGATGATGTACAAATGACAGCCAGGAACAACAGCTCTACGTGCTTTCCGAGGCAAGGAGGAATCTTGGTATGTTAAGATGAAGATGAAGTCACCCATCTAGCGTTAAGCTCATTAAGCTAGAAGAACAATCCGTGCGGCTGTATTAATTGAGTGTTATTTAAGTGATAATATGGGTTATAGAGCAGGGAATAGAAATACTAAGTGTAGGCAATGTTGTTATGTCAAAAAATTCGGGCTTTCCCTCAAAATAAAACTCGCTATGTGGGTGCAATAGACGCAGCGTGCAGGACATGATAAAAGTCAGCGGATGTGTTGCGCGTCCCTATTCTAGCGTGAGACTTCCTCGTCGCCAGCGATGCGTCCCAGTGGTGCATGAATTGGGCAGTTGGCAAGGAATATTGTTAGTTGGGTACACAATCGGTCCCTACAGTTTGTTCCGAGTGTTTTATAATATTTATCCCCAACTTTATTTAGACTTAAAACGATAACTACTACCAAATTAGAATATTTCTTTATCTTCGGAGGGTCAGATATTATAAAAGTTACCCAGATAAAAATGTTTGTTTTTGCATTATATTAAGTGACAAGCCCGCCACATGTTTCCAATCACTGCAATTCCTGAAAGCCAGAATCAACAGTGGCGACCACCAGAAAAAAGTGGAGTCAATGAAGTTCGATGAGTCCCGAGGAAAAGATTCAACTGTCTTGGAACCCTTATAGGATCACTCGGTTGTCTGTATGTCCTCCTGTCACAGCCGATTTTCTCCGAATATACTTGACCGATTCAGTTGTTATTTGGTAAATACATAGTCTTTTGTGACCCAAACCCGGACACCTAACGAAAATAAATAATTATTAAAAATGAGGTCACTTTCTGGGGGGCAAATGAGAAATTTAAAGGGCTAATCGTAAGGGCTTTAAAAGTATTTTGTTATTTAACATTTTAAAATTTTTGAAGTTAATGAAGAAATAAGAAGGAAATTACTTTTCTTCGAAACAACAGATAATAGGTTTTTACCTGTTATAGACTATAGGAAAACCTCTAAGAAATCAGTTTTAAGTAAAATGTTAAAAATATTATTCGAACCCTTTGCACGCGAGCTCAACTCGTACTTGGCCGGTTTATTTAATGACTTACCCATGTACCTAATACCTAACCTATATAAAATGTACATTATCAACTAACAATGTACCTATGTACCTACGTGAGCCTAAATGGATATTATTGTGAACCCGCTCACAAAACTAAGTAGGCTTTAAACGCGTTTAATTGGTACTCTTTACAAAGAGTATTAATGTATTTGGGATTGTTTTCTAGACCTTACTCTTCAACGCATGATAACTATGTTACATTGACCTTCTCTACGAGTATTGGTTACTTGAATGATCCAAAATAAAGTATATCATCCGATAGGAGTCGAAAATCATTATTTACAGGCCTTATAGAGTCGAGTGAGATGACGAAATTGTTTAAGAAAATATGATACTAGCGGTCCCGACAGACGTTGTCCTGTCCGAACGTTTGCTTTGTGTATGACGAAAAATTATGGGAATCGATTGCAGCTCCAGCTACCGGGTCCAATTGTGAATCTAGACCTCGAATTCCCTTGAACACAAACAAAAAATTTCATCTACATCGGTCCAGCCGTTTACGAGGAGTTTAGTGACATACACACGTACGCAAGAAATATATACATATATGTAAAGATTTAAGCATTCCTCTCCGCTTACATCCGAAACTACTGACCCTAAAACTTTGAAAAAAAAAAACTGATTTTAAGTACCTATAGATTACAGGTAAACCTATTATAAACTATGAATAAATAAAATATTCAAATTTAAAAAAACTTTTAAGAGAAAATATATCCGCCATATATAAGCACTAGCCGCATGAACCGTCCATTAATCGTCAGTGTTCGAAAACGCTCAAAAGTCACATAGCGACACATTAACGAGCATAACTGCGTCATGACGTCATGAGCCTCACACGTTTGCGCGAGAGAGGCAAGCACTGCCTGCCAGAAAGATTATTTTGTTTATTGACGCCTCTGCCCAGCGTGGTATGAAGTTATTCAAATAGGTCCCATTAAAATAGGTGGACATCAGTACGTGTACAACCGAATATATCTAAACAAAAACACTGATTAAAGTGATCCTATTTAGACCTAAAGTAATAAATTGCCGGCACACTAGAATAAACACATCCATTATGGGTAGGTACTTGAAGTGGTCACGTTTTTCTTTTTGTTTTACCATTGTTCTTATTTTGGTGGTCTGAATGATTTTTAAAAGTTTGTCCATCTATTTTATTGGAACCTTTGCCACATCTGACCAATCCTTTCGGTAGGAGTCTAACTCATCCCGCCATCTTCTCCTGGGCTACCGCGTCGCTGGTTCCTGTTGTTTGGAACCCAATCAGTAGCTACTTTTGCCCAGTTTTGTTGCGAAATGAGGCATACGTGAGCCAGTTCCATTTTAGATTGGCAGCTGAACGTTGCCTACTTCTGCGATTTGAGTTATGGTTTGAGTTCTTCGGTCTTTGATTTTGACTCTAAGAATACTTCGTTCCATTGCTCGCTAACAAACCTCGAGTGCGAACTTTTGACGTTTCGTTAATGACCTCGTTTGCGCTCCGTTGGTGAGGCTACCCTAGCCGATGGAGGATGCACATATCCATGAATTTCCTTTTGAGGAAAAGTGGAAGTGTTCCTTTCATGAGGTGGATCTTATATTTACATATTTTGTTAGTTTGTCATGAAAATATACTGTAGCATGAACATAAAGTGTCACAAGAAAATATATATTAATACGAATATGTAATATGAAAAAAATGTGTAGCAAGAAAAAATTATGTCTCATGAAAAATATATTAAAAATTAAAATATAGTGTCAATAGAAAATATAATTTAACCAAAAAATGTATACTGTAACAAAAACACTTAGTGTAACAAGACAAACCAGTCTCATGAAAATATTGTGTCACAAGAAAACATAGTGTAACAAGAAAATGTGGTGAAACTAGAAAAAAAAGTGAAACAAGAAAATATAAAAACAAGAAAATAAAGTGTAACATGAAAATATAGTGTAACAAAAAATTTTTATGAAATTATAGTGTATCATGAAAATATGTATAGTGCTACAAGAAAATATAAGATAGCTAGAAAATATAGCGTAGCATGATAATATAGTGAACTAGCACTTCGCCCGCGACTTCGTCCGCGCGGATTTAGTAGGTACTCCCCAAACTTTAACACCCGCTCTACCCCCTTTAGTTTTGGAAAATTAAGCAAATTAAGCAAAACGATTTTCATACATTAACCCAGCGATTTCTGCTGTTGATTATGTGGTCTCTGGATCAGCGCAATTATCCATCCCGTTCACCTCGTCAGGGGTTGATTTTACAAAAATTGTTAGATCTGTTTCAATTATTCCAATTTTAGTTTGTTCAAACTAATTTTTTGTTGTCTTTCCCTAAAAACTTTATCACCCCTTTTCGCCCAAAGTCCAAATATTAGTTATCCTTTTTTTATACAAATCATTAAAGCCGTGTTTCAACTTCATCGGACTTTTCTTACTTAGAGCATTTTTTTACCCGTTATAACTTTGAAACGAAAGGTCCGATTTGAATAATTTAAAGTGTTATTTACATGTACGTAATCAATCTTAATTATGAAACTATTTACCTGGGCTTTAATTAAATAATTTTAACAAAAAGCGGTCATTGTGACCTAACCATAATAGTTAGACACGTAGCCTCGCGGACTTTTTTCAAAGTAATAATAAGTACTTTAATTATGTAGTACAATACTTTTATATGTCATCAATTTTCACAGCGCATGCGATGAAAGACATTTTATGACAATTTTTTTCACACCTTGGGTTACATAATTCAAGTTTCAGTAGAGAGTCCTAATTCTTTCTGGAATGAAATATAGCCTGTTACTCGGTGCAGATGTAGCTTTCTAACGGTGAAAGAATGTTTGAAATCGGTTTAACAGTTTTTATCCAAATCGTTACAAACAAATCTTTCCTCTTTATAATATAAGTTTAGATTTAGAAAAAGAAAATATAGTGTAACTTGAAAATGTAGACAGTACAAGAAAATATAATGTCTCATGAAAATAGTCCATTCATATGACTCGTGATCTTCTGCGCGTGTCACAGCCATATACAGCCATACTCAAAACGATTCCTTCCAGAAATCACGGTATAGAAGACTTACAATGTTTAAAAGAGGTTATAGCTAGGGAGTCCTTTAGAAGAAGTAATTGTACAAACGTTTTAGTATCAGAAAATGACAGTAGAACATTATTTAAAAACCCCCTAATCAAGATATCCAGTCTATAGACATCCGAATCAATGGCGGCCTCCGATCATAATCCAAAGTCCCGCTAATTACCGTCGCAACTGTTGGCAATTAAACGCCGCCGAGTTGTTCTTTGCTTCGTTAGTGATTTATAGCCGCGGCCTGCGCGCGCCCGATAGCGATACGACGAATTTATAACTAAATACTTGTGTCTCGTCTGACCGGGAACTGGGAGCTGGGAGCTGGGATGTGCGCGAGTTCCGGACTTGTGTTTGAGTTCGAAGGGTGTTTAGATTGGCGAAGGGATAGTGGGAAGTGAAACAGCTAGGCTGTTTATAAGTATTGAAAACTGAATAATTTGAAATTATAGATGAATGACCAGAAAAGAGGTCAGTATTGGGATGACGGTACATATGAGAGAAGATGTTATGTTGAGCAATATAAATTTTACTAGCATTTGCCAGCGACTTCGTACTCACATATTCCGTTTTGTCCCGTTCCCGCAGGAATTTCGAGAAATTCTATCTTAGTGCTGCTACTTTCTCCAAGGAAGCTACATGCTAAATTTCATGTTTCTACGACCAGTAGTTTCGGCTGTGCATTGTCTAGCAGTCACTTAGTCACCCACTCCGTCAGTCAGTAGGTAACAGAAGAATTTTATAAATATTGATTGATTAGCTACTACTACAAACCCCACGATCTTAACTCACCAAAATGGCAATATCATTTTGATCGACCGAGTGAAAGTAGCTAAGCATCTCTCACCAATGTATTCACTTATTTCTCTTTTCTGCTTCATCATCAGACCCTGACAACTATCTTTTTGTAACCTATTTACGGAGACCATTTAAATGAGCCCAAACACGAAGCGTCTGCGGTACGTTAATGAGGAGTATCTTGCAGATTTCAGGTCATGCTGCAGTATTAGGTCAACGTTACTAATCTTCCTATAATCTGTTTATTGAAGCCATTTCATTGAGCCCAAACATGATACTGTAACAAAGTGAGGAGTTGGGTATTCAGCAGACCTCTGATCAAGCTGCAGCATCAGGTCCAGGTTACCATATTCTTGCAATACTATTGAAGTAAAAGAATACCAAATTTCGCATTGTTCAGAACCGTGGAAGTTGGTTACATCCCTTCATCAACTAGAAAAGAGCTGATGATCTTCAAACGGCTGAACCGATTTTGATAAAACATGTCTAAGAAACACCGCTAGAAAATTTGCGTTCAAATAAAAAAAAAACTGTCACACTAAACGTATCCAAACGCCTTCTTCTGGGCAGGCTCGCTCCATCGTCGACTTTGTCTCTGGTATCTATGACCTAGACTAGAGTCAAGAGCAAACAACCCATATTAAATTAAAAAAAAAAAAAAAACTGTATTCAAATCGGTTCGTTCATTTAAGAGCTACGGGTGCCACAGATAGACAGACAGACACATACACATAGCGGTCAAACTTATAACCCCTTTTTTGCGACGGGGGTTAAAAATGCACACTGTGTCCGAAGTTGTTTGTGTACTTAAGTTCTTCCTCGGCAGGGCTTCAGGGGTTAATTCGTCATTTTAGGCGCAAAAATTAATTCCTCACTTGCTTATCTTAGAATCAGCAATTCCTAGGAAATGTTCATTACGACTAGGCACACAGATTGTAGGTACAGTTTGGCAAGAAAGTCCTGAAACGGAACTAAAATATTTAATCGTTGGCAACACTTACTCTGCCTCGCCGAGTAAGGTACATATTCTGTCATTTCTTGTAATCGGTGACTGTTTCTCGTATTTGTTTTTATTTATTTACGCTATTGTGGTGATACTGGTGACCCATTGTGTTCATAATGAACAGATCTGTTATTCGCAGCTCCGCAAGAGCGATAATTTATAAAGTGTACGTGAGATGTTTGGCGGAACTCGAAGCCGGACAAATTTTATCCGATCTCAACGATGTGTATAAAAGAACCGCTGAAATGACAGGTAAAATTATATTTTATACATGTAATCAGATGTAATGTGTGTATTTCAAGGTGCTATATCTAGTATAAACCTTTCATACAACTATTGAAACGTACATTCACGAATTTGAGGTTATGTTTACAAAACATATTTGGAATGCAGCGCGTTCGTATAATGTTGATACTTTTTGTTAATATTGTATAAATCACTATAGTATTTTTTTAGGTAAATCCATCAGTACTATAAGGCGAATTGCAATAGAAGGACAAAGAAACAAAGGTGTTTTCTCCACACCAGGGAAACATAGAGCAGGGCGACCTAAAAAAGAATTGGACAATTTTGACTTGTGTGCAATCAGACAAAAAGTTCAATTCTTTTACACTGTAAAAAAGATTGTAAGTAGAACTTTAAACTTCTCTTTTATATCAATATTTTTTTAGTTTTTATCAAGTACACCGAGAGACATTTACTCATTTTTATTTTTAGGCACCAACTTTACGAAACCTTCTGCCTGTGGTTAGAGACGAACTTGGGTTTGACGGAAGTCGTGAAACCTTACGAAAGGTTCTAATAGCCCTGGGCTTTAGATATAAAAAGTGCCAATCAGACAGGCAAGCTTTGATGGAAAAGCCGAATATTGCTGCAAAACGTGAAGTCTACTTGGACAAGATTATTAAAAATAGGAATTTACCGGATGATCTGAGAAAGGACATTATTTATCTAGACGAAAGCTATATTCATACATCCTATAAATTAAAAAAATGCTGGCAGTCTCTTAACGTCAGTGGAATAAAAGAAAGTGTGTCCAAAGGCAAAAGGTAAGTTGTTACTGAAGCATGCTTTATTTAATGTGTTGTGTGTGTTGCATGTGTTACATGTTCTGCGTGTTTTTTTTTTCTCAGGTACATTATCATACATGCAGGGAATGAAAATGGTTTTGTACCAAATGCGTTGTTAATATTTTGTGGGAAAAATAAAAATGAAGACTACCACTCGGAGATGAATAAGTCAAATTTTACTAAATGGGTTAAGGAGAAACTAATACCGAATTTGTCTAAACCTTCAATTATAGTAATGGATAACGCCCCCTATCATTCAGTGATTCGCAACAAGGCACCTACCTCTGCATCAAAAGTTGACGAAATAAAGCTGTGGTTGTCTGAGAACAATGTGCCATTTGAAGAATCAGCAAGGAAGCCGAACCTGCTCATGCTTGTTAAACGACACAAACCCATGCCCATCTATGAAATAGATGAACTCCTAAGTGAGCATGGTCACACGGTGGTAAGGCTGCCACCTTATCACTGCGATCTAAACCCCATTGAATTGATCTGGGGTCTAGTAAAACATAAAATTGCCTCACATAATGTAGGCTCAATTGACATCAAGGTATTTTGATATGATATTTCATTTTTAATTCATTATAATAAGTAATTGCAAATATTCATTTGTTTTTATTTTATTGTTCTAGGCAGTGGCTGAACAAGCTTTTCAGAGCATTTCAGTTGACGACTGGAAAAATTCATGTCAACATGTCATGAAAATAGAAAAAGGCTATTTTCGAAGGGGGCAAACTCTATATAGTGATATAGAAAAAATTATAATAAACCTACAAGATGAAAGCAGCAGTAGTGACACATCTGAAGATAGCCAGCAGAGTTTTGGCGAAAGCTCACACCAAGACATGGATGAAGACTTTTCGGGCGTGGAATATCTAGAGGAAAACATTTTTGATTCTGATTAAAATTTTTGATTCTGATTATTTTTTTAGTTTTTGTTTAGAACACCAACTATTGAACATTTTGCCTATGGTTAGAGGATAACTTAGATTTGTGGGACACAGTCACACAGTAGTAAAGCTTCCAATTTGTCACTGTAATCTAAACCCTATTGAATTGATCTGGGGTCTTGTAAAACATAAAATTGTCTCACATAATGTGGGATTAGTTGACATCAGGGCATTTTGAAATACCTAATAGTTTAATTTTTAATTCATTAAAATAAATAACTGCAAATGTTATCGTTCTAGGCAGTGGCTGAACAAGCGTTTCAGAGCTTATCTATTTTGCATAAAACCCGCCAATATTCACATTAATTGTCAAAAAATAAACTAAGTATCAAAACCGTTTTCGTCGTACTATATAGGGTTACAATATGCACGATAGTGGCGCCACCATTATTTTCACGACTTTTTGGCCAAGCTGTACGTATTTCGTTAGTATAAATTCTCGTTAATTTTTAGGTATGTGTTTAGTAAATCAGAGGCCGGATCTTCAGAATAAGAATATTTCTTTGTAAACATAGGTAAAATTACACGGTGCGTGAAATCAGAGTTATTTAGGTTCGATATCCCTGTAATTACAGTAATAGCACGGAAAGCAAAGCAAAATATTAAAACATAAATAATTTGAAGTCGACGACTTCATTCAATTACCACATTTCACCTCACGATAAATAACATGTGAAACACATCTTATTAAGTGTATCCTCTTTGAAGTCGGTTAAATGCCCATGAAATTAATTTCGCTCCCCCGTAGGCTCGGGGCTATTTTGAAATGACTGCAGCCCGCACCGCACCGCTTAATCGGGCATTATTTAAATTTGTATATATTTTGGGGCTATTTCTAACAGATATTGCCCATAGGCACGCGTATTGCTTGGAGATGGGGTCGTTGATAGAGTTATGGGTTTGTTTACGTTTGTGTCGAAGCAGTTGTTTTACAGTGGGGGCAATCATCCCCCAGTTGTTGATCGCTGAATTAAGTGAAGGAATTATTTTGTTTGAGTGAAACCAGCGTAGAAGCCAGAGTAATAGAAACGACTACGATTTTTTTAAGTTGACATTTTTTCTTTAAGGTTTTTTAAATATTTTGCACAGCAGTAGACCGTTTTATTAAAATTTATTGTGAGAGAAATAACTTTTCCCTTGATATTAAATAAAATTTCGAAACAGGCTCGTCTTCATTTAATATCTTCTCAATTTTCATTTTAGGTCTAAACCGAGCTGTCAAACATATTCATAAACCCTTCACAGCCATCCCTCAGACTGCATCACGCCGGGTGGCGACAGGTGGGTGGGCAGGCGCCCAGGCCCTCCGCGTGATAACACTCCCTTGTCACGGGGATCGCTTCACTACGTACCGCGGCGAAAAAATTAATCTGTTGGGGAGGCCATGTGTGAGCGATTCAAGCTCAATATTAAATTGCGGAGTAAATATTGAAAAGTGCATGTTTTGTGTGGCGCTGAAATTGGATAGAGTTGTATATTATTAATAAAAAAGGTAGGTCTTTGACTCTTATTGATTAAACTTTTGGAGAGCGATGTATTCCATTTTTTTGACATTGCTTTGGGAAAGGCCTCAAACAATAAGAACCCTTCTCATCGGTCGCAGCAGCTAGCCTCTACACACGATCAACCAGTAGGTATACATACATAGGTGCAAGGACAGCTCCAAGTTACCTTAAACAGGATAACAAGAAGTGACAAAATATTTGCATAACTTGTGTAGCTAACGACTGCCACTTTCAGAGGCAGTTTTGTAGCGACATCTATCCCTCTACACTGAATACTTGCATCCACTAAAGATACATTTCGTTTAGAGTCCTTGAATCATCCTCAGACCATCTTATTAGCACCGTCTATATTGGATGACATTTTCTTGTCTATAATGTAAAAGGCGGCTTCTCTGTGCACTAGCTCCTTTCCTCATGTACAATATGTGATACGTCAAACTCGGTTTCCACTCTTCACGGCACCAGCTAAGCTGAATATCAGTATTTTAAATGACTAAACATCATCTCAAAGTTTAACATTTCACAGATAATAAGAAGGCAGCGCTCTATTTAAAAGCAGCTGATCCAACAAGAATGGCTTCGTTTATAAATAATTCCACAAGTATTATCGATTCAGTACTAATTAATAAACGTATCTGAGTAAGTCGGGACCGGCCGGAGCCGGGAATAAAACCGGGATTAGCGGGGAAGCGACGCTGCGGGATTAAGCAGTGGTTATTAAATAAGTTGGGCAGGTTCACAGCCGGCCAGACAGACTATACTACATACGTATTAGATATTATAATAACCGAAAGAAATTCCTGCTGTGTTGTCTAGGCTATTTTTAGCTCAAATAATTTAATATTATTCTTAGTAAGATCATCCACTTGGAGAGTTTACTTTAACTTGTTTTAGTCGTCTATTTTATTATTGAAAATGTTGTGTCCCAAGAAATACTTGTATAGTACTAAGATAACTGCTAGCTTATTGTAAACAATACTCACAACACTGCAGAGTACGGAACAATTCATTGGATAGAGCGTTACTTTTCTATCGTTTAGGTTATTGATTAAAATTTATACCTATGTTTCTATGTTCTAGTTAGAGCTGTCGGTTAACAATTTTATGTGTTTTTGTTTTGTATGGAACCCTAATCCTTTTTCTAAAATAAACTGGTCAAGTGTGAGTTGATAACAAACATACACTCAAATGTTATTATTCGTGTGATGTGGTATGTAATGATAAGATGAATTTCATGCGTCTGTTTAACATTCACAAATTCAAATAATAATTAAAATTGTTTTTAAGTATAGTCTACTGTGTACTCCCTGGATAAGCCACCACTATTAAAGCCATAGTTCATCAGCTAGATGCGACTCAGTGTGATTTTATTATTAATTTACTACAGCCCGCGGCTAAAGTAAATCTAAAGTGTTCACTATAATTTACATCTGTGTTTATATCTTGCTATTATCATTTAGTATTCGGGTTGAGGGATAATTACCGCTTGTAATGTATTTATCTTACTTAAGGGCGAGTAATGTTAGTAATTTCTTTATTTAAATACGCCCGGAGGAGAAATTACGATGTACTGCGAAATAAGGCTCGTGTCAGACGGGTATTGTTACCATCCATAATTTCTACCGAAAATTTAGGTTTACTGTTAGAGATTACCTTAGTGCGTTTAGTCGGTATATGTACTATAATCGTAGATAAATTAAATTAAGTTAAAATATTAAACTCAAAAACATTAACAAGTAAAATGGTTCGTTTGAAGATGAATTTTTGTTTTTTAATGCTATTTAAAGCCATATCTAATACAAATAAATATAGTTTTATTTATTTATTTTTAGATAGCTAATTCGATTACGTAAGTATTTAATAAAAATAGAATTGAAACAATATTAAATGCAGAAATCTAGATAAAGATTCTTTAAAGCTAGATTTTTTTTCTTTTTGCCTTTGATCTTGTCTCTGTGTGAGGCTCAGTTGATGGTCAGAAATTACTCTGTGGCTATCAAGCAAGTACTCAGCTCAGCCTGTGGTCAGAGCAACCGTCAAATCGTATTACCACCTTGTCTGTATCAAACCCAAAATTCTAAAGATCCAAACTCAATTTACTACAGACCAATGCTACGTACAAGGCATTTTCGGTTCTGGGTAGTCATCATATGGAACAACAGCTCGTCTGTATGTCGCCTAATAGAAACTGTTAAGGTGAAAAAACAACATTGAAAGGAACTCAGACCTTTGATATTGAAATTAAAAATAAATACTATTTCACTTCCATTTTCATCTTATTAGCTATTTAATTATGCTTTTCCTGGAACTTATCCTGTTCTAATTTAAAATAATTTATTTCCAACTTTTGCTTAAACTTGTGCACACACGCGGGTCTCAAGGAGCAATAACAGCGAAATATAAATCGGATTATGATTCATTCGGCAGCGCTGTACGGACAGAGCGGCTTACAGACGGAGACAGCGCTTTAAAGCACTGCATTGTAAAATAGAAACCTCTAGAAGGTCAATGCAAATAAAAATAGTCAGACATGTGACCGAAATTGGAACTGACGTCGCCATTTTGATTTTTCAATAGAAGTTTCCATGAATGTTTAATGAAAAAAAAAATTAAATGAAATGAACATTTTTTATTGCCAGATTTACATCCAAATAACACATATAAATAAGAGCAGATAATAAAAAATAATGGTACCATACTACATAAAATAAGTTGCAATAACATGACAAATGCAAACTTAGACACCATGAATCATGTTATCGACGTCTGATAGGACCGCCATCTTTGATGAAGAAGGCTATAATAACTGCTTACACAATTTCGTTGATAAGAGATCATCATTGTAAATTAATAATTTAGGGGACTGTCTTCATGTAACATTTCATGTCAATAAAGTGCTGGCTCTCCGCCTTATTTGAATATATAACTTTTAATTTTGATTGTACTTTTCCGATCGACTCAAACGCAACTTTGGTTTCATGATGCTTCCTAAAATCGTTTATTGTAAGGACTGGTCCTTCTGAATATCTGTGTCCACTGTGTCTCCGCAGTACACAGTTTTACGAGGTGACAATTGCGCTTTAATTTGATCGAATCGCTTGAGAGTCGTCCCTTGTTTATTGTCCCGAATCCAAGCTCGCCAATTGTACTCCGAGGCTTATCACTATCGAGAACGGTTCGTGATTTTTTTAAATCCTTCGTTACTGCAGCGCTCTTTTGTTTCGTTTTCTTTGAGGGAGCGCAAATAGAATGTTGTTTTGGTAGCTATAAATTGTCTGCTATTTTTGTACTTCCAATTAATTGTGTTGGGATCGACGACCAGATTGTAAATGGGAGTTCTGGTATAAATAGTGATATTTTTGTAGAAGAGATCATTGACTACAAGTGGATAATTAAATTAAAAGTGTAGTTAAGTCAACGACTATGATTGCAGAGAAGAAATACACAAACTTAAAATACACTTAAATATGTAGGTTCGTATACCGTGTAGTAAACTATTCTATAAACATTACACAAGCTATACCTTAACTAGTCTAAGAGGTCCTTCACGCCTTAACACAACTATTTAGGCAATGAAAGCGCTCAACATCTTGTGAAATTATCTATTTATTTAGGTACAAGTAAAGTCATAGCCTAAGAATGCCGACTCAGCTAAGAGTACTCTTGTACTCTTACCTTATCGGGTTGGAACGATATCATCTGATCTAAACACAATCACTGAGCCACTGAGCGGACACTCACTCGGGTAATGGACTCCCAAAGAGAGTAATCAGCTGATCTATTTATTCGAGCGCTTTGATATTAAATTAAATAACTTAAGCGTTCATTCACGGTGATATATTGTAGGTTTTTCTAGGGAAAACATTTTGTGAAACTAATTTATTTACAATGACTCTAAGTACGTTCAGTTGTCACACTGTTCTGCTATTAATGTAAGGTTTGGGTCCTCTAAACAATTTATTGTGAATTTCTCAGTAACAAAGCGGAATCTAGAATCGAGTCTTGAAACCATATGATCAAACGAACCAGGTGAAGTTTATGTCTGGTTTTATTCACTCCTCTGCTTAACCAATTGAGAACCGCTGGCGTGATGGTTCGTTGTAAAGAACCGACTAGCACTTCGCTCGCAATTTCGCCTGCTCAGATTTTGTATAAATGATTTTCTTACTTTTTACCCCCTTAAAGGTTGATTATCCAAAATTCTTTAGTGCTCACCTACATCATAAAAGAAAACCTTGAGCAAAATTTCATGTTCCCAGTCTCAGTAGTTTCGGCTGTGCGTTGATATGTCAGTCAGTCAGTCAGTCAGTTTCCTTTCTGTAGGTATACTTATGTATAGATTGACGAACGATAGACGAACGAAAGTGAACAAGTCCTAAGTAGAGTATCAAGTAAACAGAACGCCGCGTCATCGTCCGCCGCTAATATACTTGGTAAAGTTCCACCCTCGGCCAGAGCGGTCGTAATTGAGTGACGAACAAACATGCAAACATACTTCCACTTTCTTATTGTAATTCACACAACTGACTAATCACGGACAAATACTTTGAATCAGGGGACTTTAGAGGGTATTTGACATTGTAGTCAGAATATTAATATACTCGAGTTCCGATGTACTACAAAGTGGCATTATTGTCGAGACTTACGAGAGACAAGACAATCTTTTGCACTGTTGAACTAACACAACCGGAAGTTCATACCAAGATAGATTAACACCAAATTTTGAAACTAGAGGAATTCGATGTCATTGCTAAAAAAATGAAGCCTGGAAGAAAAACTTTTGGGGTGTGTAATATATGCCATAATAACAGATAATATATTTTCACTTGAAATAACGTTCACATGATATAATTTTCATATGCTATAAAAACAAATAACCTAATTTCATGTGATCTAATATTACATTTCATATAAACTTCTTTTGCTCTAATAACGTTTAGTATAACGTTCATCTCATATAATTTTCAATTATATGCTAATGGTCATGGTTCTAACCTAACCTAACCCACATGATTCACCAACCATAGAGGGGATCTGACGCAGGTATATATGAGGTGAATATGAAAGAACAAAAAAATAGAATTTGAATATTATACTAACTAAATATTAGTTCAAATGTGCACTATAGAAAATGTTTATTAAACCATATAAAATTAGGTAAACTGTGTGATCGTTAGAACTTCTGTTATTATGTCAAATGGTACGCACCCAAACTTTTGTACACTGTAATCTAAATGGAGAGATCAACACTAGCACGGGCCGACCAGTTCCACGTAAGGGTTGCAACGGAGAGGTTTGCCGCGATTCATTTGATTACCATCATTGGCTTCGAGCGAAGCGCAGCCGCCCGTGGCTTGCAAGATGTACCGCAAAATGCCACTCACTCAGAATAATATACATCAATATTGATCTTCCTTGTTTCATACATAATCGGGGCCAGCCTGGTCTACCAACTTAATTGTTTCATTGTTCCACGGAAACAATAGAGCAAATAAAAACTCTCCCAACCTGTTTATAAATTGTTTGTTAAACAATTTAATTAAGTATGAATGATGTCGTCGCCATGGCGACCGGTATTCAATGGTCAGAGAGTTATTAAATAAGTTTCGAGAAGTTTCCTCGGTTCGCGAGTACTTTACAAGTTTTCATTTATTTATTGCCGATTTATACAGCAGCGCGACGTAATGCGGGGCCGGGATGAACTCGTACACCTATACTTCATGTAAACGGGCTCGGGGTGATGTTGTGTTGTTATAAAATGGAAGAGGTGAAACTTTGACTCGCTTTTGGTTTAGTTGCCGCTACGGGTGGCTTATCGGAATTTATAGATTTTTTTGTTAGTGGTTAATTATTTTACAGCAACAGCAATATTTGTTCATGTTTTAGAGCTCAAATATTACATTGATTTATTTATGGCATTCTTATATGGTAATTTCGTTTCGTAAAATTATACTCTCATTAATCTGTTTGAAATTTTAGTTTAAGAAGTATTGTAGTATATACTGGTTAACCCGAAGTCAGTCTAAGGCTATTTGTACATAAACCTAAGAAACGCTGCTTACAGAAGATATTGGTTAACTATAATTAATCAAATAAATAATAACACTTAATGTACTTCATGAATTGGTTAGGTTGAAGGCCTGTTTAAAAAACTTTGCCTCACACTAGGAATTTCTCCTGTATCGTGGGTGCGTTTACAAACATACAAACTCACATACACAAACAGCCAGACCCGTAACAATTATCTGTAGGCCATACAAATATTTGTTCCGTGCGGGGATCGAACCCGCGATACGCAGCGCAGCAGTCAATCGCTAAACCACTGCTTTGATCGACTCCTAGTGTCGAATCCTTCGATTATCCTGCCATGTAAGTATTTTGTAGGAATATAATATTATCCTACCGTTCGATGTACGCTGAATTCAATAGGTATAAATTCAGACCGTTACTTGTGTAGTCATTTGTATGTTTTCTAAAGGTATGCTCCCACCTATCTCCATGCCTCAGCTACCTTCAGGAAAGCCTCGATTACGAACTCGCTCAGTATAACGAAGTCAACATTATAATTTTGGCTCGTCGTGAACTATGCAAGTGGCGCCATCTGTTGGCGGCCATCAAAGTGCAACTTATTGAAGTTCCAACAAATATGTAGATTGGATCCGACGAACGGCGAAAAAGACAAAGACAGTTAATATAATTTGAATACTTGGAAGTTGATCCTCGGCGTAGGTACGTAGGTAGTTGGGACCGATTGGGATAAGTTCGGCACTTGAAAAGGTTGGAGGAACAGGTTGGGAAGGTAGGAGCGTATGTTTAGGTAAAGGGAAGGAGTTTTATATTGATATCATCTTTGCTTTGCACTAAAGTATCCAGAACTTCTAGAATTTAAAACTTTCAGTTTCTTGCTTAAGACTTTCTTTTTGCAGGTCTGGAAAGGGATTTCTATAGAAATAAGCATTATACATAATGTTTGTTCAATTGTCATGTTTGTTTATTATATATTATGTGCTTACTTTCATTGTTAAAAGACCTCACAGTAATGTCCAGATTTTTTAAACTATAGCCTAGTTTCTACACACTTTTCTTATTAACTAAGTTAAGAAAAATACGCAAAAACAAGATTAGAGTCTGAAAAATCAATAATTAATCGAAATATCAATAATTCGTAAATGTGAAAGTTTATGTCTGAGTGGATGTCAGTTACTCAATCACGCCAGAACGGCTGTACGGATCTAGATGAAATTTGGCACATACATAGAATAGTTTTTATTTTTTTTAGAAATTGGTAAATATTAATCAAATACTTTGTATTTATCAGGCACAGCCTACTAAAGGTTATATAGGAATACAAGTACAGTGTAGATACATAATGTACATAGCCGTACGATATGCCTCCTGTGACGTGTCATACGTAGGTGTGAGTCCCACAACACGGGTCCCGTTCATATTGATAACCTTATCTTTTCGATTTTACGCCTCATAAGTCTGCTATCCTTTCCGGAAGTTTGCAATCTCTACCTCATAAATGTATTATATCAGTCCAAGATCGTAGCAATGCAGGATAAGGATGAAAAAAGTAGCAGTAGTATTATTTTATAAAGTAGCAAATAAATAACAGTAGCTATAAATATTTTCAGTCAAATTTCCTAAACATTTTCATAAATTTTATTAAAATGATACCTTAACTAGTTTCAGAGGTTAAGTGCCTGGATACCTGAATCCGTAGTTGCGTCTTCTATTCCGAGTATTTACTACAAGTGCTCTAATAAAATGGTAAACCCTTAAATATGGTACTTATCCTTGTTACTGCAATCTAAGTGTGAATCCCCATAAGTAATGCATCATGGTGTGCGAGAGCTCCTATGATTACGTCAGCAAAACAAGTGTTTGTTGAAATTTTATCATACTCATAGTTTATTGCGAAATCTATAGTTTTTTTAAAAGAATTGGCTACAATAAGAGTCTCACTGATGTAGGTAGCAATCTATGAATTGGTTTCTGTACGGTTATCTGTTTTTCGATAAACGTACTCACCAGTACGAAAGTATATAAAACACATGGTCGCTAACGCAAAGCTCTCTATGACACTAAAAACCATCTCATAATCTTCTAATCGTCCCATTACAGCCCCATAACCCCACCTGGCGATATTCCCCATGCGCCGTAACCGTGCCGTGGACGCGCCGTGGACGCGCCGTGGACGGAAGTTATTCAATTAAGGCGCGTCACACCCCGCACGCTTCCCGCCGTTGCTTTTTATACTCACACGTCTGAACGACTTAGTGCTAATTAATTGCATGACTATTGTAGGCTTGGCGGAATAGGACGAGTTGAGTTTATACGTTTTATAAAGGAAAAAAATAAGTTGGGAAGATTGTATTCGTTACTGAGAATGCATATCTTCAGGGTTAAGCAACGCTTGTCGAGGTCAGTGTGTGGATGGGTGAACATCTTAACATACCTACCGAGAATCCATCGTACCTCGGAAAACACGTTAAGCCCTTGGTCTGGGCTGTCATTTGTTGATCTTTGGCAGTCGTAACGGATTGTTAGAACCCAGAAAGTCTGACAATGGTCTTGCGTAGAAGTACCCAGTTACTGGGTTGTGGAGATCTAGTAGGCAGTCTCTCCACGTCAAATACTGGTATTCAGCTGAATCCGGTTTGACTGGAAGCCGATCCCAATATAGTCGGGAAGAGGTTAGGCAGAGATGATGTTTGAATAACGAATAAGGGTTATGGAGGCATCTGTTTTTTGTGGCACGACGTTCATCATCAATCACATATTGCTTCATTACCAATGTGAGCATGTGGCCACAAAATTTAGACTTAAATAGTCATCAATTTTCAAAATAGCAGATTCCAGTAACAAACTCAGAGATAACACAGACGTGGATCGCATCCAGTTCGGGCTAGTTATAACTACATTAATCCGGCTACAACTGGTTCAAACTGGATCTGACAGTTAATCACAACTTGAACTACTATTTACCAGTACAGACAGACGAACCTACTTTATTGCATAATGTTGCCATGATCGCAGAGGAAAAACTTTTAATTGGCATCGAGCAGACTCCAGCAGTATGTGTAACGGAAGACATGTAATTAATAGTCATTAATTAATTTCTAATTAGATCTGTGTATTATAAAAATGAACATTTATTTATTTTTGCTTGCTGGTTTGTTTATTTTCTCGACGTTGTCATATAGGCATGTAGGTACAAGAGATCATCATCATAATTTCAGCCGAAACGTCTATTGCTGGATATGTCCAGCAATAGACGTACCTACCCCAAAAAGGCCAACCCCAAAAAGTCGTCACATGAACTGGTCCTGTGTTTTTCGTATTCAGCGGTCTTCCGCGGCCTCCACCTTGTGGGAGATCTTTCAATACTGCGTCTTTTTGCGCGAGGTCGCAACTCCACCAAAAGACAATGTTAAATTAAAAATATTGTGTCTAATAAGTGTCATATAGCCCCAGGTACTCCGGCGCTGCTACACTTGATACCTAAGTGTTCGTATACAATGCCTAGATCTATGTAAGGGCAAACTATTACCTACATATTTGCTTGAAACCACGCAGAATATCTCGATAATTTGTAATAGTGCGGCCTTTATGTAATGTATTCCATACATATATACGTGTCTTGGCTATTGTTGGAGGTGTTCGTATGAGACGAAGGTTCCCGTCAATTCCGTCGAGGGGAATCATTTGATTTGGGCACCACAAATACTTGGAATTACGTATTATTTGCGACTGGTACTAGACGTACATAACATTCGTTTAATTAAAGCTGGTAAACGTTCAGATTCGTTGTATGAAGTCTTTGTGAAAGGGTTCGTCCATAATATATCGGGCTTAGGTTTGAAGGCTAATGAAATCGTTAGGTCCTTAAACTGTTAATCTGGATTCCGAGTATTTTAGTTTTCTTCATAATCAGATATTTTATCAAGATGGACCGAGTCATAGGTGCTAAATTATATGGAACACTATATATTATAATCTTTCCTTTAATGAATTAACACCAGGCAAAAAAATATTGGCAATTTTTCACTGATTGTGATTATAAAAGTAGTTCGAAGTAGTTCGAAGTAGTTCGAAGTAATTGGAATAATTGTCTACAAGTAATGATGTTATCTCAACCGAAGCTATTTACGCTCGACTTTCAAGAAAATCTTGGTAATGTGAGATGTGTATCTCTGCAACACATCACAGGCGTCTTCACTTATTCAAGTTCTAAGAATCTCAGATCCTGAACTCGCAATCTGTTACCACGTTTACTAAGAGAACTTTTATAAAATAGCGCAGTTCAAACTTACGTTGAAGGAGTTTCTCAAGTTCTGGAATAAAGTACAGCATTTTATTCATATCTTGTGCTAAAATACATGCGACACCTACACACCCCATTAAAAATAGAAATCGAAATTCTGTACGACTTTTCAATTTTTGTGCGTGATAATCTCCCTCCAGACGCTTTTCTAATATTGCTCTCGTAATAAACATTGGCTCAGTAGGTGTGTGGACCCACTCTCGTTTCCATGGCGACAGCGACAACATTCATTTTTCGTGTAAAAATTATAAGTCGCACATGAATGGTGATCGCTAGGTAACGAGACCCCGAGCCGTGAAGGCATACACAAATATAAGGGCAAATAGAAGGGTATCATTTCTTGTGTTGCGTACACGAGCGAGAATAAGTCATCGATTTGTAAAGAAATGTGCTCCGAGTGACAAATTGCAACGTTACTAAGTTACTTTTATTACGACTGAAATTGAAACGTGTTTTCCTATTTTATAACCACGCTTACGCCTTCATACATAGTTCCTTGCGCAAAATAGTGTAAGCTTTATTCATTTTGTGTAAAGGACAAAACATACTCAAAAAACTTGACTTTGATTGTTAACATCTACATAAGTTCGCTCGTTGGTCAAGTGGTCACAAGCGCTACAGCTGAGCATGAGGTTCTGGGTTCAATTTCTGCGTCGGGCAAAGTGTGATTGGTTTCTTCAGGAAATTCCCAGTACAGCCCAGAGACAGAATCCTTGCCCAATTGATATTAACAGGTCAGGAGAATAGCACATTTCTGCCACAAAACACCACTGCCTAATCTTCGGGGAATATTGGACGTGATGTTATATTTTGGCACGTATTAAGTGGCATGTACATTTTCATTGTACATCACACACATGCATAAAAAACCGACCAACGGCAAGTCGGACTCGCGCATGAAGGATTTCGTACCATCGCCATTACTATAATCCACTATTATGCCGTTAAAATATTCCAAAAAAACAAGAGGCGTGTTTTTAAATATAATACTGAAATTTTTAAATATAATATTACTATTTTTTACCGAAAACAGCAATACAAACTCTGTGAGCATTTTAAGCGTCTGCCTGTTGCCATTATTAAGATCGAACAAAAATCACCAAGAAAAATACGTTTCTAGTAGGTATGTAGGTAAAAAAAAAATTATCGCTTAATGTGTTGCTAAGAGCAAAACTCGAGAACGGCTGGACCAATTTCGCTAATTCTTTTTTTGTTGTTCTTGCCAGGAGAAGGTTCTTATCAAAGAAAATTTTGAAAAAAACGTTAACATCCGGGCGAAGCCGGGGCGGTCCACTACTTTTTAATATTTATTGTTATAGCGGCAACAGAAATAATATTTCAACTGTCTACTTACAACGGTTCATGAGATAGCCCGCTGACAGACAGACAGACAGCGGAGGCTTAGTAATAAACAAGTGTCAACTTCTAAAGTCAAAATTTTAACTACGAAGTCAGGATGAATTCTTATTAAATCGAGCCAAAACGTGAAGCTAGGTGGAGTAAAGTGATAGTAAAGTGGTCGTGTTCACTAGAACTAGTACACCAGTGACGCTGCAGCATGAGCGTCGCCTTAGGTGGCAGTCAGACGCGGGTAATATCTGAGAGACTTACCCGCACAGATTATTTGGGGCCACGACAACACAGGTGCATACTAAAATCAAGAGTATTTTTAATGACTGTTTTACACACAAACGTACAGAGGCGGACTCAATGCCTTAGTGCTTTCTGGGTCATCATCATACTCTTGCTCTAAAACTAATTTCTTTGGAGCCAGCAAAACTTGTCTACTTCTGCCATATTTTGTGCCTGAGGGTAACGTTCTTTTGGAATGTGTACACTTGTACAGAGAGTGTTAAAACGTAGAAAATAATCAAGCAATCTCAATGGAGTTTAGCTTTTTGTTAGCAAATAAATGCGAAACACCTCAGTTTACATACATTGTTGATAGATTACGACTGAGATGCGAATACTAACGTTGCTTAGAAATGATTAGGTACATACATATAACTGTTCTTTTGAAATTGTTTTAATTATTTTATTTTATTGTAATTAATTACACTTATTCGCTATGTGACATACCTATATTTGACATCAATTATTTATTTACGACATTTTTTTTTATGCGTTGTTTAAATTTAATTATAATTATTTTGTTTCAATTGTACTAATTAATCTTTGTTAATCATGTTAATCTTTCATAGAGAATGTTGTGCATACCTATAAGTGATGTATTTTGCTGCTTTTTGTTGAAATTGTCAATATGTCGTTAGTGTGCCTTACTTAATAAATAAAATTAAATAAATAAATTAGATTTCCGTGAACAAGAGTGGTCACGGAAATCTGTTAGATGTGGTAAGGACAGGACCGGAAGGCAATGCTTGTGGGGGAACTATGCCCAACAGTGGACGTCTCTAGACTGAATGATAATGCTGTCAAACCATGTAATTTCTTGTCTATAATCAAATCAATTGTTTTGAAAGTCATAAACATTGAGAAGAAAGTGAATTACAAAAGTGCCTTTGACTTACTGGGTGTATTGTGAAATTTTTAAGTTTTCAGTATTTCAAGATTTCTTGGGTGTTTCTAATACTTGTGAAAGTTAACGTTTATTAAGAGGCTGTTGTGAAGATTGATAGGGCTTATGGAGATTTTGTAACGAAACTTAAATCAAATTAAAGCGTTGTAAAGTTACTGAAAAGATTTTGAATTGCTAATTAGAATTGAAGACAAGTTATAGTTAAAATCCAATAAAAGAGAACAATGTTTTCAAATCGATTTTATAGTTTTTAGGGTTCCTTGCCCTATGAGTAACCAGCGGAACCCTATTATTAAGCCTCCGTCGTTCCGTCCGTCCGTCCGTTCGTCCGTCTGTCAGCGGACTGTATCTCATGAACCGTAATGGATAGACAGTTGAAATTGTCACAGTGTGTATTTCTATTGCTACTATAACAACAAATAACACAATTTAAATTTTAAAAAGAAAAATGTTAGGGGCTCCCATAAAATGTATCTATGTATTTATAATTTTATTTTATTTTTCTTCTCTCTATTTTTAGTTTTTCTTTAAGTTGCACCTGCCATGTTGTCTCTGCACCACCCTAAGGTCGACTGGTAGAAAACGTCTAAGGCATTAAGTCCGCCTTTGTACAGCGATTTTACTTGTGCATAAAGTTTTAATAAATAAATAAATAAAAGAAACGTGTTTTTTTTCGGTTTCGGGTACGGAAAATCCGACTCGCACTTGGCCGAATTTTTGACGTTTGTAATTGCTACAAAATGTACCAAAATAACAATGTATACAAATAAATCAAACTGTTCCCAACCACGTTTGGGTGACTTCCTGTCTAACCGGACGCAGCTGACTACCAGTACTTCACACGATGCTTCTGCAATTGCCTAATAATTGAGTAACACCAGACCCTGGCAAGACTGGTGCCAGATTTCCTAGCACCCTTAATGACTGTCAAAGATTTAGACATGACAGCCGGGACTTACGGCTTGTCGTGGTTTCCGAGGTACGGATGAGTCTCGGTAACAAATGTACAGTCACGCTCACCGAACGGATGGACATCAGTAAACTTATCCTTGAATATCAACCGTACGACTATTATTACGAGCTCCTCACTGAACTTTAATATATCTAGAAAATAACAGAGTAAGCAAACAAACTCAAAATATAATCCCAAACCGCGGTTCCCGTAGCCCCATGCGTCCGAGACGAGCAAGTATCGAGTCTCATTCGTCCCCCACCTGCCCCCGTTGGCACCCCGGCCTTGTCTGGACTTGTACTACGACATGTTATATTCACATCCGAACTGACTCCAGCTACTACTGACCTACTAGAAGTGTCGAGTAGTTAGTCGTAATATATGACACGTTTAGCGATAGTACCCTGCCAAGGTTAGGTAGATATTCTGTGTTTACATGTGCGGAAAGGAGCTTATTGTTTTGTGCTTTGCGGTAATTTTTTAGGATTTACTGACAGAATTACCCATCAACTCTGTGTATAGTGTTCAATCACGCCTGTATTCCCCGAAGAGTTAGGCAAAGGTGTTCGTAGCGACATCCCACAAAAAATTTACGCAGCGACATCTATACCGCCAGCAACGAACTACACCAAAGAAGTCCTGCATTGAGGTATCAGAGTTTTCCGTGTGATTTTAACATATACAACAGCCCAAATATCAACCATCAGGCAGTTGCCCACCAGACACAAGAACCATCTGGTCGGTCGATCCTCCCTTTTCTATTGTATTTTCGGGAGTTTACACCCTGTTCCGTATACCTTTATATGTTCCTATTGTTAATAGATGAACCCACATTTTACCAATTCCCAGGTCCTCCTGCACAGTCGTAGCGCTTGAGACAATATACAGTATAATCATTCAAATAGCATAGTGTATTTTAAAGACGGTAAATGAAAATACGAAATATATGACTTTCATGGGTACAGTTTACAAACAACCAAGATACCTACTAATTAACGTATCTGACATGCTAGCGTAGCTCTAAGAATAAACAAAACATTATAGTGACGCACGTCACAAGTTTTCATAATTATAAATCCAGAAAATGCAGAAAGAAAAAGTTTATCCCACCAGAACAAATGCAAAATTAAAAAAAAAAGCTTGGAAACATAAATCTGAAGCCTTTTAGTTCCTGCACTACCTACGGACTACCGAGTCGTCATCTTTATCATAATACTCGTAATAATTAACAGACTACGGAAATTAGCAGAAAAGAAAGCCAGAAGAAAGCGCTCCGCGTGTATTGTGAAAAAGATAAGTTTCTTTGTTTCAAAATGCTCGGGAAAATAATGTACATTGTACGTCAGAGAGCTCCGAACAACTTCTTAGATATAACGTTGATCTTATTTTAGTACAAGCTGGAGTACAAGCAGTGAATGGACTGTACGACGGTACTCTTTTTTCCTGTCGACTGAGAGAGAAATCCCTCTCTCACAACAAACATAAGTTAATAATATTATTTATAGGATTCTACTGCAACAATAGGATCAACAATCCGATTGCTATGAGTAGTAAATAAATTTGGTGATTTTAAAATGTTTATAAGCCCCAAAATTAACAATTTTATGATGGTTACGTTGATTAAAAGCCGAATAACAGTTTTTATTTTGAGTTTTGTGCACGTTATACTAAAATCGGAAAAGCAATATTAAAGTAAACCCCTCCCAATCATTCGCCATCATCCACCATCTATCTGTTCTACGCCGAAATAAAAAAAGCCGTTAAAAGGAACGACACAACTCCACCAGAGACAATTAAAAATAATTGAATGAAACCAGTCCTAGTTCACATAACCGCACGGGCTCCGAATAGAAACTCCTATTCACAATTTCGGACTTCGAAATTCTGCCCATCGGATGCAAAGTACTATGTCTGTGTACCAGTGGCCCACCAAAGTCCATTTAGAAGTTTAACTAAGCCTCCAAGTTGTCTCCCCAAGTGTACTAAGATAGGAACATTTTATGTTGCGGGTATTGGATCGCTCCCGAAATATACTGTTTTAGTTTGAACTTCGATTATGAAGTGTTGTAAATTTTCAGTTTCATGACTTCCTGTTTGGAAGTTTGAATTGTTTTGTTGAAGGTCGTGAATGTAGTAAACACGGAAATTGATACTAAGTATACAGACAGAACCGTTTCATTTTCATAATGATTATGAGATGTTTATTAGACTTATCCAGGGTTGTACTTAATTTAAGTGCCTATTTTGATAGATAGAAATATAAAACAATATAGGTATTGATGACTTTATAGTCTAACAATAAAATTAAATTCGTTGTTTCCAAAAAAAAACTTATTTCACAGCAAAACTACATACACAATATTCAAAATAGTTATCAAAATTGAAATTGGTGTTATTCGATTTTGATATGAGTTCATAAGCGAATAAACACCAATTCTACCTCATATTCTACACAAACAAGTCGCCGTACTGACTTCGTCATAACACCCACGTCCACGTCCCTCATCTGATCGTATCACCAAGCACCACGAGTACGTAAAATAAACTAAATTAACATTTACTTTCAATAGGCCACGCGTGACGATAAACCCAACTGCGTCGATGAGACGTAACGACTGTGACGACGACGCGCCGATTACACCGGGCCTTTATACTGATCGTAGATAGCGAGTCTGTAAAAAAGAATTGACTGTGAAGGAAGAACTTTACACAACCTCACGACTGTTTTCAGTCAGAGTGGTACCTAAAGTAGAAGAGAGAGCCTGTTGTCATCAACTGGGTACAACTCCAGACTCCGGGCTGACACTGAGACATTCCTGAAGAAAAACCCCAATAGCACTATGCCTTATCCAGTAATCGAACCCAGGCTTCACTCTCAGATGTATTGCGTGAGATCACTACACCGACGAGGCAGGGGAACAACTTAGAAGAATTATGTTTTGTATTTGATATGACACCATGATAATTTTGATGCACACAAAGTTATTCTTATTCTCAAAATAACACTTCTTACTACTATACAAATAGTCAATATTCGTCTGATTTGCTGACATTTTAATAGTAATAAAACCTAAATAAAGATCTTAAATACATTTTCATCAATCATGAGATGTAATCTTATGATAGACGCATTAACAAATATTTTAATGGTTGTCAAAATAAATATGATGGATAGCTTCTAATGGCCACTACGTTTTGAACTTATCTCAACAAATATTCAACTAGCTTAGACATAGGAATCCAGCCAGCCACAACCAGTCACAGTTACATTGATCACTGGCGAAGAGAACCTGACAAAGATCCCTCAGCCATCGCTCAATGGAGCTACAACACATCAGTGTGCACGCTAGGCTAACCACAATCAAACACGATGAGGTTAGGTTTCCTCGTGTGGTGTTGTGGCTTTCAAGTCGACTTCACTCGAATACAGTTACCCACGAAACTGGTTTAGAGGATTATTTTGGGCTTAAGAAATCTTTTCAGGGTGGCAGCTGAAGGATTCAATGAGTACCTTAATACAGAATGTTTGCCAGAGGAGACTTCTCATAGAAAGTGTGTTATTTCTAGTTCTAAATAGGGTTAGGTATATTTCTAGCTGTATTATCTACGTAGAAATTCACGTTGTACAAAAAGCCCTTCGTAGGAAACTAATATTCTTTTCGGCTAGGTCTTATTTAGAAAGGAAATGTTTTCCTGACCAGCTTCAGTAGGTATGAGATAGTGCCAAACTGAGACCATAAAATACATATTTGTTACATAATATTTCCTGCTTGACAAAACGAGGCAATTTGTCTAAATTAGGTACACTGAGCGAAATATACAAACTGATATTTAGGTTATGAATTTCTTAAGAAGTTGTTTGTTATTTCCAACCCAATAACTTCTCAAAATAACCTAAATAAATATTTGTTGTAGCGTGTCTCACATTTCAGGCCTATTACCCACAACATCACATCAAGCTTGTATTTCTTAAAGGGAAGGTAGAGGTGTATCTGCAGTACACCCGTTGTACCGTCATTTTACAAAATTATTTTTAAGTGCCATGTAATAGGGGATTTAACTTTTCTATAACAGGGCAAGAATCCAAACATCGAAGTCCTAACAATTTATTATTAATTTTATATATCTTGCTGTACCCAAGACTAATAAAATTCCATAGGTACCTACAGGAATTCTTAAACAAGAAAAGGATTTTGCATAGGCTGAGATACTCGCACATAGTGCAAATAAAAACACGTTTCTTTACCAGGGAATTGTACTCAGGACCAGCTCAGCAGTTACACTTTCGACCATCAGTACACCAACGATGCAAAATCTTTACAAAAAGAAGCAGTCAGTCTTTCTAACAATGTTTACATTTCCTGCTTCGTATAAGATACACATCTCATAAAAATTAAGGGTGTCCCAATAAAATGGTAATGAGGTGTTTGTTTGGTGTTCCGGCGTGGCCACACCAGGGGGCTGGCGCTCGCGGCGATAATTAGTAATGTTCCGGTTATGTTAATAGTTGCAGTTTAGGTCGGTTTATATTGTGATCTTTACCGTAGTTGGTTCTTTCCTTGTTCGATTTATCTATGTACATTGAATACGTAAAGAACAGTTTGAAAAAAAAATCTACACTTTTAGTTCTACGCTACTACGCGAACTGAATTATTTGAATGTATTTCATTATTCTCATCCCAAAACAAATAAAATTTTAGAATTCAATCCAATATTTTCGTGCTCATTGAATTATTTGCTCACCGCTTCGAACAGTAAACATTGTATGACAATACAAATTAAATTTGTCAAAGTGTTCGCTTCCCCAGTGCTCCACGGCGGCAACAACAAAGCGGTTGTCAGCGAGTCGCGAATCAATTCGACTCGTCTAAGCCTTCGCTCAAATCGCTCGCGAAAACGTAAACACAGTATAAAGTATTCATTCCGCTGAGCTCCGTACTTAACGCGACGGAGCCGAAAAACAAATCCCTTCGCACAATAGACACGACCCCACAATAAAACCTATAAAATTTATATCTAACCTCGATATCAGTAGAGAGAATACGTAATGAACATTAGGAACAAAGGCGTGTGAAAAGAGCCGATACCGAATTGTGTAGGTGAGAAATTGATACCATTCGCCCGACACACGAAATGTTACGCTAAGCACTCGGCAATAAAGTTCAGGTTTAATCGAAAGAATATGCAACAGAATCAAACAATGTTGCCAACAAAATATATTGAACTTAAGTTAACATGAAAATAGAGTCTATTTTGGGGTATGGGACGTGCACTATAGAAAAAGCAAGAATCGAAGATAAGTGAGGTGGCGCGGCTCTCGTTCTGAAATATTAGTGTTCTGAAGGTTTTCTTTGAAATCGCGTGTTGGTGCAGCGAACTCTTTTGTAGCTTCCCGCTTGAACATTTATATCAGCTACGGCGTAGCGTTACGCCGTAGCACTACGAGAGCGCTACGATACATCGTTTTCGTAGCGAGCGGTTATTCCCAGTGAATCTACTCTATCATTTTTATGTTGGCGCTTTTTTGTTTATTGACAAAACTTATTGACAAAATTTAAAAATCTTAGACCGATAGGAAGTTACACTATCGGAAAAAAATGCACAGTTGTGGAGACCGCGCAGTGGAGATAGTTTATGATAACTTGACTTTTAAAGCATGCATCACAAATCTAGGCTGTACTTATGCAGGTATTGGTACCACAATCATATATATATGTGTATATCCAATTGGTTTCCTTCGTATAATTTTGTTTTGTGAATTTTCCTTGTAAGTCTTCATAATATGACAGATTCTTAGAATAGAACAAATATTTGTATGATCTACAGATATTTATCCTGCGATGATGTGTGTGTGTGTAACGGCAGCCACATTACCAGCAGTACTAGGGGCCCATGAATTTGAAGCGTTATTTATTTATGACATTGTTCGGTGTTCTCCGAATCAATTTCGGTATTGCTTACACATTTTTATGGATCTGAAGATTGCTCGAATACATGTAGGCATTTTCTGAGCTTTTTTAAAGTCGATTCATTTCTATGTTCGTCAATTTTAAATTATTTTCAAGCCACACAAAGAAAATGATGAAGCTACCAGACCGAGCAAATCCAAAGTGCATAAATCAGTTAATTGCGAAGCTTAAAATAGCGAAGCTTAAAATAGCCGGTCTAGTTGATAAGTGTTGTTGTCGAATTGGTGATTAGGAACAGAGTGACAATCAGTCAGTAGTACAGTCTTTATAACCCAAAGATTGAAGGGTAGAGAATGCCTTGATGCATTTAGTCCGCCCATGTACGACTATTGTACATAAAGTTTAAATAAATAAATAAAATAAGAGTCAAGTGAGTCAATAAAGAAGTTCAAGCAGATTTTATAATTCATGGAGCAAACAAACATAGACTTTTAGGTAACAAACCCATTTTCACAATTACTAAATAATAACAGCCGCACGGGTCGATCTTTAAGGTTAAGCAACGCTTGCCAAGGTCGATCTGTGGATGGGTGACCATCAACACACTCCTCCCATCCTCGGAAAGCACGATAAGCCGTTGGTTCCGACTGTCATTTGTCTGTTCTTTGGCAGTCGTTACGGATTGTCAGAAGCCAAAAAATCTGACTTCAGACTTGCCTAGAAGTACTCTGTTACCCAGTTACTGGTTGTGGAAGCCTGGTAGGCAGCCGCTCCGCGTAAAATATTGGTATTCAGCTGAATCCGGTTTGACTGGAAGCCGACCCCGATATAGTTGGGAAGAGGCAGGCAGATGACTGCATTATACAAAACTAGTGACCCGCCCTGGCTTCGCACGAGTGAAATTAAGCGTTGTAATTTTATCGTGAAACCGCTTTTTTTTAAGGAGAGAGGAGGAGAGGAAGGGGTCATTTGATGATTTCCTAAATCATCAAACGACTTCTTCCGCTCTGAGTGAAGCGGAAGGGCGTGTCAGACTCTTACTGACTAAAGTCCATCCGTGTTCCTTCTAAAGCCCTTTGCGGTCCAGGGCTGCGGCGCTAGGGCCAGAGGGCCCTGGCGGGCCCCGTCTCCTAAGCTAACATCCCTTTGAGGTGCGCGTGGAACACAACGCACCATTGACCCGGGCCTGGTTGTGCCCGGACAGCGAGGCACCCAACGCTTGCCGTCCGCAGGCCTACGGTGGCCGGGGATCGCCCTGCGACTTCCGACGCCCGGGGCGACTTCTTCTGTAGCGGCGGTTGGGGCGAAGGCCTTGTTTCTTCCTTGCGCGGCCTTCGCTAGCATTATTACTAGAAGGAGGTGAACGCTTCCCAAGCCTCCTCGCTCCGGACCATGGGTTCACACAGGGCCGGACGTGAGAGGTCCCCGCCGGTGATCGCCTCGACGAAAACACGGCGGCGCTCCGCCCAAGCAGGGCAGACAACCCGTGACGTTTGAATTGTTCTGAGACTGAGCGTGAGGCTGTTCGCTCATAGCGCGCCATTTTTCTTACCTTTACATTTTCATACCCATCGTAACTTTTAAACGAAAGGTCCGATTTGAATTATTTAAAGAGGAATATGTAAATTCCTCTTTAAGTAACTCAACGTGCATAATTAACCTTGATTATTGAACTATTTAATTAGATTAACACCATAATACTACTTTTTCGATTCTACCAGTGTTTTGATTCACTCATTTTAACAAAAAGTGGTTATTGTGACTTAATTATAATAGTTAGACATATAGCCTCGTAGAGATTTTTGTGAGTATTGATGAGTACTATAAACATGAGTATTACATTTTGTATATGTATCATCAACAGTTTTCACAGCGCACGCTAAAGAATGACTTTTATAGGCACAAATGATACCTTGGGCAACCAGCAGCGTCATATTTCAGCCAATTTACACAAAACCTTAACAAATAATACACCGAAACCTCTTATGAATAACCATTGGCAAAAACCGCAAGAAAATCCATTCAACAATTTTTGAGCTTATCACGAACAGACAGACAGACACACAGACGCGGCGGGGGACTTTGTTTCATAATATATAGTGATAAACTGATGAATATAAAACAAAGAAGTTTAGTGTAAATGATTCCCTATTAATTTTCGCAGTTGTTTAAATAACAAAATTGAAATACAATATTTACATTGCATCATAGTAACACCGTTGTTTTTGCGGCCTTAGTAAGTATTTTAATTAGTGTATTAATAACTTTAATTTCGAAAGTCGGTATTTTGGTTGTTTTTTCGTTTTTGACACCGACTTCCGAAATTAAAGCTACTTTATACGTTGTAGTATTTTTTATTTGGAAGTCGGTTGTATTTTTATAAAAAAGTTGTTTATTTTCCTTTTTTTAGTGATGATACCCCACAACTAAGTAACATTATTCCCATTATGAGTGGTTACAATATTTGCTCTGTGTGTCTTCGCAGTCCAAACCAGCTTATAGTTAAAAATGGGCATTGCTCTGGTACTAGATTTTATTGATTTTAGGTTGAGGAGGTCTCTAGGTTATCTTTGAAGTTCACCGTCCAATGCAAATGCAATATAGCTACAAAATGAACCCCATGCAAAAATTATCATCAACATCGGTTAATAATCAATAAAATTATGCCCGAATAGATAACCCCAAAAACATGATGATTCAGATAGACTTGTTTGCATCTGCGTACCCCTACACGGCGTACCGGCGTGATGTTATGTTATGAACTTGTGTAAAAAATAAACAGACATGCGATTTCAGCAATCTTGGGAGATCTGCTATCATTTATTGAAGAGTTCCGTTGCTTACCTCCGAAGTTCTTCATCAGATCTTCACCAAATTGAAACGCGACCAGTACTCTTCAAAACAACAAAAGAATCAGCCAAATAGGTTAACAATTGGAGAAAATATTGCTGAACAAACATTTTTCCTTGGATCCTAGCATCAGATCCTGACTTATGCCTTCCATCATCAGCTCAGCAAGATGAAATGTTGATTAACAGGCACAATTATCTATCGTATGTGCCTTTTAAATTTGAGGGTTGCTCTCGACTTCCCTGGGATTTCATCTTCAAATCCTGACTTGGTGCCAATGGGACCACTTCAGGAGTATATACTTTCAAATAAAAAAAGAATTTTGAGAATCTGTCCTCAAATGGGGGAGAAATCGGTGAATATACATAAAAAAATACATCCAGTCGAACATAGAACCTCCTCCTTTTTTGAAGTCAGTTTATTAAGCATGTGTTATGTTTTGCTGTACCTTCATAGTGCGTGCAACTTGGCAAATACTGCTGAGACGGAGAATATAGCAATATCAATACCTAGGTATGTGTAATACCGTGCATTGGATTATCATATTTCGTTTTCGATATTACATTTTCCGAACGCCAATCCGCCTAACTTATTATTAACTTTATCGCAGTACGATTATACGCGTAATAAAATACCACATTTAAATATGTACAATACTAGGCATACAAATACCCGATTTATCGAATGGTTCCGTAGCACTCACGGATTTGGGGAATATTAAATATTTATTCGTCCCCTGCATCAACAAAGTTTCAAGAAAGGACGTCGAGAGAATGGATTTGTCAATCTTTCCGATCGAGAGTATTCGAGAGTCACTTGTTTGATTTGTTAATCGGGGAGAGCGGGCAGGGACAGCTCGCCGGGCAGGGACAGCTCCCCGGCCTCCCCTATACCATTATTTTGAAAACGGTTCTCCACAAAGTAACGCCTGATTCAATAAATTATTAGTAGTAGCCCATTATTTTCTTAGTCGGCTTTAACGGGCCGCGCCGTAATAATCTCTTAAGTTATTTTTTGTTTCAAGATCAAAGGAATAAAACTGCCCGCCGGATAATTCTGTGGATGACGTCACTATTGAGAAAAGTTTACAAAGTCAATGACACTCTAAGGGTCCTGCCACGAAATCGCTTTAGGTACTCTGAACACATGATATAACATAATAATAAATATTATTAGTAAAATAATAAAGAAATTGTGTGGATGTAGCAATCACTAATAAACCAATTGTATACCTAAACCAACTTGAACAAAACATTAATTCTGCTGGTTTCACCAATAAATAATTTTATAATATTTGGAACAAACGATAATACAATATTCATTCATACGTAGCCATCCATTACTATTTAGAATATGAATTGTGCTGCTCTTTCCTCGCGGAGAGAATCCCCGGAGGCGATGGTTGAGCTGAGCGGCGCGTCGGTACATACGAGTATCAATACATGGCTGCTATTGGCCATATCATAGGATTATGTTGTCGGCTTGCTAGCCCGATGTGAATGCTATTTAGTTAACTGTACATTTGTAAATTTTATTCATCTCTGCCTTGTTGGTCTAGGGTTTACAAACCGACTGCTGTGCACCAGATCCAAGGTTCGGTCGCGAGTTTAAAGGTTTTCGGATGGTTTGCGGTTTCCAGTTGCTGGCAAGAGCTCATTTATTACAACCTTATTCTAACTCATATTATAAATACGAAAGCGAGATTGTTTGTTACGCTTTGACACCTAAATGGCTGAACCAATTATGAGGACTTTTGGTACAGAGATATATGGCACCGATGAGACGGTTATAGGCTACTTTAACTCGAGCAAAGCCCCGGGCAAAAGCTAGTGGGTCATAAATATAACCATCCAAATGTTGTATTTGTGTTTGTGTTCTTTACACTCAGTTCGAACAAACCACACCCGTATGGTTATGTCGGTCACTAACCAATTAATAATAGCCATTATTAGAATAACAATCAGTGTGATAAATTTTAGAGATTTGCAAGTAATTGCGAAGGTCAGAACAAATAGTTTGATCGCAGCCGATCAATCAATTAGCTCAGTCTATTGCAGCCAAATTATTGTTTATGGATCGACGCGAAAACTTCGCACGATATTGACCTAGCGAGCTTGTACGAGGCACCTTGCTTCTGTGACCTTGGTTGAATATGGAATTATGGATATTAGCTAAAAATATAGCTGAAGCTACTAATTGCCTAGGTAATAATCTTTGTTATGACATGACACTTGCAGTGTCACATATGTATGGATCAGTAATGGTTTTAAGAGAAGAGTTTGCATCCGAGAGGCTGCTACACACTATGTCGGCGAGGTGAAAATGACGACTTGCACTCGATGACGACTGACAGTCAGAAGTTTAAAATCAGTAAATAGAGTACTGATTTTTTAACACAGGTCTTATCAAAAGCTTTAACTGTTATAGAATCAAATGTTAAACACTCGACAAATGTCCCGTAAACTTTATCAAGTTATGCAGCAGTTTATAATTTTTTTCATAAGTTGGTCCCATAGTGAAAGTTGTTTTGTTCATAAGTACATTATAAAGCTGCCATACGTGCTTTCATCCCCTGAAAGATAGCCATTAAATCAAGTCACCCTGTACGTTCCTCAATAGTAGTAGTTTATTATAATAAAGGCACATGTAATGCATGCTCACTTGCTCAGCTCACACAATAGTAGAGCGCCGTGTGAGCGAGTCCCGCGAGTGAAGCACAACTTCCAACTGCACGACGAGAATCGAACGTCTTGTCGCTGACTTTCCTCCGAGTACGGAACTAGCACCTCACACTGGCACCGGTTGAATATTCAACAACTGACGACTCACTTGTTCAGAGTTCGGACTGAAAGATAATTACATTTTTTGAAAAGATAAGGATCGTTGCAGAATTTTCAAGATGTCAGAATAGATTTTTTTGTTAAAGTCAAGGTATGCTATTTCCCTGTTTGTTTTGTTTAGCTCACAAGTAACGAAGTACGTAAATAAAAGAATACATGGTAATAAGTTCCAAACGGCGGGCGGAGAAATAATGCATGAAAATAAGCAAAAACGCTTTGAGTCGGCTTCTTTTGATGTTCGAGTATACTGGAACGTGGCAAAAAAAGCAAATTTTTCATCTACCTTCAAGTTAGAAATGGAATCTACATAAGCGTTTATATCTTTTATCTCACGCGTTATTCATAAATTGTTACAAAGGAGTCATTAGAGGCCGATAAAAGTAAGATAACTAATAACTGAACGAGCAGCACTTACGTCCTCAGGGTGCGCGGAGAGCGGCCATTGAAGCTCACTGACAGAGAAAGGTTTCTTCTCTGATGTGATTTTTTTTGTGTGCCGAATTGCAGCGGGGTGTGTGAGGGGGTGCGGGCGCGCGCGGGGCGGGGGCCGGCCGGGCTCAGGCGTGCGCAGCCGGTAGTGTCTAGCCGGTCGGCGGAGCGCACGCACGTACGCGCGGCGCCTTTCTCCGCTCGGTCCCACGTTGGGCGCCATCAATCTATACCGCGATGTCGTCGTGTTATCGCCGCGTGTCAACCTAAAGCCTTATCAGGTGTGCCACTGTGAGGAGTGCTCAGTGACGGATCTACTGCAATCAAAAGTTCAAGTGTAAGTGTTTACATAACAAAGATTCAAGGGAAAAAGTTAAAAACGAAAAATTTTGAAGACCTTTAATTGATTAAAACAAACAAAATAGTGAAAACAAAAGCAACATAGTGTAAAGTTACAATAGCAAGTAACAATATAAGTGAAGTGGCACGTCATATTTTCCCTCTTGAACGGAACTTCACAGAATAGGTAAGTACTTTCTCAGTAAGTAAGTTTACGATACATTGCGGATGATTGATAGAGCAAACTTACTGGGCCAGTGGACCGAACAAATGTTTATTATCAATAAACAAACTTCTGGCTATTTCTGAAAAAGGATCGTGCGGCTGCTCAAAGGAAATAAACACAAACATGTCGTCAGTAACAGATGACAGACGGTTGATGTGATCAGCGGTTAATGAACCGTTGCGCAACTGGCATCACTCTCAGTTAACTAAATAGGTCAAGTCTTATGTTCAAACTCTCTTGAATTTAGAAAGACGGCGAGGATCCTCAAATTGTTTTAGAGCATTGTGTTCAATTGAAAAGGCGCCAGCCACTGAGGAAATTATGTGAACAGAAAACTTGGGAACAAATTATAAGTAGAGTCGAGTGTCCCCCGACGAGCTCAGCCAGCATTATTTGCTTCCGAACTTAACAAACTTTTTTTTTTCATATTCCCCAAGGAATTAATTAAGTAAGGATCACTTTGCGAACAAAGAGATTCGTATTTCTTCGGTTCATTATCTCCATTTTGGAAAATAGCTTGTAATTTAATATTCTTTTCTGCGACAATACTTAAGGGACCTTCGTTAAAATGACATTGCTTTAAAAAGATTTTCAGATTACGAGGTCAACGGTACTGATTCTTTTTTTTTCCAATTTGCAAGAAACCAGGAGCCGACGTTCACAAAGCGCACTTGTTACTAATTACATGTTCCTTAGCTTTGTCTGCAACGTCTTCATCAAAGTCAAATTTAAACAATCATTGTCTAGTTCTCCCTCAGAATACTGCACAATCAGCGTCAATTCATCAAAATCTCTTCAAATATACTTGTCATGAGTATTATTAAAGAAACAAAAAGCAATTTTCGGCGTTACGCGAAGCAATCTGTCTCCGCGCGCGAACAGGAATAAGTCAACAAAACAAAAAGTTGTCACTCC
>NDFZ01005326.1:258904-282129 GCA_002192655.3 Mamestra configurata
TTCTGTATTAATATTAAATACCGATTGTATGAGCCGGGATCGAGCCTTCGAGAGCCGCTTTGTCTATACACGCACCATGATTGGTGGATGGGTCATTTCAGTTCGTATTATTGCGAGGAAAAATATCATATGAAAGGGTACGGAAAACATTGACATACTCATTCGGAAGGTCCTTGATGAGATTGACGAAGCAGATAAGGGCCTGTTATGCGTTTGTGGGTTTATTAAGCTCGTTTAATAGGTCAAACAAGTCCGTTATGAACGATTGAAGAGTATTTTTTATCGAGTAAGATTGATATTTCTGTCGATTTATGCAGTGAAAGTCTTGATGAGGAAACTGAAGGTACTTGGTGTATCTGAGTGATATTATTATGGAGAGGTTACGTCAAGCTGCTTATTCGCCTCCGATAACTGTTCATTACGGGGTATCAGCGCCACACTGCGTGCAAACAAGGAACATTCACGAGGGATTTGCCACAGCGGATCGGGGGATAAAATAATACTGCATTATGCGCCAACGCAGTAACAATGTATTGTAAATGTATTATGATCTTTGGAGAAACTGACCTCATTAGCTGTGTAATCTTGGCATTAATTAATGCATTTGATTGCCCCTGTCAATTATTATCGAAAGGGTTATCGATGATAACTCTAGTTTAGAAGTGATACTTTAAGCGGGATTGAATATTATTATTTTTTCCAGTGGGTAGGACAAGTCTGAGGGTTAGTAAGTGCTAAGGTTGATTTTCTTGAACGTTGTGACGTTGATCTAGTTGTGACCCTCCAATCATATCGGAGTTAACAACAGCGTTAAGCATTTAATGACGGAATTACTCATGTAGGTGCATTTTAATAAGTTAACCCGTCACCTTAAACGAAAACAAAACATTATCAAACGGAAATGAGAAAGAAAGCTGCACAACCTCCAGATACACACTCAATCGTTCTTACATTTCCAGCGGAAAGCGATGAGAATACATCATAAGAAGACACACACACATCAATCTTTCCCGAATAATGCCAAACAAATACCGCTCACAGCACTGACACAAAATAAATTGTTTGTCGAGAGTCGCGAGAATGTGATCAACATCAACAAGATTGGGACAACGCCGGTAACAATTAACAATCGAATCTTTTATCTTATCTTAAAGGGAAACAAAACGCCCTCGATCCAGTTGTTGGGATATAAGGAAACTCATACATCAATATTCGAGCGACGCTCAAAGACAAAGGATCAATAAATAAAGAGAAACATGCTCGCTGCTAGGAGCTGATTTCTATGG
Organism: Mamestra configurata; assembly: GCA_002192655.3. Lineage (NCBI taxonomy): Eukaryota > Metazoa > Arthropoda > Insecta > Lepidoptera > Noctuidae > Mamestra > Mamestra configurata. The sequence goes on from NDFZ01005326.1 coordinate 260,191, forward strand.
ATTCTCGGGAAAGTGAGCACAACAAAGGTTGCCTTAATTCTATCTTTTATCTCAGCTCGAAAACTAAAGAATATATTGAAATAAAGAAAAGGATAAAGCCGAACTCCTTTGAAGTGGCGAACAGAACGACGCGGCGACGGCCGCACAACGATTCGGATCCAAAACTTTGCGCCGAGAATTTCGAAAACTAATTTCAAGAAGAACCCTTATAAGGATGAGATGCTTTATTAGTTTCGTTCTCTCTCGTCCCATTTAGCACCTCACGAAGAATTAAAGAGTTTAATACAAGCACGTGGGTAGACCGGTGAGCTATATCGGAGACGGTCGCGGTCGTCGTCGAGGCCTCTACTCATAAACAAGCGTATCGCCGGCAGCTCGGGAAGGACCCTTTTCAATACGAGTAGGCTTTCTGTAACTGAGAGAGATTATTTGACGTTTTATATAAATGAGCCAATGCCTAAGATAAAGTATCTATTGTGAAATCTAACCGGGATCGAGCGGAGCTGATTTGAAAAAAGTAATTTATCTCAGCTCAGGTTTTACAATTCGCTACGATGAGGTCAATATCTGGAGAGAATGGAATTTAAACAATACCCGCCCGAGTGTGATGCTAAACTGGTTTTATTTGTGGTTCTCGATGTGGTTGTATGCTAACCGTTGTAGTATACGAGATAAATTAATAAATCTAAAACGTAGAACCGTGCTTTTCTACGTTTATTCTAGAGATTTGTTTTTTTTTTAAAACGAGAATTTAATCACATTTGTGACAAAAAACGGAGGGTGCTGTAATAAATAATGTGAAACAGTGAGCAAAGTTAGTATAAAATAAATATGAACTGTTATGGAGCCGAGGAATGGGCGGAAAATGAGGAGGCAATAGAGAGGAGATATATTGAGAGACAAAACGTTACGGATCGAGAGCGTGCCATTACGTGTAGACGAAAGGGATCACTCCATTGATACAATTGATCTTTCTTGTGTGGGTGCAGAAGTATACTAACATAATAATTGATATTAAGGTACATAAATGCTCATATGCAAACAATGAAAAAATGTAGAGAAAAAAGATAAACATATGAAAATTGCAAATTGATTTATCAATCAATTTAATACTATTTATACAATAACATAAGATTTTTGGTACAAAGTAAGCAGGCAAGATATTTTTGCCAAAAAGGTTTTATCATAGAACTTTCGGGAGTATTCCTTGAAGGCATAGAAACAAATAAAGCGAACAGTTCCACTGCGATCGGTACCCTGTGTGATAACGATAAGACACAAGTCTATCGTTATTTATCGGCAAGCTTCTTATCCTAGGCCACAACGACAGTTTTCGGGTACATTTAGCTAAATCTGAAGTACCCAGGCGATGCTAGCGAAGTGATTCTGTTGCCGCGTGACAGATAAGATGTAACTAAATCTTCTAAATAATCTTAACTTAATATTTTAAGCGCGAAAGTGAGTTTCTTTGATTGTTGTCTCTTCACGTTTCAACGGTTGTACGAATTCGGATGAAACGGGTTTTAGTTCCGGGAATATGTTCTCCTGGGATAATTAAAACTTTGACGCGAGCGGTGCAGCAGCTAGTACACAACTAAACACAAACACACAGGGACATACTTCTAATACCTTCAATAAATGGTTTTCGAGATTTCATATTCTTTAGTTGATTCTGATGAGAAATCATAACCCAAATTATCAAAACTTGACTTACTTAAATCCTCTATTTCTTCCCAATTGCAGTTTTAAATAATCTTAGTTAACATTTGAGAGATAAGATTTTAGAAATAGATTTCAAGAACTGATATAAATCTTTACAAAATTAAACTAAATGGAATATTCTGTAGTCGTGTGCGGCCAGTCTGTGAGGGGCGTGGGTCGGTGGCTCATGGCTCGAGACTTGGGGCTCGGGGCTCGTGGCTGGTGTCCATGACGGCTTAGATCCCGGCGCGCAGCAATCACGCCCGCCGCACTGGGCGCCGCAATTTATTGGATCGCTTGAGAACTGACCGGCGATGAGATATGGCCGCCGTGTGCGCGCTGATTTATAACACCGACATTGTGAAAAATGACACGCTCCCATTGAAAACGGAGAAACTATCGCGACCAGCCGACCAGCCCCGACCAGCCCCGACCAGCCCCGATCAGCCCCGATCTAACTAAGGCCCCGACCTTGTTCTGAGACGCTTTTAATTATCTCCGCAGCGAATTTTATAAGAACATCTTTCTTTCTGCTTAGCGATTCTTTTTTGTTCGTTAGTAGTGCTTTTGTCGTTTCTTTTAGAAATGAAACGGGATTGTTATCGTAGTTTGTTTTGTAATTACTTAAAACTTAACCTAAAAAATAAGATCAAGAGACTTGAGTTTCTTTCGAGGAAGTTGTTGGAGAATCTTTTGTGGTGTGGTTGCGATGTGCTCAACTAGCTTTAGATTGTTACAAATAGACTTTTAGCATCATGCCATTTAATTTTATGTTGGTGATAATGTTATTCAGAGCCAAAATTTATCAGAGCCTACATTTAAACTTCAAAATACCTTTTCTTTCACAACGAATGAATGAACCCCTTGTCAGTTGGATATAGATGTATCCACTGAGAGGCATACTGCAGTGTGGTCACGTGGCCCTGTCGATATTCTATCGAATGGCCCTCGAGTAATTTATTGAGCCGAGCATGCCTTTATGAGTTATGGCCTCCGCCGGCCTCACCCTCCGCCCTCCAGGCCTCCAGCTATGTTTATAGAGAGGGAAAAATTAAAAAGTCTCAATTGAACGGTCAAGTAGCCAACCTTATTGAATAGCTTTGAGAACTTCAGTGAAAAGAGGTCAAGCGGGGTTTTTAGGAAGTGGACGAGGACAGATGTTATTTGTACTCTTAGCTCGATACTGTAAACTAATATCAAAAAGAGATCTGAAGGTACTGATCCGATTAAGATTAGTCTTTTACTGATACAAAGATACACAATCATTGAGTGTAAAATAATACTATTTACTTCGAATTAATATGCACGACAATGTGGCCGCGAGAATTATGAAATATCAATAAAGAGCAAGTACGTTATATGTCGCAATTTCTTTTCAAAATAACTCCTACAACTATTTGTATCCGCTTCACCCAAAAGTTGACAGATAGGAAATGTCTCATATATGAAGCACATATATGTACAGAGGCATACATATATACATATATGTGCGTACATCTACGAGTATGTGAGTAATGTATTCAATTAATCAATAATTGCATAAATAAGTTCGCAATATCGTTTCATGTTTTAAGGACGCCATCAACAAGGCACTTGGTTTGTTGTTTTGGGCTCAAGATTTTGTCGAATATATAATGGAGCACCTAATTGGATAAGATCTTTATAATCCTTGTAACAACGGAATAATCGTCTTAACGCTCTCTAATATACAAAGCTTCCAGACATGATTAAAAGGTTGGAGGAAAGTTTTTATTAGGAAAATTGAAAGATGATAAGCTGGTAACAGTAACTTTGGAGTTTCTAGTTCGATCTTCTCCTTAATAACCTACGACGCTCCAATCTACTCGCCTTTCAAACACAAACAAAATAAGAAACCACATTTCACGTTTACTTTATTAAAAACAAATATTACTTCGGTTTATTAAAATCCGAATCGAGGATTCCTAGAGCTAGCCACCTTTAGCATAAAATGCTAGTTGGATTTACAGAATGATTAGCGAAACTAAACAACTACTTCAGCAGAATACGTCCACAACTCCACATCCAAGCCGTTAATGAGTACACTGTTCTGCAGTAACGTTATCCACAATATAACTAACGAGACTGTTCAACATCAAAGAGCAACGAGTTGACCTCTAGACATTAATTAAGGATCCACCGGCCCCGTGCGGCCCGCTGCGGCCCACTACGGCCCGTCCGGCCCACTCCGGCCCTGTCCGGCCCGAATCGAATTAGTGGCCAGCCCAGTTATAATATCGAAAATCAGTTAACAAGAAAGTTCTGCAAGTTAAACCTGTTAACACATCAGATGAGATACGAGTTTATCTTACTAATTAGCGCTGTAAGTTGTAATTGCAAATGAAGGATCGCATTATCATATTGTTGGTGCTGTCTGTAACGTGATGTTTTAATGCAAATTAGACCATTAGGGCCGTGTTTCTGCGAATCGGTAAATAAAAGGTTTGGGTAAACGTATATAATGTTGGCATCTGTATTAGTCTATAGACTCAATCTCGTTTGCATTGTATAGTCTCACGCATTTATTGTTTAAAACCGGCCAAGTGCGTGTTGGAGCACGCACAGTGCAGGGTTCCGTGGTTACAAGTCTCCTAAACCATGTCAGAAAAATAGCAAAATGTACTTCACTATTATTAAATAACAAAGTCACAAATGCACTTGGTTTTATGTCATTTTCTGTGGAATTATTAGGATTTTTTTACTTACCCAGTTCCATTTTTTAAGTTGGTCGACTATTACTCGTTAACTTGTAAAGCCTACTTAGCTGTCATAGTTTTCCTTTTAAATTCATTATATATGTATATGCTACTACCATGATCTTTTTCACGTCTCCAAAACCAAATGTTTAGCTGGTAGAGGGGAACACTTGACGCCAACAAAAATTAACACTTTAAAGCTTAATATTTCGCAAACGAATCCTTGGATTTAGCAAAATGGTTTAAGCAATACCTTCAATATTTTTGAATGACCTATCCAACAGCACCCCACACCATGGGGTAGACGATAAAAATATACATCGCCACTTAACATGTAGGCCACCCCAAAAAAAAATGTATTACAGATTTTATTCTACCACTTTGTCGGCATGATTAATATGTATAACCATACCAAATTTATTGATTTTGATTTTGTAAACACTGATTTAAAAGAGTATCCTTAACTTGAACTTATAAGAAACTACATTTCTTGTAAGTTCTTCTCCATAGGATCTACTCCTTGGAACGTGCAATTGCTGCGCTGGAGATAGGGTCGGTGAGTGTGTCTTGTTGCAGAACAACTTGCTGCTCTTGTCGCCAGCGCAGCAGAATTAGCTTCATCTATTTGACTGACAGACCTTGACAATTCAAACTGTAACCGGTGTGTTGATAATAAAGGATTTTGTATTTGTACGCACACTTGCAGTATTATTACTTATTAGCGTTGTCATTAATATTTGCTTTCATGACAGCTACAGCCGGTCGGTTCTGGGTAAAACTCACAGTGATAACTTACGAGAAATGAGCTGACATTCCAATTAATACGAGGGATTGGCAGCTTACTTGAAGCTCACTTCACCTAAGTTATCACGGAAAAGTGTTACAGAATAGCAGTTTTTTGGTATTTGTCAACTCACCAAGGTTGATACACAAATCCTTCCTTTCGCATTCCATGGCATTTACCCTGTTTTAAACGAACATTGTTAAATTATCTTCTTCTTATCGTAAGTCTTGGTACTTCCAATCCGAAGCCTAATACCTACCAGCGCATTATAAATGAAATCTTTTACGATTTGAGACAGATTATAAGAATCTGCTGAAAAATTGTTTTCCTGAAAAATCGTTAGAGGAGTGTTTGCTTAATCCAGAATCAAATAGGACCGCACGAATCAAGTCGTTGAATCGATCATCGACGTTTGCTTAGCTCTTCCGATTTAAATTCAACACGTCACATATTTTTATAATGGACAAAGAATTTCGTTCGGCTTATTAATTTTGTCTAATCTAAATAAATTCTGTCTAATTCATGAAATTCAAAAGTAATATTGTGATTGCAAGCTTTTATCAAAGTTCGTTGATTAATCCTGAAATTGAATAGTGGAAATCAAAATGTTATGGTTTGTTCACAATAAGGGGAAACACAATATTCTGTTGTTCATAGGAACATTATTTTGCAGCAGCTATATGGGAATTAAAGACTAATAAATCCTTTGCCTACTTAAAATAATTTGTGAATTCAAATTACGTGAATTTACCTTCAAAAATACATATTCCCCGAAGTGGCGCAATATTTCAAGCATTACATTATATATTTAAATTGCTTCACAACTACATTTTCTTAACCCATATACCGTGATCCGAATAAAATCCCACTACAAAATACTAAAACTCTGAAATACTTCTTGAGGAACATTAATTAAATAAATTCATACATTACAGCGTGGCGCAAGTAGTGGTGGGGTGCAGTACGAAAGCGCTCGTAAGCCGGTGTTATCGTTAGTTCCACTTCGATCCGGTCGTTTGTAACCTGCGATTTGCTTTCATACTGCATTAGTGGGATAAAAGCTATGTTTCAGTGGCACATATTGGAATAAACTAGCTGCAGCTAATCTGCGCTGGTTTATGTCTAGTTTGTTACCGATGACATTTCCTTGTTATTATAGATTTTATTTTCTTGGTTTTTGATTTTAAGTTTGATTTGCGAACTTAAAATAATTTCTACTTGTATTGAAGGAAGTTATATAAAAATATGAATTAGTTCTTCGTAGATACATATATGATTGCAATTAATATTCCAACTACGATAAAATAAATAATTTTAATTTTTTTTGCTATAATGCCGTTACTTGATTTGTTTTTAATAGGTCTCTTGAAATAAATTATTTATGTCTATTAATGATAAACATGTTTAAACGCACACATTTAGAATGTTAAAGGGCATTAAAATAAATAATGAGCTCTGAACGTGAAGACAAAAATATGTTAAAATCCAATTTTAAATCTTATTTTTATTTAATGTACACCTACCACAGTATAGTCTTTATAACCCAAAGGTTGACTGGTAGAGAATGCCTTGATGCATTAAGTTCGCCCATGTACCACTATTGTACATAAAGTTTAAATAAATACATAAGATTTATTTTTAAAGAAAATGTTTAATTTCTTTGACAAATGACATCTAGCTATTTTTGCCAAATAATTATAAATGAATAAATTAAAAAAAACGCATTAAATAATTTCATAAAATTTCACATTGTCATTGTGTAAATATTAAGTTACAATATCCATAAATAACCTGTTGACAAAGTTGGTAGGACCAGTAATATCTGATATGACTGAACTTGGCTCTTAACATTGAAGAAGTCGGTAGTTTAGTCAAAAAAAAATACAGAGGCTTCTCTGAGTCAACAAAATATTGATGATACAGGGAAAAGTTCGTATCAAAGGACCAAGGGTAACTCAGTGTATCCTTGGACAGTTCTTATTTTTTGTTAAGGCGATTCTTACCTTCTCCGGCCAAGCGTCCTCAAAGTCCTTCCAGGAACTCTTCTCCCAGTTCAAGCAAAATAATGTCGACTGCAACACAGAACACCACTCAGTGACCAGGACAATTCCGGGAGGTGGTAACACTACCCGCTATGAAATCGAATCGGACACAGAACAATAGCTTGGAATAAAATGGTAGCGCCACCGACAGGTAGCCCCGAACTCCATAAATTCTTACTCGCAAAATTGGATTTAAAAGTGCTGAAAAGTTGAAATTCGACGGCCAGCGAGCAACGGGCTCAGCGGGCAAAGAGTGGCGGGCAGGGAATACCGGGCAAAGAGGGCAGAGAGCATTGGGCAGTGGAAGCTAGGCATGGGGCCGTTTATTGGAAATTTGTTGGCACTTCCATCACGAACTGCCTGGATTGTCTTCTTTGATGTTGGAGCAAACGTCGATCGTCATGAAGTCGCTTGAGTGGGTTTCTGCTGAAGTTATTTAAGAGGATTTGTTTTTGGGTTTTTAATTGAAAAAACCTTTTTTTCTATAATATGTATTTCTTTAGAGCCTGTAAACATGCCTAATGTTCATTTACACATCACAACTAAGTCAAATCATGAACTTTATGCAAAAACGTTGTGTGCGTAATGTCAACATTTGTTTTGGGTTTTTATAGTTTTACTTTTCATCATCAACCGGCTCGGATTGAAGATGATAAGTAAAAATAAATAATTATCCGTTTTTAATATCCCTCTCACAATATTATTAACACTATCCGTACAATATTATTTCACGATGTTATTGGATAGTGCCTTCTCTCCGAAAATTGGGATTTTATTAATTTAAAATTAGCAGGCGTAAATTAATTTACGTCGAACGTTCCATCAGAGCTGTTAAATTAATTTATCGGTGATAAAAAGCATAAGTGTGAAATAAAATACTTGTGACAGAGTTAAGGGTATATAATATATATAAGCTATACAATGTATGAAGGGAAAATCATATTGCAGTATCAGGAGAATGTTAAATGAAAATTGTACATGGAATTGTTTTTTACTAAACACGTTATTCTAAAACGAAATTGGTCAGTTTTTCTATCTTTAGAAAATTATTTGCGACTTGATGTTCGCATAATATTCGTTCGTGTATCTTCTATAAAAGATTCACGTCTCAAAACAAGTCCAAGTCAAGTTAAACTTTACACGCGACAGCGCTCAAATAAAACTTTGAGAACAATAATTAAATAAATATACGCAATGCGACAGGTGAGTTATTTATGAAAACTTAACAGAACGAACATGAACAAGACCCGAAGAGTTAGCGAAGACTTGGAGTAGGTGGGCTGAACGAGCTGGAATGTTTTGAGTGAAAAACACTCTAACATTAACATTATGATTAGCAACTCTTTGAATTGATTTAAAGCTTAGGATATACGTGTTAAAAACGCAAAATGGTTTTAACACGAAATTTAACATTTTTCCACAGAGGTTTTTTATTATTGATCAGAACAAACCATTGCGCATACAGCACCATTCCATTAAGATCGACAGTTTATTCAGCAGTTTGTAAGCCAGATATGATGGACATTATATGAATTTACACATGGTTTGATTCCCGATTTGAATTAAGCCCATTAAGTCAAATCAAAACAAAACATTTATCTATACTTCTATAGTCACTAGTATTATAAATGTTAAAGTTTGGATGTTTGGATGGATGGATTGATGGATGTCTGTTACTCAATCATGTCAGGACGGCTGAACGGATCTAGATGAAATTTGGCACAGAGGTAGATTATAGTCTGTATAATAACATATTGGATACTTTTTATCCCGGAAGTATGTTTCCTAGGGATAATTTACGACAATCACGCGGGCTGAACCGCGGGCAGCAGCTAGTTTCAAATAAAATCACTTTTTGCACGTTCCAATGCGTCGATCTCTATGAAGAAGAAAGACCAAGACATTCCACGAACATTCTTTTAAATCGGGCAAAAACCTCTGGGAAAATAGAAGCTCTAGCCACATGTATCCCATGTCAAAAAGTGTGCAAAAAAACCCATTGAGGCCACTTTCTATGTTACTTTAGATACATTGTTTATTTATTTATTAAAAAAGGTTTACTAACAGCTTCTGTAATAAACGTTTCTTAGCATTATGCATTGTGGTGGAAATTGGTAACCACACCTTTCACCATACTCTTATTATGTCCAAGCATAATACAGGGTGTAACCAGAAGTAGGCTTACCATGAAAATATTGAAAGAAAATCGCAAAAGATCATTCATCATCGTATTTATAAGCCGGAAGACATCCATTATTGAGCGTTAGCTATAGAATAGCTTGGCTATAGAATGTCGAGACTAATGAGGAAAAACGGTTCATATGGCGTGTGTGCCAAATATTAAAGTATTGAAGCTGGCACCGTAGGCGCACGTGTGACCGCTGGCGTTTATAAAATCTAAATAGAAATCTTTTCTTCGTACGAGTGAAGGATTAATTTTGACAGAACATTTGAAATCTATAGAATTTGCAAGCGAGTCGTATTATATGTACAAACATAAAATGATACGAGTTTATTTTCTTTCCCATCAACAGTTTATCTTTTGAAATGAACGTACACTGATTCAAAGCAGCGTATTTTCAGTAAAACGTTAAAAAATCCACGCTAGTGCAGTTCTGTTTATTCTGTGTTATTGTGGTTTAAATATTTTGAGCGACAACTCAACGAGTACGTATGTCGGTTCAATCAGCGCGTGTGTGCGCCGCTTTACAGCCTATTACTATAGCACTCGTTGCAAAACGTTTTCAACCCGGCGATAACAAACTCGCTCGTTAACCGTTGCTTTCAAAATGTTAATAAACTTGTGTTTTCTTGCAAAACTTATACGTACGATAGTTAAGTGTATGATAATTCTGTTTTAATAGTGCTGAAAAAATATTCCCCCGAGTTAACAGTTAGGGGTGAATTCGGCATGGCGGCCGTTTGCTCGTATTTCCTTTTTATTATACTTTTATACAAGTGTGTGAGGTTTATTGTGTAATATTCTAGCTCCTGTTTCCAGCAGTGAATCTATTTCAGAAGTATATTTGGCGCTCATCTGTCAAGTACAGCGCTCTGTGTAGTAATGTTTTCGATGTTACACAATAGTTCGTAAATATGTCTATTTTTACTTGAGATTACATATTTTTTTCTGATATTGCGGGATTTTATTGTTAACTCTATTTTATTATTAAACCATTTTAATTGTAGGTACTTGATGGATGTTTTCAACTTGACTGCTTGTGATGGAAAATGGCTTATTGTTACAATTTATAACACATATGTAGGTACTTCATATACATTTATATAATCTGAATCTCGGAAACGGCTCCAACGATTTTCATGAAATTTAATATGCTATATTTATAGGTTTCATTCTTAGAAAACGTTAACAAAAAAAAATCCGAGCTAAGCTCATCAACATCATCGGTACCTACTTATAGTTTTAATAGATATTTGATGCTATCTCCAAATGGTTCCAGCTACTTAAAATGCTATTTGATTCGTTTTTGAAATGCTATGAAATAAATAGTAGCAGAGCGTTGTGCGCTAATGTAGTTTAGTAGGCATGTTGTGGTTTGTCAGCGAGGCGCTTTAATCCTTACACCACGAGAACATTCACATTTTGAACGAACTGACGGCAAAAATAAATGATAATGACATCGTTTTAAAACTGATTCATTAATTAAATCCTGTCAATTATAATTACATGCTGTCATGGTAAATAGCTGCTGATATTTTAAATAACACTGAAATTGTGTAACAGAATAAATGCAATACCTCTTAAGGTTTCATTGTACTCATCATTATGAACAACTTTTACTATGGGACTAACCCCAAAATTGCGAAAAAAAATCAGCTGTCGTTTTGTAGAGTTATATAGCACACATAAATGTATGGGGGAGCCGATTTTCACGATTTCAGTGTTGGTCCCATAGTAAAAGTTGTTCATAAGAGGTAATGCGTTTATTCTGTAACACGTTGTATATTAAACATTGTATATATTATTCTGTATAGTGTCGGACGTAAAATAATAGCACCATTCCATCACTTCCCGTGTCGTAAGAGGCAATTAGGGACTGACCAGAGTATGGGCAGCAGCATTCTCTGTGCATTGCAACAGCTACACTGCGATCGCCAACCCGTCTGCCAAGCGTGGTGATTGTGGCAAACCCCTCCTTTGGGGGAGGCATATATTCAACAGTGGACGTCTTTCAATTCAATTTCAATTCATTTATTCATGTAACAATTCGCATTGTGTTTGAATTTCCTAGTAGGTACATATTTAGAAATTTACTACAGTTAAAAATGATAAATTATTGCATTCAACACATAAAACAAAAAAAAATTATAAATAAAAAGCAAATTACAATAAAAATAAAATCAGTAACATATGATCCGCTGATATGATGATATATTATATACAATATTTACTGAATTTTGAAGCTATCCGTACCAAAGAATGTTATTAAGATTGAGCACAGTTTCATGGAACTATTAGCGCTTTCCGATAAAAATATTTTTTTTATCTATGTTTTCGACGAATAAAAAAGAAATTGCAACATCATATAGTATTAACATGTTTTGTTTTGCAAAAAATAGATACCCACTTTATCAAATATTTTCTTCTCAAGATTATTACCGAAACATCTTACTGAGCTCCTACAAGATAAATAAACGAACAACATTTTGTAACAACAAGCCTCCCTCGGCTGCCCTTACCTCAGGCCCGGGAGGCTTTCGAGCACTCGCCTCGGCGCGACATGTGACGGACAAGCAATTTGATTAGGAGCGAGCTCTTGTCTCTTCTGCCGCGCTGGTAGCTTAGACAAGGCTTCACGGCGATTTGATGCTTATTTTCTATGAGTAACAATTTCTTCGGGAAATTCTTTTTCTTAAATATGACGTGTAGATCGTGTTTGATAAGTTATTAATAAAAACAAAGCTCCTGTCGTTTCTGATGCCCTGGTAGCTTATACAAGGCTTCACGGCGATTCGATGTTTATTTACTATTAGTAAGAACTTCTTCGGGCCATTCGCTCGTGTCTGGTAAGGAGGTCAAAATATTATTTTAATTTTTGTTTTCTCTGGTATCCTGACTCTCTTGGGGTCTATTAATTAAAACTGGCATGCCGCAGGTCACTCACCGATGGAGTGTTAAGCTTAATTCATACATTTTTTGTTTGTTTGTTTGATCAAATAGCACATGTCGCAAAAACGTTTCAATTTATATATTTTTACAAATGTCACGTTATAACAGTTATATCAATCAGAACCTCTGGTAACAAAGAAAAGGCTGCAACAAAATTTGAAGATAAGCTAAAAGCAAGAATTCTCTTAGATATGTAATGGTATATCTGTTTTTGTCAGGTAAGTAAAACCCATCGACTTCATTAATTGTTTAACCAATTCCCCATTATATCCGAGTGCGGTTGTCAAATGTTAACTTATTGTATTTCCTCATCTCCGAGTGGATTTCCTTGACTTTTCGTGAAGAAAATCGTACGGGAAAATCCGAGTTATTGCCGATTTTTGATACTCACAGTTTTGAGCAGGAAGATATTGTCATGATTGTATTTCCGTAGGGCGAAAATGAAACAGCTGAAAATATTTTAAATTAAAAAAATAAACAGACACTTTCAGGGAAGTCGGATATTTTTTTATTTAAAAGAGAACGTGACTTAAAATCTTTTTCAGTTGGCTCTAAAAGATTAACGGAGAAAAATGGTAGATATTATTATGTAGGTACACACGAATTTGTAGCAAGATTGAACTGCGTAGGCTGCCTCGGAGGAATTCTGCTGCCAGGCAATATTAATCCCGTCTGTTGCTAGCGCTACCTTAAAAGCTTAATGATAAACTCAAAGATATTTTGGATAAATAAGTCTGTATTACTTAGATTTTTAAGGTAATATAACAGCTTTTAAGGATACCTAGACTACCTAAACAACACAAAACCAAGTATTCAACTGATTTATTCAAACCTTCCCTCAGCCTCGCTCTTCATGGTACATGAAATTGATATTTCTTCTTACAAAAGTATTCGTCTTTTTAATAATTTTGCTGCATTACTCTTGTTCTAATCTGTGTAAATCTATTATTTCTCGCAGAAAATATTCTGAACCATTTCAACTCTGATAAAGCAAAAATCAAATAAAATCTGAGGCAGTTAGTTGCGAATTTAGCGACAAGTTGCAAGAGTCAACTGAAGAAATAGGTCAGCGAGGAGCCATTCGATTGGCTGAATTCGACCGCGCGATATTGATGGCGGCAAATCTTTACAAACGCTGTCTTTAGTGCCCGACTTCCCGCAGTTGGCAACGCTTAACGTTTGCGAACGAAACCTGCTAATATTTTAAGACCTTAGCTTCATAATTTATTGCTTTTGAGTTATTTTTTTCAATGAAATCAAAATTATTCAAATTAGGCTGAGCATCACCACTTTCCGAACGTCAAAAATAACAAAAAGATAGTTCTCAAAACGCCTACCCATCAGCATTTCCTGTTGTTATAGCTGGGAAGTACTGGAACTTCCCAGCAACACCTTTATCTGAGTTACAAGAACTGCCATATTACAGGTTTTTAATTCTTATCTTTTGAATCACGGCGCTCTTACCATCAACTTGAAACTGTGTTAATAGTTAAAAGGGATGAAATTAAAATTGTTGTATCATATTAATAGAGGGGTCACCTAATAAACTACACGTTCTATACTCACGAAGTATCGTTAACCAGGAACTCGATCCGACGCGAGTATTGGATTATTCTCTCTGACACTGATCACTCGAGCCGGGCGGGCCAAAGGGCAGTGTAACTCCACTCATAACCGGAATGCGTGGCGATCGACTTGTCGACTCGTCTCGGATATCAACGGAACCCGAGTGATCGACACGAGTCCGGGTTAATATGTACCTCATAATTGTTTAGTGGGGGATACAGAGCTGAATGGCAGGGTATTTAAATTAATGGCCGTCTCGGTTACAACCAGTGGGTGACAATGTAAACATTCTGCTTACCTATCCGACTCCAAGAATATCATCTCAGTTTATCGCTGATCATCGTTGATTTTATTAACAAAACAAAGAGATTTCGCTATGCCGACCGAAACGAAGGACACCTTTATTGACAATCGTATTCGTGCAATGTAGTACTATTTTCTGTTATAGAAAATGAAGGGCCTTAAATTTTCACTGGTCAATTTTATTTAAGGTCCCAGAAATCACTAAGATTACCAAAATAAGGATTATGGTACAAAAAAAATAAGAATAACGGGTTAGATACTTAGGTACAAGAATAAAAAACAGCTGACAAAAATACACTATGTGTCGGTACCAACACATCCATGTCTTTGTTATCTCATAATTCTGATACTACAAATGTGCAGGTGCACCTGACCACGGCAACTACCTACCCATAATGGATGTGTTTATTCTAGTGTATCAAAATAAAATCATTTTAATCAGTGTTTTTTTTGCTTGAATATCTTTGTTTAGATGTACTGAACGCTGTGTTAAAATTTGTCCATCTATTTTAATGGGTTCTTTTTGTATGTAAACTGTGTCACCCTCTGACACTCGGTTTACGGAAACTTTCGACAATATTCTTTCTCTTGACGCTCTATGGTGGCGATCAACGATTGTTTAAACTTTGTCTACGAATAAACCTGGGACAGTCAACGACATTGGAATCAGTTAATTATCTTTTTATTAGATTTTCAGGTATCAAAGATCATACAATTATAATTAAGAGTAACTCTCACTCGACTGCGCAGAAAATTTTGCTTATTGGACAAGCGGAACTTCTTTTTGAACTGCCGCAAACCACTTGCTCCAACTTCAGGACATTTGCGTGTGAAAATATACTTTTGATTAAAACAATAGCAACGTACAATTTTCCTAGAAACCCAGAAATAATTATCCCTTTTCTGGTTTATGACTATATAGATCGTAACGGAGTGGAGGTAAATTGTTAGATTCCGTCAAGATACGCGCAGCCTTAAATAAATGTTAGCTTGTTAGTTCGTAAAAAAACCTTTGTTCCAGTTGGAATTTCTAACTAAAAGGTCAGAGTAGTCAAAGTTACCTAAATAATACCCTGAAATTTACCTGAGTGAATTATTTTTGGGATCATTACATCTATTAATACTTAGGCATAGTGTTAATATAATCTGCGTGACTAATAGAACTTACAATAAAGGTTACGGTTAGGCTATTTTTGTATTAATCCTAATGGCTTTATTATAGAAAATATTCGTTAGTAACAGTTAATGCGTCAGTGTAGTGGTGATCCAATTATGTACTTTGAAAAAATTGGAATGTACACAAGTAGGTACATACTAGCTACCCACCGCGATGAAAATAACGAACACGAAACTCATTTTATTTTACAAATACGAGTCATTAGTTATGACTGATCACTTCACTACAACATGCCACTATTCCAACACTTTCTGCTGAAAAACGAAAAGTTTTCAAAAAACAAATGAATGTTCTTCATTCTTTTCCACGTTTAAGCAACATGGTATTCCACTTACGAACATTATAGTACAAGGCAATTCACTTACAGTATCGAATGATTCTTACTGTTCTCTTTGGAGAGTTTACGGGAATTGGGTCGGGGACAGCGGCGCGGGCGCTAGGTTCGGCTCGTCTGCCGCGAGATTATGAGGGATGACCGCGGCTTAGTGTGGACGCACCCTAATGTATCACTGTACACGCTACATGGAGATTTAGAGAATGGCTTTTGTACGGAATATTTTAGTTGTAAAACTATGGAATGTTTAGCAAGGCAACGAAAAAAAGTTAGTTTATGGCGCCAAGCTATTGCCATTTATCGGACATTGGCTTTCAAATCTAGTTCACAACGATATGGAGAACAATGGAATACCAGTTCTTAATAAGGCAGGTTTTATACTGAAAAAATAGCTTACATTTTTACAGCGTATTTTATGCCCCGTTTTCCTGTCGTGAACAAGACGGCAAAAATAAAAGAAAATTGCTTTACCCAAACAAAATTAATTTCACTCTGTAGTCCTTACGGAAATATCAATAAAGAACCATTTTCGCCACGTTTTCATTTAAATTTTCATCAAAAATTTAAAAACATATAAGCTCTCGAAATACATGCTTTCATTCGGTATTATCTGTCGGTATTTTTGGGAAAAATGTTGAGATAGCAAACAAAGAGTTTGTTCGCTTTCACAGTTACAACTGACAGGCCGGAATACGAGCCGCCGAAAACTTTGAATGCACGCGCAAAATGAAACATTTATTCTCAATTTACTAATTAATGTACAAAAAGAATGTATCATCAAACTATTTTTAGGTATCGCGTTTGATAGGTTGCATTTGTAAAGTAATTTGGGAAGTAAAAACTCATTATATTATTGTGTGTTGTAATTGTGGACTATCAATGACTATCGCTACAGCATTCTTCTTGTCCTCGTGATCACACGTAATAACTGAATTTTGTCTGAAGTATTTAATTTGTGTTGTTGATATTGTGTCAATTTAAGAACGATGTATGGTTTTTTTCCTATATGAAATACAAGAATCAGCAGTGGATTCCAATGACGGGCTGTTGTGTAAAAAAAACATCCAATCTACTGTTTGGTTAAGTGGTCACGCTAATCTAAGTTTCCAAAGATGAAGTCTTCTCTTTTCCTACGTCTTCAAACCCCTTAAATTCACAAGTGTGCTTGCTTAGCAATTTCTTCAAACATAAGCACCCATTATATCCGCTATTAAGACCTCTATTTGCCATTTCACTAAATTCGGCTTACACTACGGAAGATATAAGAGATACTTCGTACCTCCGCATTTACTTAATATCATACTTATTGTTATCATCAAGGTACCGTCTTAAAGGTAAGCAGTATCACCGCACACATACTTGTATAAGCGCCCCAAATTGCTCAGTAATCCAGCAAAGAGTTTACTCGTTTAACTAAATGTCGACCTTATTCAACTGTTACAGAGTTTACATTACAACGGGAATGTTATAGCATGCACGACAAGACTACTGCCCTCCATTAAACCTAAACTTCCCACTAATAAAGTTATCCGTAACAAAGTCCATTTCCGAGTAAACAAGACATATCTACTCCGGCGCCGTACATAGCTAGCGGTGTATAGCGCTAGGATCAGAATAGCCGTTTGGAGTGCGAGTCGTTGTAGTTTCAGGATGGGGGGCATGAGTTAGATTATCTTTGAAATCGTCCCACTAGTGCTGACCCCTTGTTTAATTAATGCCGTATAAGTTTAATTTGATCCGACTAGTGCTGATTTGTTTATTTTCAATATAAATTAGTGTTAATATTTTGGGAAAGGCTCGCAGTCCTCGTTAATATTCAAACATTTCTCTCGAATATTAGAATATTGGCAAGAGCAAAGTACGTCATTATGATAAAAGAGGTCATTCGGCAAAGTATATCGAGTCCAGGGATACAAGGTTAAACATACTAAGTTACTTAGATAAATATACCGAAGAAAACGGTCCGGGGAAATCTCCGCGATTGCTTACATAACTAAAACATTTTTGTACACATACAATTTGGGGATCGAGGGTATTTTTACAAAATGAAATTGGGAATAGGTATCCAAATATAAAATAACAAAAAGTTTAATCTACTTGTATGATGAGTATACAGAATACCCTAGAGTGGGAGGGAATCCAAATGTCATTGGTTTTCCACGTGTTAATTTAATATACATACGAGTGAGTTCTTGTTAAAAAAGAAAACTTTTTTGGCAGGATAAATAATACAAGCTTTGATAACTGTCGCGATTGGTCAATTACAAGAATGATTTTGAAATTTAGAATTATGTCCGTTAAGACTTTAATACTCTCATTATCTCTTTGTTTTCGTGCATACATTCGGTTAACCCCACCTCAAAAGACCCTTTAGTGTCAAATTCGAAACGCCTCTAGTCTAGTAGTTCAAGGTTTAAGTTCCGCCTCGG
This sequence comes from Mamestra configurata, assembly GCA_002192655.3. NCBI lineage: Eukaryota > Metazoa > Arthropoda > Insecta > Lepidoptera > Noctuidae > Mamestra > Mamestra configurata. The sequence goes on from NDFZ01005326.1 coordinate 278,372, forward strand.
GCCGCTGATTGATACTTATGATTCAAACCTCTCGGAATACGTTGTCCATGAGGATGCTGTGTTTTGATAAATATGGAGAACATAATTTTGACTGGCCTGTTGGTCGAGTGGTTAGTGACCCTGACTGCTAAGCCGGAGGTCGTGGGTTCGATTCCCACCCAGGACAAATCTTTGTGTGATGAGCATGATCATTTGTTCTGTGTCTGGGTGTAATTTGTCTATAATATGTATGTATTTAGAAATATATAAGTAAGTTTATCAGTTGTCTGGTTGCCATAGCACAGGCTCTGCCTAGTTTGGGATTGGATGACCGTGTGTGAGTTGTCCCAACATATTATTTTTACTCAATAGAAGTTTCGATTAGGTAAATAGAATAAGTAAAGTAGAGCAATTAAATTAGATACAATGTGACTACTAAAACCTTCACACAAAGATGGATATTGTTACTACCTGAATTAAGAAAAACACGGTAGCAGTAATTTCACCATTACCTAATAAATTATTACGTTGTTCGACACAAGTCAAAATTATTTTTTTAGGTGTTATTGTACATCATTCTACACGTGCAGCCTCTTAGCCGACTATACTCAAAAGCCTTACCGTGCTCTCCGAGTCCAATTTAATAATGCGTTCAGGGTGCTGATGGGGCTGCGGCGATTCTGTAGTGCATCAGGGTTTGCTGAACATCACGTAGACTACTTCTACGCTAGGATGCGTAAAAGATGCGCATCCCTAGTGCGTAGAATACGTGGTAGCGCCAACAGCATCCTTAGCATGATCGCTAGTCGGCTGGACTGTAGTCACATCAATTATTGCTGCGCCATTCGTTATGGAATAGCGCAGTAGTGATTTTTGAGTTTATTTTATTTTTATATGAGCATTGTTTCTAACAAAATGGATGCCATGGTCTAAAAACCTTTAAAAAGATTCAGCTGGAACCAGGTCAGAACACCGAACTACTAAGCCCTGGAGAGTGCAGACGGGCGACGAGATAGAACCGTCTATACCGCGCCCGCTAACTTATTGTGCTAACTTAAACCTTGACACTGTTTGACTTAGGTGCACTCTATATCCTGAACCACACAGAAAATGAATGAGAAGAAGCTCCACTCAGTAAAAAACCACCAAAATGGCACTGAAAAACAGCTGTCATGATTATTTTCAACGTGTTCACGTCTCAGAGAAGCTGAAAAGGAGCTATGATTGTCATTTCAGACATTAAAAGTATTGTCGTTCTCAACCATTAAATTAATTATTGAAACACTTCAAATGTCACCGTTTTCTTGAGTTATATATAAATGTGTCATAAATGTAGAAATAACTGTTTGTAGAGACATAACATTCCTCTATAATTTGTTTGATCTGTTTCTGAGCTTTCAATGATATCGATGTTATACACGTGTCAGCGTATACACGTGTTTCAGACTTTTAAAATGATCAATAAACACAATAGGTTTCATTTTAAGCATTTTTTTAATACCCACAAGAATATCACGATGGATTTTTATTTTAACAAAAAAAAAATTTAGTAATACTTGTACAAAGTGTTGAAACATTTTTTATTTGTAAGTTATCGATGGGTTCCAATGGAATGAGTCAGTGACTTATTATTTCTCTTAAGGTGCACTAAGCTAATTCCAAAAGCAACTATCCTAGGTGTACCTTGCATCTGCAGTACTAAGTCTTCTCCACTCCCTTACGTAGTGTCAGGGGGAGTTGGGAGTTGAACACCCCCGCACCACTCCTCTCTCTGACGAAAGCATGTGTCGCTCCCGCTCATCTTCGTAATCTGATGTCCGGTGAACTGATGGCATGCCAATAATGTAACGTCTTAAGTAGCAACAACTGTTTGTGGGTGCGACGTTATGCCAGTTATTGAGGTTCATCAAAGATATTTCTTATGCATTTATGAAGGATTTTGGTAATGTCTTCTTCTAGAAATACGGTAGAGAAGAATATGGTTTATTATTGGTTGGCTAACCTTGTGACCCACCCTGATGAAACGATGTCACTGCCGTCTATTGACATTTCCTATACCAAAGGCATCGCAAGCCAGTGACTCAATAATTCTTGTGGTAGGTCAAGATCCATCAGAACCCTTGAACCCTAGCCTCTAATCCGCACTAGGAGCCAATATTTGTATAGCCTAGAAACCAATCCGGGTCTTGGTCTCCTATCCGATCCGTATATGACCTCTCTGGCCATGTTGGAGAAATGCCACGACACAGTCAGCCGTATGGAAGGAGAAACTGTGTCAAAGCCGAGTGTGTCTGTAACCCGGATGTTTTTATGAAAGGAAACGGAGGACAATTTAATTTCCTGAGGATGCACAAATAGGGGATGTGATGGAATTGTCACGCTGTTGACTCCGGGTGACGTGGGGTTGAGATGTGTCGGACGAGCGTGCATCTGCAGTTCAAGATGTTTACTTTAATACTTTTGTATTGGTTTAGTAGGTCGTAGTCTTTTATTTATTTATAGTTAATAAAAACGAATGTTAACAAATAAACTAAACTTACAACAAACTAAAATACAGCATCAAAAAATTCGTCCTCAACGCTGTCAGCTGGTAATAAGCCCAAGAGACTGGCAGCCGCAGCAGCAGAACCAGCACAACTCGATGAAATAGGAAGATGGGATGGCGCAAGACCGCAAGAGTTATTGTCATCGCTGATGAAGAACGTCACTACATAATGTGAGCCTCGGGACTTTTTTTTACGATACGAAATTAATTAGGATAAGATCGAGTTACGGAACCGAGTTATTTATGTTAAAATCTCTTTAACCTAAATAACTCGTTTCCGTAACTCGATGTTTTTCTAATTAATTTCGTATCTTTAAGTCTATTGCTCATAAACTTAAACTAATGACCAGATAGTAAAGTGTAGTCCTAAGTTCTATCTAAGACCTACCTGGTGAGGGCCGCGGGAGTCTACTGGATACGAGAAGCACAAGACCGGTTGATGTGGCCACAGTTGAAGACTTTCAGGAGGAATAATGTTACATTTTATCACATTACCAGGGCGGCTGAAAAGTTCTGAGCCTAAGGTACTTGCAGGCACTTTAATCACTCCCTCAAGTAGTCATTAGTTCTGCCAGGGTTGTGGAATTTGTTCGAAAGAGTCACCGCGGCCCTGGAACGCAAAGGGCTTTAGAAGGAACACGGATGGGTTTTGGTCAGTAAGAGTCCGACACGCCCTTCCGCTCCACCCAGAGCGGAAGAAGTCATTTGATGATTTCCCATCCTTAAAAAAAAAAAGTAGTCACTAGTTGAGCGACATCTAAAATTAGGATCTTTATAGTCTGAAGAAAATTGGAACATCGCATCATCATGTGATAGAATTCCTTGTAAAAAGGGAAAACAAGACAAGATGAGACAAGCTTCACAGCTTGGCTCATCGCCGCAAGGTTGCCTGCTTGTCGGTCTTCTACAGATTGTACTTCGGGGAGAGTGTCCAGGAACTCCACGATCTCATCCCACCGGCCCCCTTCTACCATCGGACATCTAGACGCACTGCAAGTTACCATCCCTACCTTGTTGCTATTCCACCAATTCGCACTAAACGTTTCCAAACGTCTTTTATAATGCGCACAGCAAAGGAGTGGAACTCTCTGCCTGCGTCTGTGTTTCCGAACGCATACAACCCTAATCTCTTCAAAATTAGAGTGAACAGGCTTCTTCTGGGTAAGCTCGCTCCATCGTCGACTTTGTCTCTGTCATCTATGACCTAGACTAGAGTCAAGAGCAAACCCATATT